>BJBW01001301.1:2868-78715 GCA_004320125.1 Scolopax mira
GAATAAGGAATGCACTGCTGTACCTCACTCATTTTAGCTTCTTTAAGGCTGGATTCAAATTCCTCAATAGCTTTGTGAACGTTTTTGTGATTTTCTAAATGGCTTTCAACACTTGGTAAATCTGAACCCCATTCTGTTCGATCAAGTTGCACCTTAGAAACAAGAAGGAAAAATTAGCCATGATCTACAAGGAGGAAATGGAATAATTAAAGCAGACCATTTCCATAAAGATCGCTACCTGCATTTCTTCCACCCAGCTCAACAGGTCCTGGACAAATTTCATGTTCACCTCTTCTTCTGTTAAATTCTGATCCACAAAAGCTGATTTCATGAGAGGTTTTCTGATTTGCATCAGCTTGAGCGTTTGCAGGGTCCCGCTGTCTACTCCTGTCACATAGCTTTGAATTAACCGTGGAGGGAGGCCTGGTGTGCAAGTGGGAGTGATGATGGGTGTCAGTCTGGAAGTAAGACCTGATGAAAGGCCAGATGTCAAGCTGGAAGAAGTCAAAGTAGGTGTTAAACCTTGGGTCATTGCAGCATTTAATTCAGGGGTTAAGTTTGTTGTAAATCCTGAGTTTAAGCTTTCTGTTAGTCCTGATATCATCAGCTTTGTCTGCTCTGTTGTCAGTGCATGCCCCTTGTTGTACATGGAAGAATATTCGTTCCGAATGGCTATCAGTTCATCGTGAAGTTTTGCAACTCTATTAAAATAAAAGAAAATAAATAAATAAATGCATAAATAAATAAAGTATTTTCAACGAATACTCACGATTAAGGTTTATTATTGTGAACTGAAGAGCAGTATGAAATCACATGATCTCTTACTCTTTAGTTGTATGTAAATATTAATAAATAAGCATTTGTATCACAAAGTATAGGGTATGTCACCCTATGCTTCTATAAATACAGGTGACAGATGCAGAAATCAGGCAGTGACCAGAAAAACAGCATGGCACAGGCACTAGCATGTACCACACACAATTCCAGGGAACAATCAGCAACGCAGAAATCTTACAAGATAGTACACGTTGCAGTAGATCAAACACTTGCTGTTCACTGCCAAGGAGCTGTTTTGTGAGCTTGATCTCAGCCAGCCCAGGAAGAATCCTGAAAAACTTTGGGGCTGCTGCTTCATAAAATTGAAGCATGGCATTTAAATCTATCTTTCTTCTGAGACTGTACACACTGCCACACATAAGCTAATGTTGTCCTATTTATTATCTATTAAGACATCTACAGCTGTCACCAGAAATCTTGCCTCCATTTTTAAAATTAAAGTTAGTGAACTGCAAATGCATTTTAGGGGCAATAAAACAAGCTAATATCTTTACACTCAGACATCTGGCAAACATTAAAGTCATGTTCTGGTGAATTACCCAATTTCACAAACGAGTACAAAACAAACAGCTCCTCCTGACTTCAAAAAGTTTATGGGCAACATACTCACCAGAACAGCTGATAATCTTTATTTGGATGCCCGGTGACAGATTGAGAAGTGTACCCATAAAGATTTGAAAATGTCCACAATGGGTATCTGTACTTCGGACACTTATGTATTCATATAAATACACTGTAAAATACCTTTGCACAAGCTGGTCTGCCTGATAATGTTTTCCATCAATAAGAATTTGGGCATCAATCACTTGCTGGCGGAGAAGGTTCTCAGATTCAAGAAGATAGCCAGCTAACTCTGCTTCATGTTGGAACTGGAGCCCTGACTCTAATCGCTTGGTGTCCTGAATAAATAAGAGAAAGCCATTAAGCCCTGAAGCTAAATCAAAGAGAAATGAGCTGTAAGAAATCCTAAGATTTTGTAAAAACTTCTTCTGATCTTGAAATAATTGCGAAGCATTTTATCGAACAGGCAACAAAATAAAAATCTAACAGAACTCACTCTAGGCCATTTTGTGTGTTTTCTTGAAACAATACTAAATTAAAAATAACAGTACAACGAAAATAAAAGTAGGAGCTATTAAGTATGCACTCAAAAATCCTACCCATTCTATTTTTTTAAGTAGGCATTCCACTGCAGTGAGTTCATGAACACAGACACACCGAGTGACTTACAGACTGCAGAGCGTTCCGGGCAAGTATCAGTTTGTCCTCACAGCTCTGGCTGTCCCGTTGGACTCTGTTTGCAATCTGTGTCAGCATTTCCAACCTAGGGGATGCCAGAACATTTCAGAAAAAATTAGTAAGTATTAACGTTATTTATATTTACTAGACATTTTGAATGACTTTAAAAACCAAACAAACAGCATCTAACACAAAGCACAAATACATTTGTCAAATTACCTGTTTCCTTCCAAGGTACCATTACCAAAGCTTATGCAAGATCTAATCAGCTTGGGACCACAATTAACAGAAAGGAAATTCTCATTAGAACCAACGCTGGTTCGAGCACTAGTGCTGTTGCTAAACAGTGAATCACTGCTGTGATAGCTATAACTAGTGCTGGTCATTTTTACATCCAGAGCACAGTCCTTCTGGCTGGTTACATTTGCCGAAAAAATAAGAAGATAAAACTCCTACAAAATGTACAGCTTCCAGGGGTGAAATGTCACTACTGGCTTTTGAAACACTCAGAACTCCTCCTTTAAATAGGCTTCGGTATGCATATTCAAACCCCAGCAATTAATACCCTGCCAGCTCTTCAAAGGATGTTACCCGAGGCTATGGAGCTACCTCGCATCAAAGCTTTGCAAGTACAGGCGAGGCAGCACCATCAGGGCGGCTCTAGGAAACAGAGGGGCCAAATATTTTATTGAAGTGTCACTAAAGGTCTATAAGCCAAATACGAATTTAAAGAAGTCTTTGCAGTGTTTCTTAGGCTCTTCAATGAAAAGTTTCAAAAAGGAGTGAAATGAGAACTCCACGCTCCACACTACGGGACAACACACCTCTGGGCTGGGCTGACTCTTTTCCTTCACAAAGAATTGCACAATAAAACTGGGGGAATACCACGGAATCACAGAATTGTCAGAGTTGGAAGGGACCTTCTAGAGACCATCCAGTCCAACTCCCCTGCCAAAGCAGGGCTGCCCAGAGCACATCACTCAGGACTCCATCCAGGGGGGGCTTGAAGGTCTCCAGAGAAGGGGACTCCACACCCTCCCTGGGCAGCCTCTGCCAGGGCTCTGGAACCTTCACCCTAAGAAAGTTCTTCCTCGTATCTGAGTGGAACTTCCCATGTTCCAGCTTGTGCCCGTTGCCCCTCATCCTGTCACTGGGAACCACTGAAAAGAGTCTGGCTCCATCCTCCCTCAAACCACCCTTTAGATATTTATAAGCACGAAGAAGGTCTCCCCTCAGCCTTCTCTTCTCCAGGCTAAAGAGTCCCATCTCTCTCAGCCTTTCCTCATAAGGCAGATGCTCCAATCCCTTATCATGGTTAATCTTTAATTGGAGACACCTGTGCACCATCTAGACCATTGTCATTACTCCACTGTCCAAGTATCCATATTTGCTCACTGCCCCGCCCCACTCTTATTGCCCTCCTGCAAATTTCCTTCCAACTTCTTCTACATTCACAGTTAAAGTAAGAAAAAATTGAGACTGCCCATAAGTTTATGCTTCAACTCAGAATTTGGGTTAGGGGTGATTTTTTTCAGTATTTCACCCCCTGCTTTTAGGACCTCCTGGAAACCACACCTACACCATAAGACTACTGTGCTGATGCAGAAGAGCAGAGCAAAGGCATGGACACACCCCAGCAGTCATGCCAAACTGGGCAGGTTCTGCAAACTGGAGCTCAGTTTGGCACTCTCCTCACTGACATCACGCTCATTTTGAACCCACACACCAATCTGGCCACACTTTGTCTATTTGCGTTGATGGTTTCGGACGCATCCACCAGGCTCGCAGGCAGAGTTATATTACTTGCCAAACTTCATTATTAGCTGAGGTCACATTTTTGCCACAACCAAATCCCACCCCAGGGGCTGTTTAGGGAGGTGCACTAGTAACCAATATAACAAATATGGATCAAGTTCTTGTGTCGAGATTTTTAACTTCACCACTAAGAATCACTTAATCAACTTTTCTCTCCCATTTTACACCACGCACAGTGACCACATGATTTGTCACTTGAAGTGTGCTTGCCAATCCTGAAGGGGTTTATGTTTCTGGTTTTTTTTAACCTGTCCATCTGAATAAAAAAAAAAGAAATAAACTAATGTCATTTACACACATTCTCAACACAGATTATCCAGCTTTCTGCAAATTTGAATTCGCCTTTTGGCAAAGGCAGGCACTAACTTGGCTTTTGGCAGGTCAGGACACATTAACCTGCAAGCTCTACAGGCTGTATTTCTTTGCTGCTTTCCAGTGTTCTCCTCTGCATCGTGGGGACAACTTTCTACTCCTCTAAAGGAACTTTTTTTGCAGCAGGATGATGTGAATCACCACCTCCCATTGAATCTCCCATTTCCGTCATGCTCTTGCTTTCATAAGTGTGACACATATTTAATTGACTCTGACTGTCTTTGGGATCTTCTCTTGATAAAATCTGTCTTTCTGGGATTTCCTACACAATGATCTGGATTCTTCACACCTAATTTCAGGTACCTAAACCAGACAGAACGATCACCCTATTGTCACCAGGAAGTCAGTGCCAGGATTCTCTAGAAAGTGATTCAGATCTTTGGCGTCTCCCTTAGATGCTTAAAGCAGAAGTAATCCAGACCCAGGGATCTATATCTACCTCCAGGGAGAAACCTGAGGAATCACAGAATTATATGGGGCTGGAAGGGACCTCTGGAGATCATCTAGTCCAACCCCCCTGCCAAAGCACATCCTCCTAGAGTGGGTTGCACAGGAACGTGTCCAGGCATGTTCCAGAGAAGGAGACTCCACCACCTCTCTGGGCAGCCTGTTCCAGGGCTCTGCCACCCTCAAAGTGAAGAAGTTCCTCCTCATGTTGAGATGGAGCTTCATATGTGGACCTCTAGACTCTAACTTAAAGAAAAGGGGTTTTTTAATTAATGAATGTATAGCACCTGTGTCTGCCACAACACAAAAGAGAAAAGCACTCTGAAAACCACTGAAAAGCAGAAATGCTCAAAGACTTCATCAAGATTTTAAACACGCTCAGTATGTTATTAGAGATGTACAAAACAGTGTCCCACATGCTACTACCATGGAAGACTACTACACACTATGCACATCTCAAGGCTTTGTGTGCTCTGGAGTACAACCACATTTTAAACAACCTCATTACAGGACATCAGCCCACGATGCTGTACACCAACTGAAATACACATTTCATGTAAAGGATGAGGATGATGCTTATATGAAATCAAGCCCAAATGAGACAGCGAAATGATATGAACCTAGCTTTGAATAACTGTACGAACAAGGTAGTTATATTTGTGTTTAAGTGCTTTGATGATCTGAGGCACAGATACTATTCATCATGACCTTCTGAGACCACCAAAGTTACAGCCATCTGAACCTGCCTCTATGAAGTAGGTAAAGAACTTCAGGCCTTGAACAAAGGCAAAATTACTTGATCTAGAAAAATAATGTGGATGTTATCATGGAGAAAGACATTTACAGGTTAAAGCAACAGCAAATATATTAACCAAGCCTGTCTAACATTCACTACTGTACCTCTCCATCTCAAGCCGAAGGGTCTTCTCTCTTTCCAGCATGGCGACGATAAGCTTCCCCCATTCTTTCTCTATATCATTTGGATGATAGCCTTGAGGAAGTTTGATGCGTCCAAATTCTATCCAGACCTTAACAATTCATAACATATTTGTTATTTTAAGCCACAGAAAGGGAACTTCCGTACATTTCAATGCATGTTCAAACTTACCTCTAGCAGTTTATATAGATGTTTAATTTTTGATTTATCTGCCTCCGCTGGTGGAATTTCTGTTTCTTTAAACTGTAAGTATTGCTTATAAAATGCCTACAGAAACATAAAAACAATCATCAGCTTTTATTTACAGTGAATATAACCTTACTCTCTAAACCCTCCAGATAATCTTTGTAAGCTTATGTTCTTGTACCGTTCTACTGGAGTTCTACAAAAAATGGCTAGTGACAAGCTAAATACTTGCTTGTGATTGTTCTTGTGTTAGTTATGTATTTATTGTACTTTGAAAAGGTTAAGGAGTAGTTCTGCAGTTGATTTGATTGTGTAAATCAACAAGCACTTCATTTGTTCAAGCAGGCTTTGAGTCAGTAAGATAAAGTGTCATCCCAAGCGGGAGCTGCAGACGCCACACCTCACCTTCAGTTCCACAGGATTGTTGGAAAATGTTCTGTCAGACATTATCGTGACATGGTATCTGATCCACTGCCTGAGGTAGTTCACCATATTCTGATATTCAACCCATTTGACTTCAACATCCTACCAAAAGTAAAATCCAGATCACAGATTAGAAAAAATCATGTGAAACCTCATTTTTGCCTTATCTTTATAGTCCGAGGGTCTTCACATACATAGAAAAGAGATTTCTAAACCCTGCAATTCTGAAACAAAATTTACTTGCTCGTTACAGCTCACTTAAAGCTTCCAAATAAATGATTTCACTCTTTAGTTTTGGTCCCAAATAATTTCACAGAAACCAGATTTTTTTAGTTTAATAAACTTCAAATTGAGAAGAATCAGAGAGGCAAAGTTTATCGATCCACGACTGAAAAGTAAGAACTTTGACTCTTATCTATCTCCAGTTTCAGGTATATTGCTTTTAATTAAGCTCTTTGCATGAACATGCTCATGTTCAGAACAATGTTCATGTCCTGCCTCTAAAAGCTCCACCTAGAAAATCGTGTCAAAGAGAAGGGTGACAGCTCTCCTATGGAAGACCCCACTAACGTTCTGGAGCCGAAATCAAGAATTGTATTAATGAAGCTCACACACTGCACAAGTATTTTACTCCTACTTACATTTGCACTGATGCCTTCACCACCTTCTGGGACTTTGGGAAATGCATCGTAAAGTGATGACACATAAGTTATTACTGACTTCTCATCAGGTGTGGGAACATCAACATCTAAAAGAGCAAGACAGAGCAGCGCTTTATCATGTAGTTGTAAGAAAGCCCTAAAATATGCTACAATCTGCAGGCAGATTGGATTTTATTTTTATATTAGGGTTTTTGCAACAAAGCCTTTTGCAGCTAATTTACCTTCAGGATCCAGAAGTCTGGCAACACCAAGTTTTTCTGCTACAAAAAAAGCATGTTCTAAATTTGCAAGGTTGCTTTGAACAGCAACGGTATTCATGTCTATCAGGTCCGGCCTGTCAAATAAAAACAGTAACACTCAATTACAACTCTTCACCAGTTTTAAATCACTGCTGTATTAGTAAATCAAACCAAGAGCATCAATGGATAAAGCAACATGGTTTTCGTTAAACAAGGATTTCATTAAAATCACGTGAACAGGCTGAATCAGGACTGATAAACACAAGCAGCAGGTAAGTGCAACGCTGGCAGTTCTTTATCTGCAAGCTACTTTCTAGCCATCCCTTCTATATAGCACTATTTTATTATGCATATTTATTGCCATTTCATTATCATGCCTTGTCCTTTCCACTGCCCATGAGGAGGTTAAATTCCTTTTTCTCTTGGGACTTTTACGTGAGGAACTTCATTTCCACTGCCTTTACAAGGTTTTAGTGATTCTGCATCAAACCCTCGAGCGCGTGTTGAAACCCATACAGAAACAAGTTCAGTCACAAAACCACCACTTTAACCTGGAAGACAAGTATTCTTACTGGGCTTTAAAGGAGTCTTGTTCAAATTGCAAAGCCCCCCTTTCAGATAAACATTGCTGGCAGTTGCCTTGCAGAAATCACTCAAGCCCCGAGGCACTTAGATCTTTACACCTTCATCCTGCTCAACTCCACCACCAGCCACAACACATCCTAAGCCAATCTTACCTATAAACATTTTAAAGGCCCCTAAGTATTATCCTGTACCAACATCACTATTTTATCGTTTTAAATCACTGTAAAACTTCACAAGTAATATTGTTCCTTCAGGTTTGCAATGTGGTGCTTGCTTTTAGATCTTCTGCAGTTCTCAGAGCAGAGGGTGTTACCGTCTGCCTCCTCCACCACGGGAACCCTCTTAGCCAGAGCAACTAAAAGAAAGAAGGGATTTTCAAAGATGCCGGGCAAAAAGTCATCCCACTGAAGCCAAAAAGGCTCTGAAACTTCTGCTGCTGAAATCCCACACTTCTGAAAACCACACTGAACAAAACCTAAACCAAAACCCCCAAAACCAAAAACGCAACCTAATTTTCAGTGACGAATTCAGTCCTTAAATTTTTCTCATTTTTGTGTGTAGAGAAATTATTTTCTTAGTTTCACTTATCAAAAGCTTTAAATAACTGCAACAGAGAGAAATAAAATTACTAAATATCACATTGTTCAAAATGAATGGTAACATTTCATTTGGCAACGCCCCAAATTCCCAAAAATGGTATTAGCTTTGGGAAACTCAATACAAACTTGTCTTTGAATTAATTACAAGGGTCTGTAAATAAAATTTATTTTTTCTCAGCCATTTAGAATCAGTGGTTTCCTTGTGCTCTTTAGAAGACAAGTCTACTTGTCAGATAATAGTCAAGCCTCTATTATTTCTTGAAAGAACATTTCATTAATAATAAAACTTAAGTGGTGTGAAAAGAAACATAATCCTTCTAAACCCATGGGACTTTCCACTTCCAATATGCTTAGTGGGAGCTTGATGAAGCTCGTGCCATTCTTCTCTGAATTTCAGTGCAATGAAACCAATATCAGCCGTTGCTCTTAGCAGCACAGAAAATCCATGAAAAATAAAAGACGATACTAGAAAAGGAAACAGAGCACTCCAGTCTCCTATTTCAGCCACAATAATGGAGACAGTGAGTAATAAAGATTGCTTTCACGGCACAGTTTTGACAAGAGAAGCAGGTTTCTGTAAGTGTACACTCTTGGTTTGGTTATTTTTTTTCACCTGCCTTTACATTTGTTTCACACTTGTTAAAAATGGCCCAAGAATCACGTTTGCTGCCTGTTGGATTGCCAACTCTCAGAACAAGAAAGGACAAGTTGTTGTAAAAGCCTTGACTATTCCCAGCAAACGAGCTGCAGAGACACCAACATAATAATCTCCTTAGAATAAAGCTTTCATTTAGATGAAGAAGAGGTAAGGTCTTTCTCACCAAGATGCAGGTAAAAATCAGTTAAAAACCCTACTGCTGTGTAATGTTTCATTTTACATCAGTGCCATGGCTTTGCCCCCCAGCTGAAGAGCCCGGCCTGGAAGATGTCCCCCTCTTCTGAATGTATTTTCCCACCCCTGCAACTCCTACCAGGGTAGGGTTATTCCAAATCTGCAATGCATGCTGCTGTTTTCAGTGAATTATACACTCAACACATAGCACACCAACACAGATAAACAGTCTATATTTATCTGAAGTCTTGACCAACCAGAAAACACTACAGAAGACAGTGTTTCATAGAATCCTAGAATGGTTAGAGTTGGAAGGGACCTTAAAGACCATCCAGTTCTAACCCTCTGCCCTGGGCAGGGACACCTCCCACCAGAGCAGGTTGCTCCAAGCCCCATCCAGCCTGGCCTTGAACCCCTCCAGGGATGGGGCAGCCACAGCTTCTCTGGACAACCTCTTCCAGTGTCTCACCACCCTCACAGCAAAGAATTTCTTCCCTATATCTAATCTAAATATCTCCTCTTCCAATTTAAAACCCTTACCCTTGTCCCATCACTAAGAGTCAATGGAATCTGGTGTAACAGCACAGACTGTGCACGGTGAGTGCTGGGGGCCATATTACAAAGGCTCACAAATATTTTCCAATATCTTTAGTATTTTAATTATGAAATACTCCTTTAATTATGAAATAGTATTAACTGCTTAAATTGTGATGAGTATCCTTCTAATATGTATTTGTTTAAGTGTCTTAAATGAACCGAGCACTAAATTTAAAAGCATCACCCACCATGGCAAACGTTTTTATTTTTAAGACTAAAGAAAAAAAATACACAAATTTTGTAGAAGTTATTTGTCATGTAACATAAATATATTTTATATCTATTTGCATAGCACTATTAAGTGGTTTATGCATAGTCAAGAGCAAATTAAATTAAAGGCGCTTTAAGTAACAGGCCATGAGTCCACCTTCTGTCATAATAGTGTGAGTCACCTCATGGCAGATTTTTCATGAGGTTGGGCCCCTGCCATCCAAACACACAGATAAACATCCCAAACTGCAGCCCAGTTGGAACATTCCATGCAAAGGAGATGCTTCTGCCGCAGCCACACCTAAGTCAAGGGGTTTGGCTTCTGCATCGGGAGTCATTAATCATTTCAGCTTGAAAAAGGATCGGTGCCTGCCATCGAGATCTTAGTGTAGGTGTTAGAAATTAGACACAATTTGTATCAGAAGGAAGGGAAAAAAATAAGGTGTGATTATTACCACTTCAATTAGGAAGCTGACAAAATTACGATCGATTCAAGAAAAGAAATGCCTAGCACCACAAAGAGAAGCAAATGGACTGTATCTGCAGAACAGCATAAAGAAATGAAATTACATGGATCAAATGCAAGCTTTCTACTCTGGAAAGACTCTGTGAAATCCAAGAGTTGTGCATAATAAATAAAAGTTAGGCACATGTAGATTTTTCCATAGCCAGAACCTAACACCTAGTAGAACAGTTTGAGATCCAAAGTAGCAGCTATAACTTTTCTCACTAAAATAAAAGGTTAGATTTGAAGGGAATTTGATATTTCAAAGCAGAAAAAGATACTTAACTGAACTTTTATTTTCCCAGGTAATGATGGAGGAACCAAATCCTTCTCTTCACTGTTCTCAGACAACAGCTGTCCAAGTTACAGCAATGTTTAACTTTATTAAGATAAATTCATCAGAGTAATAATATTCCACTTGAAAACACTATTAACCAGTTCAGGAGGCTAACTGACAAGCCTGAAATTATTTACCTGAACCATCCAAACTGTTTAATCTGCACAACTCTGTTTTAGTCAAAACTCTGGGCACAACCTGAGTAATACCTGATATTAAAAGGATATTTCTTTCTGGGCTTATATATAGCAAAAATATTAATATAGTGAGTTTCAAGCAGAAGTCTCAACAAAAACAGGACCGAAGATGCAGAGTGAAGTGTCCCCGTGACTATAGTCCAGTTAGCTTTTCCACTGCTGGAATTAGAAAATGCCTATAAAAATTAAACAAATTCTTTGCTTTATTGTTCACAATTGACAATTGAAAAGGACAAGTGCCAGAGGTGAAAAATTCTCATGCGATCTGAACTCTTCAGCTCTCCTTTGTATCTTTTTCATAATTTTTCATATAAATGTTCAGATACTAGGAATAATTCTGAAAAAACCTATTGCAAGGGACAGTGCAACAAGGGCACACTCTTTACAGATACATTTCCTGCCTACTCTTCACACATCCCAATGTGTTATATCAATACTTCCTCTAGAAAAAGAATGAATGCTTTAACTGCACTAACCAGAAGGATTAAAAGCCCTAAAGTGCCCTGACATTAATTTAGACTCTTAACAACATACACTGCTAATTTAGACAATTTCTTCTATCGTGCATGTCCTTGATTTGACAAGCACTGAGTTTAATAAACCTACTGAAGCCTCCTCTCCCACCTTTGTTAGCACAGCAAAGATTTACCTGGAACCTGCCACACCAATTGATTTAGATAAAGACACAATTGAGGGATTGTGACATCAAAGAGCTATTGATTAAAAGTGGAGTTCAGCTTTTGCCGTGCCTTACAAACCCTAATCACAACTTGGCAGCAAGTTTGCTACGTAGATTTCAAGCTCAGTATATGCATAAATGAAAGCAGAAAGAATCTCAGTCGGTCCTTTCACCAGCTTTAAAAACCAGATTTTACATTCTCTTTGTAACTTGAGATGGTTTTGTCATTACAAAATTAGAAAGGGTACAGTAACTTTATAAATCTTACCATAAGCAAAAAATTGGCATGGGAGCAAGGATCATAGCTGTTAACCTCAATCTACACTGTTCAACCTACAGAAATATTATTATAAATAATGTACCTTTCCTTGGAGTGTTTATATACCAAAACCACAATGAAGAAACCCACCCAAATTATTTTTCTGCTCTGCTCCCTTAGAAAACTCCCTCCAGATCCCAGCAGCCCCTGCCTGACACACCAGCTTCCCAGTGGGATTTATGGAGTTCCCCACAGGGATGAAAGGTCAGGCACGACAATGAGTTCAGAAGATTTCCCAAAAGCTCCTCGTGCCATTCCATCTTGGAGACAACCCTTGCTGCGGGTGCTGCAAATCTGTGAAAGGCATTGCCAGGAGACCAAGACCTCTCCCTGTCCAGTTCATCGTGGGCACATCCACCACCTGAGCAATTACTGCAAAAAGAAAACTGCTACCTTTCTTTCACTCAGGTGCTACTTAGCAGTAGGATCCAGCACAGCGTACACGGGGATCATTTTAAATCCAGATCTGAAATGAATCAACCCAACTGCCTGGAAATCTTCCACCTAATACCCACGAAGGCTAACCACCACCACAACACAAGATGTTAAAACTGCAGGCCCCTTTCCAGTACTATTTTAATATAGACTTTTCCAAAAGCCGACAGAATTTTTCTGAGTGTATTCAATTAAACTGCAGCTGAGGTTTCTTGCTATTTCTAAACTCATTAGTTATATGTATATGCATCATCAGGCAAGTCATATTAAAAGCACATCTGCTTCTGGGTATTTTTAATCACGCTACATGCTGCTTATCTTTTCCCAAATTGCCAATTATTAATGCCAAGTTTGTTTCTTCTACAGAACAAAAGCTGTTGAAAGCAGTAACTTCTGAGCACAGAGGTGGGTGGGAATTGGGGGGCAACACAACCAGGCTCACGGTTGCTTTTCGTGAAGGCTGGGTAACAGCAAATTACGAGTTACAAAATGGCAAGCCAAAACTAGCAGAGCCAACTAATCTCTTTATTTAAAACATATCCCCCAGCATTTTAAGGCTCGATACTGTGTCATATTTAGTTTCTTTCTCATTCATTCCCTAAGGGTGTTCCAACGTGTTAGGGCAGATTGAGGCATCGCCATCCCTCCCCTTAAGGAATGTATTCCTGTCAGAACCTGAGCAGCTGCAACATGTCTGAACATCAGAGGGACACCACATGCACCAGGAGCTTGGTGTTCAATCATCTAACTATACCTACATGGCAAAGTGTCCCGGGTAAGGCTGAGACAGCTTGTTCTAAACCAGAAGAGCTATTCAGGAATCTAGCTTGTTCCCTGCTATCCCACACTCCAAAAAAAACCCATCTGCTTTGTATTTCTGAAAGCGTAGAGTTGTTATAGTGATATTTCAAAAGAAAAAGTGTTGTGACCCTGGAAAATTTGTCTTTCACTTTATCTAATGTTTATGGAGCTGTCACAGTGCTCCTTCCTTTGGGGGCGCATTTTTTGCTGCAGTTTCTATTCCTCTTCATCCCACATGAAGCACCCAGGGTACCTACACCCTCTCTGGGCTGCTTTCCCTGTTAGTCTCTGTTCCTCTTGCCTTTGGGGACAACAGCCATCTTCTCCCCACGTTCTCTCTAAACTATATACAACTTAAAAAACAAAGGAATCGTTAAGGTCTGCAGCTTCAGAGGAGTCCTGGTGGACAACAGGATGACCATGAGCCAGCAATGTGCCCTTGTGGCCAAGAAGGCCAATGGCATCCTGAAGTGCATCAAGAGGAGCGTGGCCAGCAGGTTGAGGGAGGTCATCCTGCACCTCTGCTCTGCCCTGAGGAGGCCCCATCTGGACCCAGAACTGGGTAGAGTTCTGGGCTCCCCAGTTCAAGAAAGAAAGGGCTAGAGAGGGTACAACAAAGGGTCACTAAGATGATTAAGGGCCTGGAGCATCTCTCCTATGAGGAAAACCTGTGGGACTTGGGTCTTTTTAGTCTGGAGAAGAGAAGGCTGAGGGGGTATCTGATCAATGCCTACAAATACTCAAAGGGAGGGTGTCAGGAGGACGGGGCTGGTCTTTTCTCAGTGGTGCCCAGGGACAGGACAAGAAGAAATGGGCACAAACTTGAATATAAGAAGTTCCACCTAAACATGAGGAGGAACTTCTTTCCTGTGAGGGTGGCAGAGCCCTGGAAGAGGCTGCCCAGAGAGGTGATGGAGTCTCCTTCTCTGGAGACATTCAAAGCCCGCCTGGACACGATCTTGTGAACCTGCTCTGGGTAGACCCTCTCCAGTGGAGGGGTTTGACTAGATGATCTCCAGAGGTCCCTTCCAACCCCATATGATTCTATGATTCTAAAGTTTACCGGTGCCAACAGTCCCTTTGGATGACACCCTCACATTTCTTTAACAATATAGTAAAAAACATTTTCCTTCGAATTTGTGTTCAAAATGCACCCCCTTTGAACTCTAGCACCACTCTTTGCCCCTCTGCAACATTTCTAATACTTATCATTCTTGTTAGGTGATGCCAAAATTCGTAGACAACTCTCTGCATGTGGTCTCAGCAAGCCTTGGCATAGCATTATGTGAAATAACCTCTCGTTTCCTCGTCTGAAGCCCTTCATGTGTACACTACAGTCCAGTTTGCTTCTGACCTAAACTCGGTTTACCCATTGGGTTTTTTCCCCTAACCAGAGTCCTTCCATTTTGTATAGTTGCTGCAATTCACCTAGAAGTCCAAGCATAACTGGACACGCCTATGCTGAAGGTGTACAGAAGCCCAGATCGAGGGCCCGTGACTCTTTAACTGCTAGTCCTTCCCATAGCAAGGCCATGACCATTTCAACTCACGCCCTCCAAGGACACCCCTGGGACAAAGTTCTGCAGAGCCTGTCCTGCAGACGGACAGACTTCAGCCATGCAGACACATGGCTACCCCTTACCCACAGGGGCTGGACTCACTCCATTTATGAGAACAGACTTAACACCTGAGACTGGAACTTTTAAAACACAGCTTTATCTGGGAACTGAGTTTGCAGCGCTTCCTGAACAGATGCTATTTTTCACTGAACAGGCACCACCGGGGCTACTCATTAAATGCTATTATCTACTTACACAAGAACATACTGCTCCATCTGGAATTCCTTTTGTAAGTGTTAAAAGCAAAATTACCTCTTTATCATAAAAATTGTAAGATTACAAAAAAAAACCCATAGAAAGTAATGCACACATTTTTGCAAAAAGCATACATGTCTGATGTTAATCATCTTTTCCTGTCCTCCATCCTTCCCTTTTTTTTCTTTAGAAAGTAAGATAAGCTGGTCTGTAACCACATCTGTTTTCTGAGTATCAGTAGCCACTGTCCTTACTGAAGGTTCTAGAGGTGCCATTTCACTGTAAATCTTACAGCTATTATTTTTCCTATTTCTCCAATTCCATTTTCAGACACTTTTTAACTGAAATAGCCTGCAGCTCTTGTATAGCAAAGGCTTAGGGCAGCCTGAGGTAAAAAAAAAAAAAAGAAAAAAGCAATTTGTTACTTTGATATAACCTTTATTTGAATTTGCTTTGCTTTAAAATAAAGGTACCTGCAAAGTGTAAGGCAGACCTACAATTTAGATTCCTAGCTCCATCTAACATGCAACTCCTAAGGGAAGGAGAAAAGAGCAGCCTTCATTCTCAACAGACACCAACTGTTTCTATATATTTTCACAATGGTATACAGTTATAAAAAAATGGGTATTTCTTGTTCCTGGGAAAAAGGCAGGTACGTAAGTGAATGAAAACACAAATCAAGAGCATCTAGAAAATCAAGATGAAGACCCCAGTGTGCAGAGGGCAGTATCTCCAGGAAAGGCTGGGCATTACATGCTGATTGAAGTCAGCCTCCAGCTCTGAAGTCTGGCTTACAAATTTTTGCTATGTATGATATGAAAGAAACATCATGTGCTTATTAAACTGCCTGAAGTCACATTTCTTCTAACACAACACAGTGAAGCAAATAACACACGTCTTCACTGAAAAATTAAGCTATAAAAGGCTAATTACGTAAGGGATGAGACATACAGAATATTCTCGAATCTCCTGGGCACATCTGTAGCTTTCACTGATCACACAGAGAGAAAGGTGTGGAAATTCAAAAGAGCCTGAAAGATGCTATATTTAAATAAAATAATATCATTGACAACCTGGTAATGTTCCATATTAAAACTGACTTTTGAATTTTGTAATTTTATTTAGTCTTTCCATGAAAGAACAAACATTCCCATGGAATGACAACATGAGAAGCAAAACCCAGGGCCTGCAACAGAGCCCCCTGAGGCAGGTCTTGAGGCTGGTGGGGAACTCTCTTCATTGCTTAGGGATTCTACCATGTACAGGATGCTTTCAAATGGAAGTTTTATATACTTTTCAAAAGTTCAGATGAGTAATCTTCAATCTTACCCTATAAACACAGAGCACTGGAACCAGCTGCACCCTGACATGGGTAAGCAAGTGCTTTCCACCCAACAGGATGACACAGGGGGGGCTGCCACGCTGCACCACCATTGGCAGACGTGCATCCATGGGGGTGCTCTGCCATGGCAGCACCACAGCCCACTCCACCACCCGAGCAGGCATGCCTGGGCATCCGTCCTGGTGGAGCCCTACGCTGGGCTCTCTCCAATAGTTCCCTGTCTCTCTGGAACTGGGGAGCCCAGAACTGGATGCAGGATTCCAGTTGTGGCCTCCCCAGTGCAGAGCAGAGGGGGAGAATGACCTCCCTCCACCTACTGGCCACACTCTTCCCTACACAGCCCGGGATCCCACTGGCTCTCTTGGCCACAAGGGCNNGAGTTTACTCTCCACCAGGACCCCCAGATCCTTCTCCTCCCAGCCAGCAGCATCTAGAGGATACTCATCCTAGTCCAGAGACCACCTGTGATCCGCAAATTGGGAGCTACTAAAACAAAGAGAGCACATGGAGAATCACTGCCAGAAATGCGCGCGTTTTGTTAGTGTTTAACCTACTTACTGCTCAGAACACAAACCAAGCTTTAAAAGAGCTCTCTGGAGTAAAATACTGTAGTTAAAAATATCAGATGACTGTTTGGAAAGACCATTCCTATCTTGTGAGCAATAGCTGGAAATTATTCTCTCTCTTTCGATGGTACAAGATGGTAAAGCAACATCGAAGCTGACTGAAATCAGTGGAAGAATCTCACCCATTTCATCAGCAAGGCAGAATACAAGAACCTTGTCATCTCTCACAGCAAAAAGACATCAGATAAGGACAGTAAACATTCCTGGGAAGAACACGGGATCCTTAGGTGGAGAAGGTATATTTACAGGAAGAGGATAAGCTAAATGGAAGCTGAAATGGAGACTCTGCTCCTCAGGCATTGAATCACCTGGTGTGTGCCAGGCAGTCCCCTCAGGTGCCTGTGCTCCCCTGCTGAAACCCTGCAAACGGCCCGAGGATGGAATGCACATTTTTCATATTTATTAATATGTACTAATATCTGCTCTGTGGAAGTGGTATAAGGCACTGAAGAAGCCCTGGGAAATATTTTCCATTATTACATCGCATTAAGTTCCTTCCTTTTTTTCCTTCCGCTCTCTCTATATCTTTCAAATTGTTTATTTTTTCAAATACTGGCCTGTGCTCTGTTCATTCCTTTAGCTGCTCTGTCCTGAAGTAAAACAGCCTACTCATTTGCCAGCTATTTCCCTTTGTCTTGCCAATGTTACTAAAAGAAGACTTGCTTGCTGGCATGCACCTCCTCCCTGACTGGCCACCCAGAACAGAAGTGGTAGTCAGAAAAAAAGACCTCATTGATTCAGACCCAGCTCCGTTTTACCATGAAGCTGTGCATGGCCACAGTTCACTTCTCCAGGCCTCTCTACACACTGTGTGAGGAAAAAGCTGCATTTTCTTGACCCATCTTCCAGTTTACTTCAGTCTCCTAGTCCCCCTCCCTCACCAATGTTGGCTCTCCCCAGCTTTCCTTCTGCGGGGAGCCAAATGGTCCCACAAGAGGAGATCCAAGAAGGGGATAATCTGCTCCAGGGTCTGTTCCCTGGAGCTGTTTTAAAACCTACCAAATGTGGTGCTCTCTGCTTGGGACACTCCTTTGGTACTACACCGAGAAATCCTGTACCCTCAAACTTCCTTACGACATGCTCCAGGGTGTGCAGCACAAACTCTTTACACATGCTATAAGAAAATCCCAAAGTTGCAAGGAACAAATCCATACACACTAATTAGGCCAGCAGCCAGAATACTCCCCCATAAGGTCCTCAAAGACAGAAATCTCCTTATTCAATTCAGGAATCAAAAAATGTGCAAAAATAGAGAGATGCCACCAACCAAGAGGGAACGCTGAGCACAACAATGACCTTAAATCTCATTCCTCTGCCAAATTTTGATGCCAAAGTCAGCTTTGTCAGGAGAGACCTGTTTTTACTTAGAATCCAGAATTAGAAATCCTCCCTTGCCAGTAGACTTCTTCAATTGCACTTCAATTAAGTTAATGTAGTGCATCCTTGAACTTCTAGCCACAGCCACCAGTGGTTCTATAAATGACTGTTTTTAAGACTGTGGTCACAAAAGCATAGAAAGGGGCAGAAAGTAGCACAATTCCCATCTTAGACTGAGAATATTCAAGTCCAAATTCCCATTTTTCATGAGAACACCCTGCCATTTTACAGGAGACACATCTCAGAGTAGATCCGGGCTACAAGCAGAAGCACCTAAGAATCTCTAGGCTCCAGGGGCAGGGTAAAGTCATACAGAGAAGAATAAGGGGATCTTGGTCATATCTCAGGTCATGCAGTAGCTGATGGATTTTAACAGCAGTGTAGTTTTGGGGATCAGTTCTGGTTTTACCCTGTCTATATTTAAATGTCAAAATGACAAAAATGGACTGTGGAAAAGACTGAACCCTGGAGACATTCTTCTCAGCAGCTTGGAGGTGCCCCACAAGAGATGCGCAGGACTGACAGGGACGCTCCTCTGAGGACGGAGTGACAGGCTAATGAGGGGCTAATGAAGCATCCTTTGGCTGCAAAGAGCAGGAAATGGCCTAGGAAGAGCCAGTGTCATCTCCACGGCTGCAGTGCTATTCCAGACATAAACCACAGAGCCCTCTCTCTATATTCATTGAAATGTTGCAACTAATGAGAACAGAGAGAGCACTCACCTGTATTTATGAATGATGGCATTAAATAATCTTCCATCACGCCAGCAGGTAGTGAAATTTTCACAACGGATTCCAGCGTAACCCTCGGTTGTCTGCTGCGACCACAGGAGCAGTCTCTCTTTAGCAGACATATCCTCTGACTCTCCAGTAACATGGATATCAGATATCTAAAACAGAGCAAATACAAGTATTAAAATTACATCTAACACATACTGATGTTTAAAATACTTCAGAAAACCACCCTGCATTACTGCAGAATTTTATATGAATATGTTGATTATTCATGTACTGTACCAGCTCTCACCACAATTTCTGTTTAACCACCTTTCACTCTTCCAGGGGATGAGAAACATTTACAACCATGCAGTAAACTCATTTATTGTACATTTAATGTGGGGTACAAATTGATTTACATTATTTTCTATCCAAGTAAAAAAAAAATAATTTCTTTTTTGTTTAAAACACTGAAGAGAAGTATATGCAGCTGCGATTGTTTATAAAGTTGTAGATATCAAAATCCTGCACGGAGTATTTACGGCATGAAATCACACAAAATACAGACGGTGTGAGGCACGTATGTGAAGACAACAGGGAATCCAACGTGGCAAAAGACCAACTTTAAACCATCTGCTTGTAAAAATCTAGGGAACTCATCTGCAGTGTAAGATCTCCTTTCTGTGGGTTACCTTTATTCTTTGGTAATTCAAAGCAAGAAAGCAAACTAAATATTTTTTCAGTAGCTTTAGCTTCTATTCATCACAGAACAACCAGACCACAATATCAATGAAGTCAACCATTTACCACTTATCCTGACAACGCTTCTGAAAGAGATGACCTCATCTGGAAGTGCACAGATGTCTACCAAAAAAAAAACCCCAACAGCCCTCTAGGTGTAATCCTGAAGTATTTTTTTTTTAATAAATTCTAACTAAGCAAGCTAACAATATCATTTGCTAATGGCCATTCCTTACTGCTGAGTTCAAACCTTTAGCCTCCTTCATGGTTAATTGCCCAGCCACGGCCAGGCACATCGCCGGCTGCAGAGAGGGCAAACACAGCATATTTGAGTGCACGTTCTATTCCTCTGGCAACAAGAGATTTCAGATATCAAGGCAACCTCCAAAGGTTGTCCTTGTATCTGCTGTTACATACAAACAGCATTTGTAGCTACGGACACAAACACAAGGACAGTATTTCTTATTCTGAAAGTGACTGCTAGGCAAGCTTGCAATCCAAACACCGGTTGGGTAAAACACAGATTTAGCTCATTACCCCAAAATCAACAGGATTTCAACCCAGAATCTTCCCAGCATCATTCAGTGCCCTAGATGGCCATCTAAAGAAAAAGAAACAGACTAGACCGGGTTTAAAATCTGAAATGGAGGTGGTCCATTTCAGTGCAGGTTAAGGAACGCTAAACATTAGTCTGAGGCTTGAAGCAGCCTGAGCACTTCTGTTCTCTAAATAAAGTAGTTCAGATCCCAGGGCTAAGATTTAGACTTTTTCATCAAGACTGAATTCATACTTAAGAAGTATAAAAATACACGGAGGGAAATGGTGAGTCAAAGAGCTATATTTTATTATGCTTACAAATACGAGCTGTACTGCGCGAGATGCCCTATTCCCTCGGAACAACTTAACAAATAAACTACCTCCACAAAACAAGGTGTCAGAGAGAGAGCACATCTTCCCCTTGATAACCCAGTAAGGACAGTACAGATCCCCATCCACCAATTATGCATTATCATCAATACTTATAATATCATTTTCACAGGAAAGAAAAAAAAGTATTCCTACTAAATTAGGAATACTAGAAGAGAAAATAAGTGAAGGGGCAATCAAATCTTTTACTGTTCAAACTTTGTCCTTCAAAGCAAACAGTTTGTGTGAACCTTTCATCCTTACATCCCATAAGCCTATCATCTGTTACTAGAGGACATTTGTTCCTTCAGTGTGGAACAAATTATTGAGTTTGCATGAGTTTGTTTGCTAGAGATTCAGTTCTCCAAACTACCTAAAAGCCTGTGAATTACAAGTTATGCAAGAAAAAGGAGACAGAGGTCATTTTCTGCACAGCCCTAGTATCTCAGGATCAAAGCCTTCATTGGCACTAACTATTTCTTGATTCTAACTGGGAGAACTAGTTCCCCCCCCTCTGCTACTGGAAGTGTTTTTTCCTCCGTAAATTTTTTTCTCTGCATCACACACTATACAAAACACACACACCAAAAAGCCCCAAGCTCTTTGCCTGCACTCATTTCGCTGATATAGTCTCGAGTCCAAGGAGCAGATCAGAGAACACCTTCCAGCAGAGATCACTGGTGGTGCTGGATTTCCCTGGCTTGTTTTTTATGGGGCAAAGAAAGGAAGAGACTGGTATAGGCAGTGTGGAGTCTTCCCTCTGATTCCATCTTATCCCAACTTGTTTTGAAGCAAGTCTAAACTTGACACAATGTACTTAACTGCACAAAAATATAGAATGGCCTAGAGATGTATGATGCAGAATGGAATATATTCTGATGTCAGCTAGAAAACTCTGAAGAACACAAAGAAATAAGAGAAAAAAGCACGAATGAATATAGAGAGATTAGAAATGCTGTTTTCCACCTAAGCTAAGGAGTTAGCTATGTGTTGTGTTTGAAAAGGACTGTTAACAGCATGTCGAGGGAGGTACAGTTATACGAATGGAATTTGAACTTGCATGTGATCACAAGAAGTCATCTCCCCTGACGTTACAGTTGGACTTTGTGAGTTTCCATTTGGCCATAAATTCAAGTGCTCCTACTCAGCTCTCTCAAGGCTCTATGGAGCTGCGAGTCCAGCTTCAGGCAACACCCTTCCAAAAATATTGGATCAGTTAAAGCATAACAAAAGAGAAAAACAAGAATGACAGAGATCTAAAAACATGACTTGTTAGGATTGGAAAATACGGTTTATTTATTCTAAAGTAGGGAAAACCAAGGGGAGATAGATGTGACAACAGTCTTCAAATATGTAGGATGCTGCTGCAAAAAGGGAATGGGAAAAGAACTAATGAGTTTAAAATGAGCATATGTGTTTTTAGCTAAAACCACTTTTTAATACACAAGACAGATAAGCACTAGTAAAAGCACTCAGAAAAGCATTGAAACCACCAATAAGGCAGATACCAAAAGAACAAGTAGCACTCAAGAATAATTTGTATTAAGTTATCTTGCCTTCAGGTACAGAGACGACCTAGATGACCTGTCCAGAACCTTTCTGGCCCCAGTTTTATAGCTCCATCAATGATTATAGATGTCATCCATTCACCAGCATTTAAGGTGTATGGTTTCTGCTTCTTTTGAGTATTACAAGGAAGCGAACAAAGATATGCCAATAAAGCAAAACTCCTGACTTTTGCACCTTTGCTGTGTCAGTCACATTGCAGGAGACCACAGACTTTTATCTCTCCCTCCCTTAAATGTACTGCATTAATACATAATACAAGATTATATGATGGTGGACATAGTTGGAAGGGGTCACGTTATCTTACAATGGTTTGCAATAACTGAAATAATAAACAGATGACTACTTAGCCAGAAGTATTCTACTGAACAAGATAACAAATAATGTAACTTTTTTTTCTTTCTTTGAAAGGAAGTGCATTGCCTTCAACCTGACTCAAACGCACAGGGCTTTTTTCTTGCAGATTATTAGTAGTACTGAAGATGAGATAAGAAATCCACTGCATCAGATGCTATGCAGATACATGGCAAAAAACCAACTGAAGAACTTGCAGCCAAGTCAACGGTTGAGTACAGGAAGTAGATGAATGATTCTGTTTACATGTTAGACTTTTTTTTTTTTTTGCTAGAATAACAATAAACCAGAATTGAAACTACTACAAATTAGACTGGAAGAATAATGATAATGATTGATAACATGATACACATAAGTTATTGGTTTTGACACAAGCTCACAACCACCAAAAACTGGTGGTAACACCAGCTGGTCGCTATCTTTTGCTGCTACTGGATGAAAACCATGGCTTGTTTCAACACAGGAGACATCAAATATCACAGTGGTTCTTTTCTCTGTAGAGAAGCCAAAACTACACCCTTGATTTTCTACTCTACATGCATTGTAGGAGGAAGTAATCTTCCTGTAATAGGAAAACCAAGAGCACATTAAAGTGTGGGGAAGTTGGCAAGGTGAGTGAAGGCTGCTGATCTCTATAATTACTGCGAAGAAAATGGTAAAAACCAAGACTGGTAATTGCAAACCTTGTGCAAACCAGCTCAGGCTGGTTAACGGGAACCCTGCGGATTTGTATAAATAGCAGCTTCACTGTTTTATACTGAAATGCAAAACATTCAAATACTTGTTTAGTTCTCAAATGCAATCAGAAAGTCATGACTTTGTAGAATAAGCTCGAGTCTGAAATCTAGTCTTCTTCCTGGATTTCAGCTAGGTGCTCTTAAAATTACTTATACTCCGAATTTTTGGGTGGAGAAAGGGAACTGAACTGGAAACAAGACCTTTCAGCAGCCCAGGCATTCAGCCTGAGCTGTCAGTAGATTTCACATCTGTATAATTATGCGCTGTTTTATCAACATCACCAGCACGAGCCTCAGTACTGATGTGGGTGCTCAGCAAAAGCCTCATTTTTTCCCCCCTTCCTCCTGTAGTAACAAGGGTTATATGCCTGGGTGGAATAATAACTGAAGCAATATTAGAAGCTGTAGGACTCTCCTTACAGAGGAAAAAAGCAGCCATGCTTGGCCGAACAGACAAGGCCTTACACTCTTTTACACCAAAATGATGTTTTGTTCAAATCAAAGAACATCCCTAAGCTGTCCCTGAGTTCCAGCTAAGATTAAGAGGGCAAAGATCTCCATGTGTATTTTGGAGGCTATTTGTACTAGTGTGCACTGTGTGGTGTAAATGGGTGTGTTACCCAGACTTAAAATCTAAGCTTGGAAAAAGTATCATTTGATGCCTGTCACAAAACTAAATTACATAAACAGAAGTGTGGTTCCTCTCTGCTGGGAAGAGCACCCACACCTACAGATTTGAGCTGAACTGGACAGAACTGGTAATACAGATTGAATTGGTAAGGATGAACACCAACAGATAAAAAGTTGCTTTCCTGCAGATACTCTACAACTAAGCTTGTGTTTTGGTTTCTTTTAAAAGGTAAAATAATCCTACACTCAGGGAAAGCTGGAATTTCAATAATTAATATTAATAGGTCATATAGGCAGCTTGGAAGGAAAGATCTTTTAAAAGAAGCGTAGATTGTTATTAACATGATTTATGTTCAATTCTTCTATTTCAAGCTGCCTGCGTATTTCTATCTTTCTTCAGTTCCTGTTGGCCATAACTTAAAGGAATTACAAATATTCATTTCCTTAATACAAGGCCATCAAGAGTTGATAAGAAAAATTACTGCAGATATCGAAAGTTAACTCTCTAAAACTCCCTCCACCTGCTAGAACCATTTTAACATGAAAATCCTTTTCCTAAATTAGGAAACAAATCAAACTACAGACAGCAGAACAGCCCAAGGATGCATCAACATCCCCGAAGCACAGAGGAATTGCACAGCCTATGAAAAAGATGGAGTAATACGTTGTGTCCTACTGCTACCCACCCACAGCACCGTGTGTATAAAAGCTTATACACAGCGAAGTGAAGATATTTTTGCAACAGTAAAAATAATGTTCTGATACTTGTTCTGAGCTAGCTTTCAAAGATAACGCCCCATGCCAAAATATTTACCTTGCTTCTGGTTGGTGGAATGCTAAATGATGCCTTTTCTTTTGGCAACTGGGAAAGCACAGCATCAGAAGAATAAAACCTCTTTTGTTTAAGCAGCAGATCACTCTTGCTTTCAGAAACAAAGTGATGCAACTTTGCAGATTTATTGCTTTCTGGGACATCTTCAACGATTCTGCGAGAAGTTATGTTTAATCCAGTTTCTTCACATTGTCTGCCTAAAACGTGGATAGCAGAATCCAAGCTGGCTGCTTTTCCATAACAAAGACCACTAGATTTCTTCAGGAATGCTAATTCTCTCCTGTTGCTACCCTCTGAGTATTTCCTCTTCCACAGACAGTGTTTCTCTGAACTCCTCTTGACTTCTTCCTTTAACCATGTCTGCGTTTCACCAGCGAGCCTCTGATTACCGCCATGAAAACTGTCCCCACAAAGGGAATCACTCTTTGTTTCACCCGGGAAAACTTTTGCTTTAACAAGCTCAGAGGAAAGGTCTGTACTCACAGGCAGAGCATTACTGTCCACCGTCTCTCTCCGGGGGAAGGTATCAGCCAGTCCCACATCCTTGGGACAATTCTCAGTCTTTCCTGAAATCCCCGCTTCATACTGGCTTTTTTCTTCATTTTCTTTAACCTGTACTGACTCCCGTCCCTCGTCAGTTGATTTCTTTCTCCTTTTTCTCCTGAAATATTTTCTTCCAGGGGAACGTTTAGCTGGACTTAAGGGAGCTTTGGCAGGATCTAAACGCTGTTCTTCCTTTGCAGCCCTCACACATCCACAGACGTTCCCCATTTGGCTCTTGGTAACTCAGAGCTGCGCAGCCTCATTCATTCCGGTGCATTTACATACACTTCAATCTTCCTCAGAAAGTTAAAAAAAACACCGTTTGTCCCCTAATTTCTTCCAGACTTCACGTCCACCCTCCTCAGTCCGTAGCCATTTTGCTCACGAGAAATGCACAGGCGAGAAAGGTTGTGGCAGGGTGCCCAGGCAGGGCCTGGGTCTGATTAGAGCCTGTGGCTTATTTCTGGCCACCAATCCTCTTAAATAAACATCGCGGCTCCGCCGACGGGCCGTGGCCTTTCCCAGAGATGACAGGGCATTTATGAGCCACAGAAAATTCTCGCCTGCCTTTCAACTTCCCCTTTCGTTTAGTAACTCCAGAGATATAAAGTAGAAAGAGAAGCAGCAACCTTTGAAACTCTTAGCTGCACTGCAAATCCCAAAGCAAGCAGGGCAGCAAACTGCAGGGATTTGAGTTGGCAGATTTGGTTTGCACATCCTGTGTTTTTATTACGTATCCAGTGATCCACAGAAAGGAAGATTAAAGTGCAGGATCAGAGAATGCTCTGCCATCTTGTCGGGGGTCAAATTTTTATTTGCACATGGAGCTTTCATAGCAGCTGATGTGATTTTACACTGATTTGTCAGCTATAAATAACCTTGGCTTCGCCACTATCACACGAGCAGAACAGCTCGCTCAGGGCAGCAGTACTGGGGGCTGGAACTTTGCCCCCCAGATTTGAACATCCTGGCAGATAAAGGAGAAACAAATCCTACGAGCCAGTCTGTCTAGAAAGCTGTCCATAAAACCACTGTTTATAAAAATGGAGCTTCGTCCTCCTCCTGGGCTCCTGCTCTGTAGCATCCGTGGGGATAACAGCCAAGAACTGTGTCTAACTACAGGTAGAAATGTAAAGTATCAAAATGCAAGCAAGTCTCATCACCAACATACTTGGTTTGAAAAATACCTGTGTTTTGAAGCTTCAGCTTAGTTTTTGTTACCAATATATAAAACCTACTAAACCCAAGATGCATCAGCAGAGGTTGGTGTGTTTGGTTTCTCATGCCGGGAAGGAACAACTGAATGACTTGCCAAGTATTATCAGGTGTTACCGTTGAGCCTCCCTTGTTTATTTGAAAAGGAATTGCAATAATGGAACTCGGAGACTTTAACCCCAGGAGCCAGGTTCCACTGAAGAATTCTCTGACATTTTACTGACGGGATCCAGAATGAATAATACAGCAAAGAATTTCCAACGATAGAGCTGCTTGCTGCTGACCGCTCTCAGGGCACTGGGGTAAAACGGGACAATAATGCTTAGAAAATTCTATACCATGACACCAGGGGACAAGAAGGCTGATAGAGATTACCCTATATCACTGATAGGCAGGCACAATGCTAACAGGGTTCTTTTTCAAAGCAGATGTTTATGCCACGACCATGCTCTCTTTCGTGGCCTCAGTTTGTATTTGCTTAACACACAGGTGTGGCTCTGACATTTGCTCCTTCACTCACAGTAAAAAGCTGTGTTCTAATAAGTTTTAAGGGGAGATTAGCAAAAGACTTTTTCTGGCACATAAACCCTGAAGTATAAGATGTATCAAGGATTAGACCAGCACTTGTCTGCAGTTTGATCTCTCTTAGAGGCTGCTTAATCGCAAGCAAGAGGTTCACATTAAGAGACAGCAAACAAAAGATTAACATCGAGACATGAAATTGCTCGTGCAGATTTGTAGGAGCTTGAATTTAACCCTCGATTTCTGTAACTTGCCATGGTTGTCTGTGACACACATTATGCTCTTAACATGGCAGAGCTGTTGTGAAACTGTGTATTCATTAGTGTGCAAAACCCAGAGACCATTCAGCCTTTGTCCACTGCTAATTTACCATTATCATACTTTATCAGTGGTTTCCTAGAGTTAGCAAATGCAGCTAACGAAAGGTTAATCCACTTTGCCAACCAAACTGTGGCTGCTATCTTTTATCCTAGAATAACATGATCAAAAGCTTACTAGGAACGCATTTCAGGTAGTTTTGGATCTCAGATGCCTTCCGTCAATTTTTGGGGGGGTTGTTGTTGTTTATACAACACTGGAGAAGCAATGGAGCGTTTAGCATAAATGGGAGGTGCCGTTTCATGTTTCGCAGTACTGGAACAGCACACCTGATAACCAGCAAGCATTTTGCTGCACAGCCCAAGGGTCATATGCAGAACGAGAGAGAGAGAAACGTAAGCCAAAGAGAAAGTGAAAATTAAAGCAGCAGGAGATAGAGAACAAGGCAATATAACTCAACCTTTGAGTTGAGATGGTTTGAGCTGTCCTGGCAACCACTACCCAAAATCTGAAAGAGCTGCTCAGCTTTCAGGTACCACTGAGGTACCAAAAGTCACAACCGTGAACAGGAGAGGTTTTAAATCCAGAGACATGGCTTACAAAAAGAGAAATTTGTTCCTTATTGATGGTTTTATGGGGATTAAGGATGAAGAGAATCCAAGGGATGATCTAACTGCTTGTAAATCTTACCCTGCTACAGATATCCCATTATTTGTAGAGATAAAGTCTAAATAGGACCCTGCAATAAGCCTTAATGCCTCCTCTAGACACCCTATAGGAAGGCCACAGACTTCACAACGGACACAAGCGTGCTTCAAAATTACCACCTGCATTGCAGACTCTGAACACCTAACTGTGTAAATGCTATCAGGAACTTGGGAAATGGGTACCTGGGTACTTGTCCTTTATCTCAGCCCAGTCATCTACAAACTAATCCACTTTTCTTACCTTTTTGCCCAACATGAGTAAAAGTTTAACTGCAAATCTGAGGGGAGACCTTATTAATGCTTACAAGTATCTAAAGGGTGGGCTGAAGGTGGATGGAGCCAGACTTTTTTCAGTGGTCCCCAGTGACAGGACAAGAGGCAACAGGCACAAGCTGGAACATGGGAAGTTCCACTCAAATCTGATTAAGAACTTCTTTCTGGTGAGGGTGACATAGCCCTGGCAGAGGCTGCCCAGGGAGGGTGTGGAGTCCCCTTCTCTGGAGATCTTCAAGCCCCCCCTGGATGGAGTCCTGAGTGATGTGCTCTGGGCAGCCCTGCTTTGGCAGGGAGTTGGGCTGGAGGAGCTCTAGAAGGTCCCTTCCAACTCTGACAACTCCATGATTCTGTGATCTGCTGGGCCAAATGAACAGTCTATAGACTGACTCGGGGTAGGCTGATAAAAGAATTTATTTTGCTTGAAGGCTTACGAGGAGTCAGCAGAAAAAAGAAAAAAAAAAGTATTTACTGGCTGACAAGAGAAATGTGGAGGGGTTACAGGTGGCCTAAAGAGGCCTGAGAGGGCTGGACGGTGCTGTAACATCTGAGTAAGGATGTTCCCAACCAGAGCCTTGAAAAGCAGCATCCTACAAAGAGGCCTGGGAGCGTAGAAGGAAAAGTGTTTCACAGCAGCTCCCAAGCTACAGAATCATGATGAAATTGAAACAGAAACAGTCTACTGAATCATGACTTGGGAAGCTCCTCAAAATTTTTCAAGTCTGAGGTCACAAAAGCCTAATTTTGGATGCCTGAAAATTTAAAGTTTCAGATTTTGCTTTCTTTTTATGTGGCTTTTTCATCCAACTGCATATTACTCCAAATATTTAACATTTGTTGCATTAAGGAATGTTTGCTGTGGTTTGAAAATAAATGATCACCAATTTTCAAAGAAATTATCTTACTAAAATTGTGGTTACTTACTGGGGCCAAATTCTACTTTCATTCCGTCCATCTCTAATGCCATCAGTGAAAATGTAGTGGGTGTTGAAGGAGGAGTCCATTCAAGTATTGAATTTGGGTATTTATACATACAGTCTATAATTATACCAAATACTGTAATCTGATTTAGCATGTTCTACTGGTGCCAGGAAAATAACTCACAGTAGTTAATGTATTACGAAAGAGAACTTTTAAAAAAGCCACATATTATTAAAAGCACGTGAAATGCACACACTGAAAGCTTGCCTAACCCTAAGAACATACACGTCTCAATACCCACAGGACAAATTATTTTCTAACATGCTCAACTCAATAAACCACCAGATTTCCCACTCCATCTTTTCTATATTTTATACGTAATTACTTGGGACACAGAAGAATGTACAATTTCTGGACTTAGGAAGCTGCAAAAGTCAGTGGTATAACTCAGAACAGCAGTTATGTTTATCTAATTACACGTACCAAGTTAGAAAGCAATAACCACCTCTAGACATAACTCAGATGCAAGAGAAATGTAATCCTCAAATGTGTATCATCTTTTAACTTTGTCCATCATGTATTTCCCCTAAATCATCCCTAAATTCATTCTAGTACTCAGAAGGATCTTCTATTTTGAGGAAATAATATGCTCCAGATAAGTGTCATGACTTAGAGAAACAAGAAGTCACCAAAACCATCCAAAAAATATCCCTGGCATCTTGACTGCCTCCTAGGTCACGACGAATGCATTGAAATGATGGAGCAGAGGCAGTAACATCACACAGCAAACAGCTCCTTAAGCACACTGAGAAAATATCTAATTCTCCAAATGCTAGGAAAACTTAAGGAGCCGTTCAGATGAAGCCATCTCAAAGTAGGTGACTACACATATGTGCTTACACGATGGCTAGGTCTTGAAGAGCCCACTTTATCCAGTGGAGGCAGTTTCCAAAACATGAGCTTCTAGAGCTCTTTGAGATATCCTGCTATATCCCAACTGGCCTCCACCACAGGTCTAGAAGATCATGGTTGTCTCATAGATGTGGTGTCTCATCAGGAAACTCCACGTGCGTGTCCTGGATACTCTAGCACACCTCAGACATTACTCAAATGCCATCTGTCTTTAGGAAACTGAACCAAAAGCCCTAGAGATCTAGTTAGTGCAATAACAGTTCTTGCACATCCTGAAGCAGAGACACAAGAGGAAAATTTAAAAGCTTCTACATATTTCATACGGAGCTGGCTACCTTACAGGGGATAATCCTTGGCACACTAGCTCACCTAAACTAGTTCCTTTATATTAATTTTTTCCTTCCCATCATGTTATAGCTACAACTAGTAACACTAACTTTCATCACTTTTTATAAGCAACCAAAATTGTATCAGAAGTCCTGTGCTTCAGCTAGTGAAAAAACCTAACAATTTCATCCTGCAAAAACCTGCTCATCAAGATTCAGGAAGACAAAACACACTTCAAGACATCAAGTAAAAATTAATTTTCACTGACAGTGTTATTGGTAAGTTTTTAATAATCTCTATTTCTTAAAATACAGCAACATTCAATCGCTGCCTATTCTGTGGGTCATACTTAAATATATTTAAGCCCAGCCTTCTTTCTCTGTATACCCATGTGGGAGCAAAGGCTGACACAACAGGGGGGAGCTGAGGGAACTTCAGGTCCTCACTAGTGGTGAGCAATCAGTGACTTCTCCTTTACCCTGTGCCCTGGCCTGAGCACCCTGTTTAGATCACAGTCACACTGGTCTTCTGTTCCTCATTAGGATTTGCAGAAAGGCAAACTGGATCCCAGCAGCCTTTATCAGTTTGAGGTTTCTTTTTTTAAGATTTTTTTTCCAGTTGTAAATCCAGAGCAGGGTAATCCTAAGTGAATCACACTTTTTCTGTGTGATCATGTAATTTTCTGATCATTTAAAATGCCTGCACAGCAGGGAGCTTATCGCTAACAACGTTGCAGTCACTAAATGGGAATTATCTGTCATCTGAATTACATCATCTACAGCCACGGCCATTGTCAAAGGCTCATTTTGAGGAGCAATTTGACACCACACACTGTAAAAGCTGCATTATACTGTACACAATCCCACCAGTGTACAACAACCAGAGTGCCACCTAGTGTGACCCGTGCTGCCATCGCCGGGGCTAAAACAAACGCTGCAGTGTTGGAGATGGCTCAAAATGGCCGAGCAGCACTTGCTGGTGCACTTCTATCAGCAGAGGAATTCACATCCCGAATGAAAAAAGAATTACAACTTTTTCATAGATTTCAATACTCATCAAAGCAAGTCGGCAGAATCAAATAAGTCCGGTTTGTCCAAAAGCTGGAAGAAATACATCAGCTGTTGTCTTTAATGATGTTCAAAACCCTCTATCTCTCCACAGACAGGAAATGAACAAACAGCCAGCACCTTCAGGTTCAGTTTATATCACAAAATTACATACATCATCAAAATCTTCAAATACACATTAGAGAAGGGATATAATCTATATTTTTGCACATGGAGTCCTGTCTAAGATGATACATTCATCATAACTGTACCCAAGAATCTGACCGAATCTGACTTAAAACTAGACTTACCTGAAAGTGCAAAATTATGGTCCATATCAACCCCAAAGTCAGTTTGGGATTCCCATCTGTTATGTCATCATTTCTGATGTTAACCAGTTTCACCTGCCATAGTGGAAAGATAATACAGACAAAATTTAAATAAATATGGCACAAATACATAGTGTATTGCTCACTTCCCGAGCTTACTCTGGTTTTTTTTTTAATTCTCAAAAGCAGGAAGGAAATAAATGTAAGTGGCCCCCCAGGAATTGCCCTCTCCCACCCACACCAAACTGAGAAGATTCCTCATCTGTCCCTCCACTGGCAGATCTGCTCCTCAGGACAAATACTCTTCGCCTCAGCCCATGTCAGAGGGGGGAAAGGACAACAAGAATACGATGATCTCTAACTGTGGTTTATCAGTCTCAGGGCAACCCTGAGACCTGGGAAACTATTACTGCTTTTCTTCCTCACCCTCCTGCACCAAAGCAAGAATTCAGGAGATTTGGCCTGCAAATGGTCTGGTTTGATAAAACCAGGAATTCAGTATCAGAGTTCATTAACCAATAGCTTTATAATGACAACAATTATTATCACTTCTGCTCAGACACAGTGCAATAAACTCGAAATGGTTAATAGGATTAAAAGAAAGGCTGAGATTATTGCCACTTCCATAAACTCACATCCACAGTAAGTTCAATAATTCTATTTTTTTGCTTATTTTATTATTACATTTAATTTCTCTATATTTATTATGTATCCATATAGCCTGGCAATTAAAGATGACTCAGCTAAAAGGCATTTATACTTATGTTAGTAAAGTTATATGCACATGCTTATTAACATATATCTTGTTATCAACTGAACAAGCAAAGGCATGTCCTGTCCTCCTCTTGATCTGCAGACAGAATTCTAAATATTAGGGGGAAAAAACCAAACAACCCTAAACCAAAAACAATGTCTCTGGAAGAAAGAGCATACTCCGCAATTCAGAAAAGAAATTAAAACCAAATACAAACATTTTCCTCTGTTTATAAAAACTCGTTGGCAAAACTCTACAAGAGAGTCCAATATGCCTTATCTTTGGTTTTTTCATTGTTTTTTTTTTTTCCCAAGCCAGGCTTCACAATTATCAGTATATAGGTTCTCTCTGCCTTACAATCCCAATAAAGCATTGCATTGGGAGGCTGTAACAGCCAATACCTCCTAAATAAAGAGTTTACAAATACGTAACGGGGGGCTGAAGCTTTAATCAAATCCAAGTTTCCCGCTGGCACCTTGCCAAGAAGGCCAAAGCCCTGCAAAGCATTTTGTGTGGCAAAATACAGCCATCTTCTCCAAAGTGCAAGGCTAAACACGGCACAAAACTCCGGGGATCACGAGCGACGTCTGCGCGATGGAGACTCCCGATTCTCAGTGACACCCTCATGTTCACAAACACGAGGATGACCTGATCCTCCACCTTAATATGCACGGTCTGCCGTGCATAAATAAAGCATGGTGCAGCATAAAAACGCCATTGTGACTGTCATTTCAAGTGGCCATTCATTTACTTCATGGTGTGTTCACTCAATGGCTCACTTGGCTTAACAGGAAAAGTTGGCTTTGAACTGAGCGAAGCAGGGCTGAGTCCTCAGTGCTCATACAGCACTCACTGACCTGTAAGAGAGCTTACAATCCTACTTAAATACAAAAAGACATCTGTTTTTCTAACCAAAGTATCTGTCTGTAGTTTCCTACCTCATGTTTTTTCAAACATTTTAAGTAGCAAATCAAATTTTTTAAAAAAATCAACCAATCAGAAAGCAGATTACCAGTGTCAACTCATTTGGGTGGGATGGATGGGAAGGACAGTTTTTCTTTCCATCCATGTTTTGGACATTTTTTAACATCATTGCCATTTTACAAAAGGAGAAAGAAGAATCCTTTAAGTGTATAACAGAAATTTAAAAGCAGAAAGAAACCCCCAGCAGTGTGGGTTTCAAGTACTTTGCTTAAAAGAGATCCAGGTGAAATTAAGCCTGAATCTTCCCCAGCCTAGGTGACTCTGCTGCCTTTCTAGGGCACCAGTTACACTTTCATCAGGATCAAGGATTGAGAAAGCTTCTTCCAAAACAAATATCAAATAATCAAAACAAGGAACTCCCACGCAATGTTCTAACTTCTTTCAATCTGCATTTTGTACTAAGATTCAGATTGTGAACAAAACTGCATACCAGCTAGAGTCTGTGGGCAGTTAAATCTACTATATATAACTCCTGAGGATCCTACCCATAATTTTCTCCCTCTACCATCATATACCACATAGAGCACGTTGATTTTACTGCTCAGAGAAGAACGGTGTAAAGTTACCTTTGCCACACCTCTCTTAACCATCTCAAGCAGGAGATCATCCAAGCTCACACCAGCAGCTATTATACAACATGCATAAAAGGCCAAGCAAGCAGGACACGTTTTATTATTTATTAGCTACAGGGAACGAAATTTTCATTATTTTTTAAATTAATTTTTCACTATACCTGGCGTTTTTTCAAATATTCAAGTGCAATTTGGACGTTCTGAAGTCTGTGAAAACGCATCCGACCTTTTTCCCGGGGCTAAAATTGGAAAACAACAGTTGTGAGATTGTCTCATCAGACAAAAGAACAAACAGTCCATCTTAAAAGATACCACATAAAACATTTAAAACACTGCAGTTTTAATGAAGCAGATACCTTTGACGGAAAAAAACATGCTTTGACAATTTTATTTTATTTTTTAAAATGTAGTTGGCATTTTTTAGCACAGTGGATGGCAAGAGAGATCAGTGGTCCCAAACTGCAACCTTGATCCATGCAGGCTGAGAGCTGGTTCCCTGTAAATTGCTATTTAGGCCAAGAGGGCTAAAAAAAAAAAAGCCCAACATCAATCTACCTACCTACAGAAACCAAACTGCAATATATTATTAAAAAAAGATTTACAGTACATTATGCAAAGCAAAATATAAGTAATGTCATGGACCTTTAATGTTGCTCTGGTAAATTCTGTGATGGAAAAGCTTACCTCTGTATGCAATTTTATGATTTAATGCTGTTTACTTACGGCATGACTGAGTAATCATTATGATATCAATACCTTCCTACTACAACATAGACAGCCCTAGAATGCAACTTTAAACTCTTGACTCGGGTAGAACATTATCAAGCATGAAAAAAAAAAAAACAAAACCACTCCAAACAAGACATTCTTCTCAAAGCAAGGTCAAAACAAGCAAGAAAAACTGTAAAATCAGCATGAGTGGTGTGTTAACAGAAACATGGCAAAACTGCATGCAGTTAGTGTAAAATCAGCAAGGAGAAGAATCACACAGAAAAAGCATACTTTACTTAGCTGTCACAGATCAGCAATGGGAAAGCAGTTAAATTTACATCATCATTTCCAATTCCTTCTATTCTTCTTCCTTATTTCAGATTTTTCACAAGCTTTCACAGTAACAACCTGAAGTGGGCTATAATTGCTAGGGATCAGCCAGGAACATGAGTATTTCTTCAGACAGTCACTGCAAAACCCTCGGGTAAGCCCAAGCCTGCCTTAACTGCCTTCTTTCCCCCCCTGCCCCGTGGAGTATCAGATGCTTGCCAAAAGGAAACATGGGAAAATGGGAGTTGAAGAAGAAGCAGAAACTAAAACACAAAAGAATTTTAAATTCCATTCTGGAACCTTTGATTTAGCCCCTTGTTTTTCACACTCATAGCCCAGGATCAAGCCCTGCAGCCCTTGCTACCGAGTAGCTTTCCTGGATGGAATGAAGGACTGCAGACTTGGAATTTGGGTTTTCCACAACAAAGAGGATATGATAAATCCCAAACCATACAGTTAGGTACAGTATCTCAGAGGGGAAATATTTTTTTAAGAGGTACAGCTAATATGCAGTATTTTGAGTTATGTTATTCCCCAGGAGAAAAAAAGAAAAGCACACAAATCCCATTGAAATCCCAACTGCAGAGCAACACCCGGGGAGCCAGAAGGCACTCGGGCCCTGTGAGAGCAAGTTGCTTCAGCAAAAGCTAATAATGCAAGGTCTACAAAGGCACAACACAGCTCACTTGGACTAATGAGCACACTTTATAAGTAGATATTTCCCTTCTGGATAGTTAAAATACAGTGAAACAACAATTCAGTATTTGTTGGGAGAAAGATCAATCCTGCAGACGATCCGTACACTTGGTAATCACCACACAGAGCTCTCACTTCACTTCTGCTTTGGCAATCTGCTGTGGTAAAAGGAACTACTGCTTTCTATGGATGCTAGCAACCAGATCTGAGCACCTGAATTTGAAATATTTGAAAATATTAGCCAATATTATGGCAAATACACTGTGGGTGCAGTAAACTGGTGCTTCTAATTAAGACCAATCAATTTTTTGCCATTGACGTTGCTAGGGAGAGCCTTCAAGCCTTAAATTATCTGTATATGGGCAATACTGTTTGCACGTTAAAAAAAAAATATCTTAGTTTAGTGGAATTATGGTATTTTCCTATTTATTATTAAAAAAGATTGTTTTATAACACCTTGGTAATGCTGCCCAGCACACCGTAGCCCCGTGGGTTTGTGCAGTTTAATGGAAGAAAACAAATAGAAATCTTGAACATTTGCTTTTTCAGACGTTTGCAAAAAGGCTGAGTGGAAATTTGTCTTTACCATACCTCCACCATAAACATCATAAACCAAGGGGAGTCCTTTTGTCCTTTCTACAGCACACCAAACTAGGAAGTCACATCAGCAGACACCACACTTCAAACACTACATTAGTACAGTTACGGGGGTCGGCACCTACCCCCTTATCCTCATCCTCCTCATCCTCATGCTGTTCATTTGCGCATGCTTCTGTTGAACTCACCAACCGTAAGGTCTTCAAAAAATCTCGCTCTCTTGGCTAATGAATATAATAGACAGGAGACAGGACAGCAAAGACACAAGACAGACCACAAATGAAAAGAAGAGCATGAAAAGAAGAACATAATGAAGAGAACAAATACCAAGCAAAGGAAGTAATGCTCACAAAGAAAGGAAATGACACCTGAGGAGTGTGTTAGACAATTTCAGGGACATTTTATCCTTGTTATTTGTAAGTTACTCCCTTTAATGCGAAAGGATATTAAGCATACAACACTCGTTAAAAGAAAAATTGTAAAGAAAAGGGAAGGAACAGAAAAAAATAGCGCATTACCCTATTAAGAAAGGGAATCTCCCTGACCACAAGAAATGAAGAGAACAGATTGCATTCCCCCACAGAATTCACAGTGGAATATTTTACCAACAGAAATACAACCAGTGTCTTTGGCATCAAGTTACAGACCATGGAAAATATCAAAGAAACCTCCAGCAGTCAATGGCAGAGAGTTAACAAACAGAGCAAATGTATATAAACCAAACTGGAACAGCTGCATTCTGATCGTAAAGCTCACCAAGGTGTCTCCAGAAAGGACTTCTAAAAGTGAGATCAAGTTATGTCCATCTCTTAGGTCTTCATATAGGTCCTTCACATGCTTTCGAACCTGCACAGACAAATGCAAAAATTAAATATAAGACCCCCATTTATACCTGAGAATTCACGCTCACATTAACACATATCTTTTGATATTTAGAAAAACTTCAGTTATACCCCACCATGGCTTTTCAAAGTTATTCACTTTCATGACAAATTTACAAACTAAAATTAATTGTTACAGGCAAATTTCACATCTATATCTGAACTCGCACATTTCCATCACATTTTATTTCATTTTACTGAAAAGGACAACAATATGAAGTCACGGGTAAAGAATGCATATAGCAACACAAAAAAATAAATCAGTAACTAACAATTGAAACAATACAAGATTCCCACCTATTTTGACCTAAATGATGACTTCTTACAGACAACACTAGCTAGATGCAATGAACTGTAAAAAAAATACATATATTATCCTCAAGATGCACAGGCACTGGAGTTAGAACACCACTTTCTGGCCTTATTACTTATTACTAACCAAAGCATATCATTCACCAAATAACAACGTGTTTTGTCACTTCATTTCCCAGTACTTAGTGAGTTTTCCCAAAGGTTCACACATCCCCCTTATAGACCATATGGAAGAAATACGACATCAGGTTGACCTGGTGAAGCCCAGGAGATGCACAGCCCTTCCCACCAACCATGCCGGTGGCAGAGGTTAATGCTCCCTACAGCCCAGCAATGCTCTACCACCAGCAGTTACCAACCCAACTGGTCTTCTCCTGTGGTGCCCCCCTAAGAGATGGTCAGCCTTTGCCAGCTGACCTCATTCAGCCAAGTTGGGCTGAGAAGGGTCGATAACCTGCAGACCCTGCGAGGCCAACCACCAGCAAGGGAGCAGATGGAACTTTTCTGATAAGCCCAACAGAGCTGGGAGATGTCTAGCCATATCCACATAGATAGTCTATCTAACTTCCTGTTCTTACTATTAGCTTAAATATAACTTTATCTGAAATTTCTTTAACAATTTTGGCCAGCTTTTCTTTACATGTGCAACAAATGACCTCGTTTCTTGGAAGCAGAAATATTTGATGTTGCCAGCCAGGGTGGAGGTTGAGAGCTTTCCTGCTATAGTTTAATGGTGCTTCCCTGGCGTTCCCCATTGAGGCACCAGATCAGAAATTTCCTAAGTCTCTAAGAGGCTAAAATATGATCTTAGAATTTTCTTCTGAAGTTATCACCTCTGCTAGAGAGGAACTGCAGTTCCAATATGGGATCTATGGGACACTCCTCTGACAACCAACAATTCTGTGGTATGAGGAGAGCAGCAGGAGTCGGACCTACTTCTTCAGCTTCATACACCAGCTTTGTTTACCTGACTTTCAAGGGAATCTCTAGATCCTTCCTGCTTAATGACTGTCTCCATACCACTGATAAGCTTCTAAATGCTTTTTGTTCAGGTTTTCTTACTTCAATTTTTTAAAAATGAAATTACCCTGCAATCTGTATCCACAAATACCATCATCTTAATTGAGAACAATATCAGACCATATTTATGCTCGTGCTGAAGACTAGCCATAACAAGGCATGGAGGAGACTATTCCATAAGGAATTAAAACCGATAATATTTTCCAAAACATTTTGCACAGACTCTGCAAACTCAGTCAAGTTACTCACTCTACCTTACAGTACTTAGACATTTACATAGCTTTACACACACACACACAATATAACATCATTTTAATTATAGTTGTGATTTAAAAAAAAAAACCCTATAAGCAATTAATTTTGAAAAATATCCAAGAGAAAAATTCTCTGGTGATACTCAAGTACTGCTAAACTGAACACAGAAACAGAAAGAAATTCAAATCCCTGAGAGGAGGCTTCATTATGCTAAATGCTTAAAAGACAAAAAGCACAAAGGTCTTTAACTTTTAGCCCAAAACAACTATGATTTTTTGTTTTTCTATTCAAAGAGCTATGCCAAACTGAGTGCTAAAACCTTTCCAACAAAAGCAGGCAAGTTTTCTTTAACATAAAACCCAGTGAGGGGGTTCCCCGCTCCTGCCTGCCACACCACTGCCCTTTGGAGAACACAATCCCAAGCCAGGCTGGTGGCCAGAAGCATGGGAGGACATCAGGTTAAGGACAGAGGAAGGGTGTGCACATCTGAAGGACTATCTGTGCAGCACCAAGTCAACACCTACGCTCTTTTCAATGTAGAGCTCATGGGAGTTGCCCGACGTGCAGGTATCTGAATCGTGGGATGAGAAAACACTATCATTTCTAATCCATCTGCTTTTATTTTCCATTAGATGCAGGATAGTTTTGTTTTCCTGCCAGTCTGTCTCTCACAACACACATTCATCGACCTTCTGTTTGTTTCTTACAGTCTGAGGTTTCCAGAGTAGTACAGAGACAAGCATCTTCCCTAACTTATCTTTCTAGAAATCACAGATGCTTCAGAGATGAACTCACACTGTGCATGAAGAAAGTGGCCTAGAGCTGTCAAAACAGGAAAAGCAGCAGCACACCCTAGACATCTGTCTTAGTTCTGCCATTAACTGACAATTACCGTGGGGATTAATTATTTAAGACATGGTATGTCAGTACAACAGTACAGGACAACATAATAAGAAATTTCTTCCAATGGTTTGAGCTGCAGATGTGCACCTTAAATGATGTATTTGGGGAATGATGTATTTGGTGTGCAGCAAGCATGTTCACTCAAAACATTAGATCACTTACTTTAAAAGAACATAGAGTCACAGAATTGTCTGGGTTGGAAGGGACCTTCAAGATCATCTAGTTCAACCATCAACCTAACTCTGATAAAAAGCCATCACTAAACCATGTCACTAAGCACCATGTCAACCCATCTTCTAAATACTTCCTGGGATATTCCCTCATGCACTTCCCTGGGCAGCCCATTCCAAGGCTTAATAACCCTTTCAGTGTAAAAATTTTTCCTAATATCCAATTTGAACCTCCCCTGACATAACTTGACATCTTGTGCTTCTCAAGAGATCCTACGCTGCCAAGTGAGAAAAGGCTTGCAAAATCATTCTCTCTTTAACTCTTACTTAGGCAAATCTTGTCTCTCACATATATAGTGAATTCTTAGATCTTTACATTCACAAGATACAAATAAAATATTACTATTTCATTGCTGCTTTGCTCCCACATTCAGCCTCCTTCAGAACTCACAGTACCACCAGTATTAGATACAGACAGGGGTCCCTGAATGGATCTGGGGGATCTGCTGACTCCCATATGTCATGAGTTCTTGTGGCTTCTCAATAAAATTGCAGAATTGTCAGCCCTATGTTTTGCAAGGTCCACGTGCAAAGTAGGCTACCTGCTGCCTTGGGCAACTTTTTGCAATATGTCCACGTGAGTCTGGCAGGTTGGATAATTTGGGTATGAGAAGAGATTCTTTAAGGAAGACGTGGGAGATACCGAGTGGCTGAGGTGCATCTCACAAAACTTAAACAAGAGAAGCAAAATAGCTTCAGCAGTCAAAAGGAGAGAGTGAGAATTGAAGGCACTGCTTCAGAAGTGACTCATCTTCTGAGCTTCACCTTCTGGCATGAATACTATGATGTTTGTGGTAAGGAAAGCTCCATCCTCCTTGATATGAGCATGAGATATTTTCCTACCATGCCTTCCTGGTAAGCTTAAGCTTTGCAGTCTGGTGCCTTGGGGAACCTGCATTACCACCAACAAACCAGCTTTCAAAACTGTCACGTGGTCACGGAGCTGCAGTCTCGTCCCCAGACCCCAGCACGTTAGGCATTTGACAAATGAAGACTATGAAGACAGCTGCTGCCTCTGAAAGCTCGCAGTCTCGTGCCCGGCATAACTCGCATAGCGTTATCGTAGCCTTCAGATGACACATCTGGTTGTCCTTACAGTCAAGTCGCTATCGGTCCCAACCTCCCTGGGACCACTCTGCTTCTGCAGTTAAAGACCCTGGCCCACCAGCCTCGGCTTCCTCCTCCATGTCTGGTGTCGCGGCTCGTCTGTCATCGCTGCCTTCAGACTCTCTGGTTCTCCTTTCCACCGATGGAGAACGAAGGTGTGATTCGGCTGCTGGGGCGCACACCCATAGTGCTCTTCTATGGTTATATTTAGGAAGCATGACACCCAGCCTACACCTCCTTTTCCAAGGACTAAGGCTTGCATTAAGTCCTGCTGGCCAATCCCCCCGTTAGACATCTCAAACGGCCCTAGAGGTCCATGTCTAGGAAACTGATCTCTATTTTTGCTATGGGTCACGGCAAAGAACAGGCCATCTTTCATAGAGAGCCTGTTTCTTACAATTTTTCTTGATATTAGTTGTGTTGTGTTGATAAAGAAACAAAATCTATAGTCTTACAGAATAAAACCACAGGTTGTTGAAGCTTGTATGGGTGAAAGGGGAAGGGCTATGCCTAATGCCACTGCAAACAAAACCAGCTTCGTCTTGAAAACCCTTTTTCTTATTCAGAAGTAAATTTGGCAAGAAAAGAGGGTTGTTGCCCCTTCTGTGTATCCAGTGGGTGGACACCCAGCGTACGTGTAGACAGACCTAGGTGCTCCACCTAAAATGCAAGAGACCACATTCCCATATGAGATAGTGTAGGAAGTAGCAGAAGCAAACATTAATGTGTTGAAGAATCGAGACTCAAGACAAAAGAGGCAGGAAAGGGTATATAATCAGATCAGGCAGGAATATCTAGAAATAGCTCCCAGGAACTCCCTGAGGGAGGTGAGGCAACTGCCAGGGCCCTGGCAGGCTCCAGAACCTAGAAACAAGGCAGAGTTCTGTGCTCACAAACTTGCAAAATTATCCTTTTTTACAGGGTGAGAAAAGTAGACAACTGTAATCAAGTATCGTTCTTAAAACAACAGAAGTCTCCTTACCTATATTATTAAGCTAAATTGATCATTATGAGAACATGCCAAATTAGACCTTTTCTTACAGTTTTCAGAGCAGGCATAATTAGAATCAAATCTGAATCACGTTTGTTTTGAAAACCAGAAGTTCAGCTGACAAGCCTTTATAAAATCAGTGTCATCTCCAGGCGCCATCAAGAGTTATAATATTATGGATCCAACAGTGGCTTTTCAGACTACATTGCCTGGGAAAATCTTTTCAAGTACTGCTCTCCTGGCTTCTGGAAGCAAAGTTAATTAAATGCCCAGCTCAGACAAAAAGCATTACCACTTTTCCAAAGGAAAAACGGGATAAGGCTCAAAAGTTAGAACTGTAAGGGGTGTGTTTGGGGATAAAAAGGGTCAGGCCTTAATTACCAGTGAGGTCACAGATAAGTCCCAAGGACAGCTGGCACAAGGCCACCATGAGTTTCACAATAAACTTCAAGTTTATTCTTTCAGAATCTGACTCGGTGCCCATGGAAAAAAGATCCCTTAAGACTCCCATTCACTTCAGTTACAGTAAAACGCTTTTCTCTGAGATAATAGACACAGATAGTTAAAAGCTCCTGTAATTACCCTGTTCCACAGAAAATGCCAGCAGCATTCAGGCTGCTGAAAAACTGCTGTGGCCACTGCACGAGATCCTGACAAGTTTCCTTAATGTTTCAGCTTCCTAAAAACATTCTTAACCCTGTTTTCCTGTTTTAAAGGACAAATCTTATTAAAAGCGTTACTCATGACTAACCAGTTTTCAGTAAGTTTTGAAAATTTGTATGTTTTAGTCCTTTTACCTTTGAAAATTGAGGAATCCCACTGGCAGGTCTGACTGCACGATAACAAATAAAACTGCATCACAAGTAAAGAATAAACAAATATTTCACACGAAAAGTTTTATTTCTGTATAAAAAAACCAAGGTTTGCTATGGCAGCACACACCGCGCGACGTACGACAGATCCTAAAAGCCTGAGCAGGTTCTAACAAGATCCTTGCTTAAAGGCAAGCCATTTTGTAAATGTCAAAATACCAGATTTGTCAAAAGATTCCCACGTGACTGATCTGTCAAACAAGTCTGCTTCCTCAAACATCTCAAGGCTACTTATTTAACTGTACAGACCTCTGAGACTCCCCCCTGTAAAGCACAGGAGTCCTGCTCAATAGGCAGCAGGGCCACTCCACCCCAATGGGTTAGTTAGTGCAGAGAGGTGCTGAGCTGTGGTCCACAGCCAACCTCACCTCACACAAGAGATCAGGGAGCCAAAGCAGTCACATGTAGACTGACATCCTCCCCCGTGAGTCCCTCATGTTCTTTAATCTACTCATTTCAAACCCAAAAATGTATTTCTAGGGAAAAAACCAAACTGTAAATACACACTCTGGTCACGACCTTTGTTTTGTACTGACTTTTATTATAAAGTTCACCCATCCTGTTAAAAACAAAGAGGCATACAAGTTCTGGCACCATTGAATCACTGGCTAAGCCTGTGATGGTGCTCTCTGGGCAGAGGTTCCCCTGGGGATGGCTGCTGGGCTGCAGATGGTGCTGTTCCCCTGGCTCTGGGCAGGCACACATGCTCCAGCGCTGGACACACCACCCAGGACACGCCAACTGGCTCCCCCCCAGCTCCCCCCCATGGCCAGGGCCAGTGGAGAGATGGCACAAGGGGGAAAAACTTGTGCCTGGTCTCCTCTGCAACTATTCCCTTGCAAGCAAAGTCTGGCAAATCCAGGTTTAGGCCCAAAACTCACTCTCCTTCTTTTCTTTCGCTTGCCAGGCTGATAATCCTCTCTGCAGGAAGCATTTCTTGCAGTTGACTAAAAATAAATCGGTTTTGATTTCATACTCAAGAGTAATTTTCTAGCTCTTTGGCTTCATTCCTGGATATTAATTTTCCCAAATATTCTTTGACCTACTCTTTCCCTATCAGAATTTTACCCCGATCTTGTTAAAATGTGCTTTGTCAAGTCAGCATTTTGTAGACTGAAGAGGCCAGGGTAATTCAGACTTTTCTACACATTCAATACTATTTTTCATTTTTTTCCCTTGGTAATGCATCCACAGTTCTCCTTTCTTCTTCATATTCTTCTTCGTAATTACAGAACCTTTCTCCTGGGGAATGTCACACTCTTACGACGACTCCTCCTGGAGTCTTTACTTATTTGATTTTACCCCACTGTGCTTTACTAGCTCCTTCATACAAATCTTTAGTCCTGCTGCCCTTATTTCTACTTCTTGTATGGTTCCTTTGCATCTCACAAGTCTCTGAAGAGCAGCAGTATATTCTATACAATGCCTCCTACCTGTCCTGCCTCCAACACAAACGCCATCAATGACTGCCAGATCTCCTACACTCTTCCCTCTCCTGGATTACTTTCCCCAGGGGACCCTACCTATTGCTCTCCCCAGTTCTGCTGCTTAGAAGTTCATTGTCCTTTTTCTACTTTGAAAGTTGAGCCTGGGAATTTGCAATGACTTGCTGTTAAGTTACATTCCTCTTTTTAAACTTTGAAGCATCCCTTCCCATCAGCCCAGACCTAACTAACAGCTTTGCTAGTGGTTTTCTGACCCCACCAGGCTGGAGGTCTCTCTGGATGGGACTTCTCTCACAAGGCACGTCCACACGGGAGGCAGCCACCCCAACACTTCTCCAGTTACTCTACAGGGATACACTAACTCAGACCAAAGACAACACAACCCACACCTGCCTAAACAGGTAACATGTAAGGTTGACAGATGTGAAATTATTCTCATTAAACCCGAGGTACTGTATTTCAATAGGTAAGTGAGGATTTTAAACATTATGTTATCATCTTTAAATTTCCCTGTTCAAAGCACCATAAATGACTTATTCTGATACCTTCTCAAGCCTTCACGTAGTCACATATTACTTCAGGCCAATGGCTTTCCAAAGCATATGAAATATTGTTGTAGAATGAAATATTTTGGTAATGGTTATGACAATGCTGGAGGTTGCTCACTGTCTGGAGTCCACATATTGGCTCCCACTGGAGCCAACAGCACAATTACACTGGCCCCATGGGAGCAAGATCAAAGCAGAGTATTTCTAAACCTATACAGAAATGATTAATAAATGTGGATACATCAAAAGTATATAGATAAAATGTAATTCCATGCATAATTTAACAATTAATTAAAAAAACAACACTTACTTGCAAATTGTATAATTTTATCTCTTGTGATCTCTAAGGAATAAATAATACTAAATAAAATCTATGCTGAGAGCAAATTGCAAACAATGAACCCACAAAAAGAGAATGAATTAATGTAGCAGTCTACCATAGGAAACATATTGATTCTAGTGGTTCTATTTCATCATACAGTAACCTCATGGTAGACTTAATTCTTCTTATACTCATTCTTTCATATATGAGCACCTATATAAAACAATGCCAAAAACCCCTCAAACACCACAATAAAAGGGGTCATAAAACATACACTGAACTGGTTCAATAGTGCTGCACGCCATAAAAATATCGATGCACTCATATCATGTATTTCATGCATATTTAATTTACTTTTTTCAATTATTCTCTTTCCTGCTCCAATTAGTCATGAAGTCTGCATGCATTAAGAGGATCAAAAGGACGAAATCTGTGGCACAGTTTTTATTGATGTGGATTTATTTATATATTTCCCTGCAGAGAGATTTTTGTGATGAGGTTTATCATTAGCCTCTAAAACTTTATGCACATTTCCTCCTTTTTTTTCAGCTTTAACTTCTGGTGTTCTGTTGCTACTTTTCCTCACCATCTCTTGGTTACCTTCCTCCCTAAGGAGGGAGGAAAGTCTAAACTTTGATTAAGCACCAAAGAAATCCTGATCTACTTTGCACACAGCTACAGATTACAACAAACAGATGAAAGATGGGTGGTTTACTTCCAAATGGAAGACTTTTGAAAAATTTGTACACAATGTAGCATGAATAAACTACAATTGTGCATATTTCCAGGAAAAAATAACAAAATCAAATACTTCTTTATACCGTTAACTGATGACTTTCTTCAAGAGTTATTTCAGTCCATATTTTGGAATGAGCAAGTCTCAAAGAAAAATAATACTTTGAAGATCTTTTAGAATAATCCAGAACATGAAGCAGCAAACATTTTAGGAGGCAAACAGAAATATTCTCCTGTACCAAGAAGGCCATAGGCCTTGTTGAACGACTGAAAAACAAAAAAAAGGAGGAAATACTGATCCTTCAGCTGCACCCAGTGCCTGAAGCAAACCGCATGCCGTGCTGCAAGTGAGATTTCAGAGGATTTGCTCCCAGCACAGTTTGCAGCAGCTGTCAGAATTAACTATGAGGAATATAGAGAAGGCTCATTTAGATGCACGAGCACATCTTTATCATATTTTCCTTAACACAGGAAATAAAACCCAAAACAGGCTTTTTCGAAGTATGTTTCAAAAATGAAAGATGTTACATTGAGGCTTCTTTAAAAAAATACTGTTGGACTAATACCAGGTGCCTCATCCCTTAAAATAAATATAAATGTAGAGCTCAAAAACGTTCATCTCTAAAAGGAGGAGGAGGTGGGGAATTTTAGATGAAGTGCATGGCTAAGAAGCAGACACTGCAGAGTAGTGCTATCTGAAATGATAACCACTAGTGTCAGGGAAGTGCCAGCTTTCAGCAAGGGAACGACTGCGCCGTATGGGGAAGGGTCCCTCCTCATACCTGACCATTTCACAAAGCAATCCACCCTAAGTGGCCATTTATAAATTGTGTGCTGCCTCAAGGATTCACAGGAAATCAATAGCTCCAGGTTTCTATTCTGAATTATTTATTCAGCCTCTGCACAACAAAACCCTTCTCGCTCTCTCTCTAATGCACCGTCACTGCAACACAGTATGGGATTTTGAACCCTGAGCTTCAAAACATTTTTTAAAAGAATTTTCTCCTGCTATTTATAAAAACCTTCTACTTATAAAGACCTTTAAAGGTGACTTTTGGAGCCACTAATGGCTGTGCAAGGATGCTGTCCACTGCTCCCATCACCAGTGTGTTCTCCTGAGGTCCTGCCAGTCCCAAGTCAGGCTTGGGCACTGGGTGGCAGGGGTGCCTGTGGGTGCCATGGGCAGGACAACTCTCCCTCTCCAGGGAGCTGCTCAAGGACCCCAAGGTCCCATATGGCTGCTAGAACCTTTTCTTCCATGCAAAAGAAGAAATATTTTCCCTCAGAGGGAAGATAACTGGGTGCTCACCGTATTTTCCCCATCAAAGTGCTGATCTAGCCAGTCTCTGGTTGCTTTGCCTTTAGTCCTAGTTTCTGTTCATCATAATTTCTGATAAAGAAACTAAGTATTTTGAAATACCCTGTTTAATCTGTCAATAATAAGATCTGGAACTACACAAATATTTTTCAATTGGTTTGAGAAAGGAACTGAACAACAAAAAAAGAATGTCTGCATTCACTCTTTTTTCCATCATCAACTTATTTCTTTTCCTACTTTTATCTTATCCTTCACCTGTATTTCACATTTCTTTCATTCTTTCCTTAGGTTTGGGATTCAAAGGGGCATCAGGAAGAATTTTTCTGGACTTTGGTGGAAGTTGGGTTTCTCTTTGGGTGCTTTAGGACCGTGCAAACCCAATGCACTAGAATGAAATTCCTTGCTTCCACAAATTTACCTGTTCTTTTTCTACTGCTGTACAAGAATTTAACATCCTATTTTGACAACAGGAAAATTAAATGCTTGCTGGAAGCAGAGGCAGGCTTTGAGAAGTTCAGAGATCTCTACCCCACTGCCATGGAAGCTCATACCACAGCAGGAGGAGAATCTGAAGTCCAGTATCTCACCTCTCCAGCCCATATGTCAACAAGAAGTGAAAGATAACGTTCAAACTGGAGCCCCACCAGCAGCCATTGAACAGTGGCCTTAGCAAGTGCAGTGCTCTCATCGGCCCCAGGGAAACCTATTATCAACTCAAAAGAAAACCTTCAGCATTTAAAAAATGTAGTGACAGTCCACTTGATCCTCAACTGTGGAATTCAAAGATAACTTGAATAGTTGAATTTTGCAAATATCACACATTAGGTACCTGCCTCTAAAACTACATATCACAAGATCATTTGCAGGAAATATTTCTGCAATGACTGTGTTTCCAGTTTAGGAAAGTACACAAATACGTGCTTAACGAGGCACTGAACTGACAGGGGACTAATCTCAAGCACTGAATTTTATAGATTTTTATATTTTTATGCACCTATATTCTTTGAATCTAATGCAACTAAAGATCGGCCACGCCAGGCAAAAGGCTAAATATTTCTCAGCTGTCTTGCTGTTTGTGGTTACCCAGCGAGTCCCATAAATACAGAAGTTAATTAGAGGAATGAAAGTAAGCTTCCATGCCATCCCCTAATGAACAATGGTAACCTGTAAAAGCATCGTGTTACTGACCTAGAAAAAGCTCTTTTGAATATACTACTATAAAGGGATAAAAGTTTGGTACTTTCCCAAGGATTGCAGAGGAGCTGAAGATGAATTAAAATGAGCAAGGAAAGAACTAAACAAGCAGGAAAAAAAATAAGAGACAAGAGGAGAAAACAGAATTAATAAGAAAAAAAAAAAAAGAGACAAGAAAACCAAAACAGAAACAGTAGACCAAGAAAAGAAAGTGGGGAAAGAGAAAGTAAAGAACATACATAGGATGGGAAAAAGAAGAAAAATGCAATCCATCCCCATGCCCATAGTGGGGTCTTGTCCACACACATGGTCTGGTGTTTTCCAAGATCCTTTATAATTTTCACCTTCATCCTTTCCACTTGAACCCTACACCACGACAGATGAAGCACACTGACCTCCTTCTTCAATGAGGTGAAAGCACTTCTAGGACAAAATTCATCTCAGCTAAAGTGGTAAATGTCCAAGACATCTAAAAAGGCCTGCTCTTTCTGCTTCCTACCTCAAAACCATTGAGATGCTTGAAATAAGCCAATTCCTACCTTTTTTTTTTTTTTTTGTCTGCAACAAGCTATTGGCAGGGAGTGGGCAAAAATGAGTTGCATGTATTTTGTATTAAATCCAAGGTAATAAAGCTGAAAACTAGGACTCAAATTCAACTTGATGCATATACACCAGGACAGGTCTAGAGACTCCGCCAGTCATTTATGGTGATACTTTTTCTGCATTCCCTCCATTATATAGTATTTTCTAAACATGCCTTTGTGTCTTAAAAGAGAGCATTTGAAGGACTCATTTTCATTTCCATGCAAGACACTGTCCCAGAAAAAAAATGCTGCAAGAACAGAAACTTGACAACTGTATCACCACCTGCTTTCAAATGGAGTATTTCCAAAAACGTTGAGTTGCTGCATTAACTCAGAGTTAATGGAAGAGCCATAGTCAAACTGTATTTGCGTAAGTTAACAATTCTTTACTTGAATTCTAAAGTCAGCAATCTGAAATGAAAGTCAAGGCCAGCAGTACAGACACACACGTGAACCTATATATATATATATATAGAGAGAGAGAGAGAGAGATAGAGAGAGAGAGAGAGAGAGAGAGAGAGATAGATAGATATATATATATATATCTCTTATCTACAATCATTCACACTGAGAACTATTTGAAGATGAAGGCCTAAAGCCACTGACCTTGGCAAGCAAGTCAAAAGGATTTAATGTGAACTCTTTACCCCGATTTCCTTACAGGTTTAGAGTCTAAGTCTTTTTTAAGCTAGTTCCAGGAGGCTGACAGTATGGCAATGATGACTGTGCGTGTTTTAAAATTGTGTAAAATAATGGGGTATAGAAATATAATTTTAATTACACTTCTCTTCTCTAAAAACAGGTATAATTTAAACTTACGTTTAAGAGCTTCAGATAGAAGCTTCCCACAGAAAATTAAAACTACATCTTTAAAGTACATCTTTAATATAGAAAACTACATGTTTAAAATACATCTTTAATATAGAAAAAGACCAGTAACTTCTACAAACATAGTAACAATTACCTTCAATTAGAAGGAGATGGTTAATGTGGAGATTGCATTTTGCTGCCAGAGTACTGGCGATCTTCCTGCATGCTTTTTTCTTTAAATCTAATTTGTCTGAAGTACTGAATGATGGATATTTTTCTTATATTATAAATAAGAGGTAAAAATCCATAAAGGGATGAGGGCATGTCTGCAGTCTCTTGTCTCTGGAGCAGCTGTTCCTACCCAGCATGATTCCTTTCAGTCTAGCAAATCCATAAAGGAAAACCTATCGGTGTGACCGCTCCAGACTCACCCTGTGCAAGGAAAGGTTCAGTGCACACCAAGGCTGACATCAGGATCATTCCTGATGGCTCTACTCATGGAGGGAAGGACTAAAAGACCACCGTAGAAGAGAGGTCTCTTGCTAAAGATAAACCTGAGACCAAACTTCACCTCCAGGCCTTGCTAGCTCCTTAAGTCACATCATTTCCAAGAGCTACCCTAGTTCCAAAAAGATATGAAACCAGAATTCTGCATCTTCTAAAGATTCAAGGAACATTCCAAGTTGATTTTAAACATCCCTGAAGAAACCCTGTTATGCTTCAGTGTCCAATATTTCTCAAATACCCAAAAGTACAGTCACAAAAAGCAGAGAGATAATTAAGTTGCTGCCTAAAAAAAAGTATGAGTAAATCTTTACAGCAGTTTCTGAACATTACACACTATGCTTGTTAATTAAATCTCAGCTGACAGTTTGCAGATACATTTTTATTTAATGTGACTTCTACATGAATTCAACCTCTGGGGAAAAAGAGAAAAAAAAAAACCACAAAGCAAGTTGTGTTAAGTAATTATACAATCTGTTGCTCCAGTGAAATGTCTGGGTTAGACAGTTGGCGCTGAAACAGCAGATTAAATTTAGAACTGAAGGGCCATGCAGTGAAGGTGAACTCACAGCTTTTAGTTCTCTGTTGACTAAAAGCTGCACATGTTGTTATAATGATGTGCTCTGTCCCCGAGGCAAAGTTCGCTGCTAGTCAGAAGAAAGATGTTCAAAAACTGACTTTTGTCCCTAGAAAGCCTCTATTTTTAATCCACGAGCAGCATACTAATGCCAGAGGATGATCTAGAGCTACCCCTCTCAAGGTCGTTTCCCTGTCCTCAACACGGTACTTAAAACAATTTAAAAAAATAATAAAAAAGTTCATTTGCCTCAGCTACGGTGCGACAGGCGTAACAGCCAGAAAAGAGCCAAGCTTTCTAGAAAGAAATCATGTCCCTTAAACTTGGACTCATTTTAATTTCAAATGCAAGTATTCAAATAGATTTCCTTGGGATATCAGACAGTAGCATTTCAACTCCCCCACGACTCCTCAAAGATAAAGTTCATGCATAATTCTCACAATTTAAGATCTTTGTTATTATATGCAACCCAGATGCATCCTGAAATCAAACAGTTGGCAAAAGCCAATCACCACTGCCAATCACCACCAAAAGCCAATCAGTCATCCAGATATCACAGAAATATCAACTGACCTTCACGAGATGCTGATTGATCCATTTTGTGAAGGTCTTCTTTTGTACTTTGTCCCGCTCATCTGGAGGTAAAAAAGAAAAAGAAAAGGGTTTAAAGATTATTTTATTAATTTTATAAACCTGTCCATAAAAAAAAATTATTCTAATAAAGTTTAAAAACAGAATAGCCTGTAAAGGCTCTAAAATGTCTATTAAAAGAATAGCATGGAGATGTTTTTGCGGTCTCCCACAGCATGTCATGTAACAGTTCCTTAGGCACAAGTTCCAGGTGAGTTCCTCTGGGGTGACAGTCCCCCCACTGACACAACTATGATTTCCTAGAAAAGTCAACCATTCCCCTAAAATGAACTAAAAAGATCAAAGCAAACTTTATGAGCTATAAATACTACTTATAGTCTCTAAAATCCAATTAAAGTGTTTACCAATAGAAAAATCTCTTACTATATCAAAGTTGGCTTTTTTAGTGGCTGTGCTTTTTGACATTGTTCCACCACACAAGGATCAGCTATAACTTCAATCAGAGAAAGGACTCTCGTTCTTTTAATCCTCTATAACACATAGAGGGATGTCCACTACCCCAGATATGGGACCTGGCCACTGCCAGCAGTTTGCTCCCTGGCGTGGCAGTCAGCATCAACTACTGCCCATAAAAACACTGCAATGAAACAATAAAAAGCAGTAGACTCCAGGTAGGAAAGCACCCCACTTGTGTATACTTCCCATCCTTATGTATTCTACAGAGCCCTCCAGGGCCTGACTTGAGTTACCTCCACAAACCTACTTGGGGTTGTATGGTCATAGCCAGTACAACTGCTACAGACCCCCTTTCCTGGAGCTCCCCGGAGCAGGAGTCGTGGTGCATCAGGCCCAGGACCATCTGTGTAAACTGGAAATAGCAAGATGCCTTAAGACCTGGACAACAGAACTGCAGCTGTTTCATTGACTCGGGCTATTTGGAGCGCGGCTGAGAAGGAGCAATGAGCTCAGGGAGCAAAACAAGAGCCTTCTGCAGCCACTGCCATCGCTACAGAACACTGAATCAGGTCCTGTATTTTACATTAAAAATTACCATTTTCAGATTGGTCAAAGGTAACATAAGTAATTAAAAAAAAAAAAACCACAGGAAGTCCATATTCATGGACTTTCAGGTTTCTGGTGTGATACTGAGGTTTTTTATGCGAGATCCTACAAGGGTCCATCCTGGGCCAAACTGGGCACCATAAGCTCTTGCTAACAGCAGTGAGAAAGGAGTATTCAGGAACAAATGCAATAAAAACTCCAGACAAGCAAAAGCCCGGGAAGCCTTTGTATACCCCTCCCTTATATGACTCACAGACTCTCTACATGCTTACACAGATCTCTGCATTTAAATGTATTTTGTAATTGTATTTAAGTGTACATATAAGATGTATTATTTTTCGGCTATTTTTTTCAATCATTTTCTAGCACACCTATAGCTTTTGTATCCAGAGTTGACTGTGGCAAAGAGTTCTTCAGGTATTTTGTGTAATGCCTGTGTACATTCAGCTCTGTACAGAACACCTGCTGTTCCCTAACACCTTCTCCATGACACTCAAGATCTCCCAAGCTTCTGGCATATGCTTTTTCCCCGCTCCACACTCTCTTATTCTAGTTGGGGACCCAAAAAAGAGAATTTAGTATTTCAGACCACAAGTGTACAACATGTCTTTTTTCCCAAGTCAAAACCAGCTGAGCTTACTTAACTACCACAAAAGTTGACACTTTGGGAAATGCTACTGTGGCAACAGTAAAAAAAAAAAAAAAAAGGTGGTAAAAAAAAAAAATCCACTTTTTATCTTGTTAGACCATGCAGTGACTATTAATTTTCAACTTTATTTTAAATTAAAATGCCAGTGTAAGTAAAGAAGTGATGCTGACTATCATATTCCTTTTATACACATATGCATATATTACACACAGACTCGTAGAAAAACTCTGTACCTGACACAAATGCGTATAGAAAAGGAAAGCTGTCACCTGTCATGGTGTGAAAACCACCAGGATTAAAGAAAAATCAACAAACAACCCAAAAATCTAAACCACCACAATGATGATTTGTTTAATCAAAACCCCAAATGTTTCCAGAAAGCAAACGCACACCAGGAGGAAAACAACACAACAGTATTTGGTGTGCCCAAGCTCAGAGCAGAACATACCCAATCAAGCCCCCGAATGAAGTAACTAGGAGACAGACTACAGAAAAAGGACCAAACTAAGGAAAAAAAAAAATCTGAGAGTCTGCTGAGAGCGTGCCCCCCGTTGGGCTCTGTGCCCCCCCAGCACGGCAGCCGCGGTACTGACCCATGCAGCACATCACTCCCACCAGCTTTGCTCTCCCCTCCTTTGCATCTTCAGCAAACTGACTCATTTTTCCCTTCAAAACTTCAGGGTTTCTTTTCTTTGCAGGGAAAGGAGAGCCAAGGAGTGACCAGGGCTTCTCCCAGCTGACAGAAAGTAGCAACTCCCCTTTTTTAAAAAAAACAAACACAACCACCAACCCAGTAGCAAACAGCCCATCTGCTGTCCCAGCAAGCAAAACGGCCAGTTCTCTGGATTTAACTCACAATAAAAAGTAAATTAAGTAAATCTATGTGTGTTTGTTGAGCTTTTCAAACCAGGAAGTCTATTTTGTTTTCCTCTACCAGCATCCCCAGGAGAGGAGCAGAGCAGTGCTGCGTAAGCCAAGGGAATTTAATAGTACGGGTGAGGCAGGGGCTGCGGAAAGAAAACCCATCTTCCAAGGTCATCTGATCCATAGATCATCACAATAAACTCACAGTGGTTAATTAATCAACCTGAGCTTCTCTGCTTTCACCTATAATTGCAGACACATGTAGGACAGACAGTATTCTGATACCCGACGTAGAAATGGAAATGCCCAGAATTTACCAGAAGAGAGAGAGGTCTCCAGGCTTAACAGACTGACACCTACGTCATGAACCTACACTACAACACAGCAGGGTCTGAAGAGGCTCCAGATTAGAATATTTGGATTTAAAAAGCAGTTGCTGCAACTAAGAAGATACTTCATGGCGTGTTCTTGTAATTCCTCAATCTCAAGGACAAATTCAGGGCCCAGATCTTTCTAACACCGATGTCCCCTTCCACGAATCCCCAAGACTTGCATGGATTGCAGCGCCTGAAAACTAACCCGACTGCTCAAGAGGATGGGATTCCTACCAGAACTGTCCCAAAGGCAACCAGTGGTATCGGTGCCCCTTGAATGCTGCCCTGGAGCTTCTCTCCACGCTGCTGGAGGAAAGGCAAGAAGAGCACTGGAGGACAAAACACCCCAGATTTCTAGATGAGCTGCCAATTCCTGTGCTGCTTTCTTCACTCTAATGGGGAAAATATCAAAGTTTGGATTTCCTCCACCTAGTGACAGACTTGAAAAAAAAAAATGGCCAGTTCTTAGGCAGCTTTTTGCATTGCTGTTACATTTGCTTACCTGCTGGTATTTGTTTGCCCGTAGGAACAGCTGGATAAGAAACAGGTTTTCCCACATTTGTCCAGGTATTTACAAACGCCCTGATAGGCATTATCGCTTACTCATGTACAAATGCACTACCTTTTTTGCTCATATTGTTTCTATTTACAATACCTATTTATGTTAAACTCAAACAGCTGTGTTAAAAGCACATTATTAAGGTTGCAAAGTGAAACACCCACAAGTACAGTTAAAACTGTGATTAAAACCAACTGTGAAACCTTAATACAACCTCCTTGGGAATATACATTCTGATGTTTAATTAAAAGATTGTTTATTGTTATCTCCAACAGTTATATCCAACAGTTGCTAACTTTACAAAAAAAACCCCAAACCCAAAAAACCCACACCAAACCCAGGCATCTATAAAATACTTAATTTTAGTCAACCAGAACTAGAATGGTGATATACATTTAGTGTTTGTCATGAAAGTTGAGCTTCTCAGCTAAAGGATCTCGACTAATTTCAGGTTATTTTCACCCTCCAAAAGTCCTGGGTAAATACAACATTTTTCTCAGAGTAAGGTCACCTAACAACACAGCTTTATCTCAGGTATTTCCTTCCTCTAACAGAGCATGTTTTGCTACAGATAGTGCTCTATGTTTTAGATTTCAAAAGAATATTTCATACATTTTAATATATAATGCTGCTAGTCTAAAATCAGCTGTTCATGAAAAGCAGGAGACAGTTGTCATGCTTAAAAGCAATAATTTATATTTTACCACTTCTGTCATTTTTAAAATTTGATCAGCTTCCCCTTAGATTTATGAAATCAAACTTTTACCATTTCTTGTTGATGTCCCTGGCGGTGTTTGGGGAATACCCCTAGCAGTTCCCAGGAGCTTGCCTTGGAGACAGCATCACGTTACTTCTTTTTTTAGAAGGACTGAATGGAGGCCTCGTCAGCCAAATACAAATTAAGAGGATAACTGGAAACAGGCTGGTAAGGTACACGGTTCAGACAGCACAGAGGAAGAAAGATAGTAAGGAGCATGGAGCAAGGGAGAGACACAGTCCACACGTGAGAAGGAAGAATTAAAAAAACCCAAATGTATAGTTTATGAATCTAGATAGTGAAATGTGGACAAGAAAATTCAGGATAGACATAATGATGGGGTTTATTTCAAGTCTTATTTCATTCAGATAAAATTCCTTCATTTCTCTTCCACTTACTGCTTATTGCCATCACTCCCCCCCTTAAGAGGAGCTTCAATCCCAACGCACCTGCCTCACGGATGGGAAGTTTCAACCACTGATCAACCATCAACCCTGATGAGCTCCACGCACACACAAAGGGGCATGAATGATGGGACTTTTCTGAAAGATAAGGCACAAAGTGTTTGCTTCTCACTATGCTACTCCCAAAGGTCTGAAATCTGGAGCTGGTGCAGAGCCACAGAGGAAGTTCAGTTATGCAAGAAGAGTATCCATCAGCAACTAGAGAATTCTAAGAGAAAGTGCTCACACTCAAAATATTTATTATTTATGTTTAAACCCTATAAGAAAAGCATGTACTATGTGCAGCTGGTCACATCACTGAAGTATTTTTAGCCATAAAACCATCCAAGCATGGGAAAAGTACCACTAGCTCCTTCTCCTACTTCTTCAAGGCATACACTACCAGCTGCCCTCAGAAAAGGACACTATTGAGGCAAAACTCTTGCCTTCCCCAATGTGTCTCACCATCAGCTGCTATGCTCACAAACAGAAATATTCAGCAATTAGCATCATCTGACCTGTATCTTTCCAGAAAACGTATCCCACTCAATTACTGCCTCTTCTGATGAGGGCACTGACACAGCAAGGGTCTTTCAAGTGAGAGCAGAGCAGCTCCTCTTCTGCATAATCCTACCAGGTGAGCCATCAACTCTCACAGAGCTTCATTTTATATGCTGTGGCAGATCATATATGCCCATGGTTGTGGAAGCAATTCAAATTTACCCCTATACTGAGCTTTGCATTGGTTACTTAAATAGCAATGAAAGATGAACCCCAGTTTAGGGCTTCTCTTATTTGTTCTGGTCACTCTAATTATTCTGTGAAGAATTTAAATCTCTCTCCAGTTTCCTTTCCTCTCAAAACCAATCAAATTTCTTACACACACTGAAAGATCACATATAAAGTCGGTCTGATTACAGAGATGAATGAGAATAAAAGTTTTGCCCATTTAGTCTAATATCTGATGCCTCTTCGTGCTCTACTTATATCAGATTGTGGACTACGTGCATCAAGAGTTGAGGATGAACTAGAAATCACATGTTTTTCTTGGAATTATAGTCAAATAAGAACAAACAGAGGCCTCACTGCAGTTCCCAGCTAACCTTTACTAAGGAAAGCCCCCCTTGGCTTCTATGTCATCAGGGTTCAGCATAAAACCAATCAATGCTTAGGATCTCCCAGACATTCTTCAAAGAGTATTTTTATTTCTCTTCCACCAAACGGTACTACAAATTTTACTTGCCAACTGCTTTCTGTGGGTATGCAGTTAGCTACAAAAATGCAAATGTTTTCTGAAAAAAAAGTTCTTGAAAGAGCTGAGAAGTGTAATTTGTAGGCAGAACATGAGCTCCATTTGGTGCCACACAAACACAGCAAAGACTGGGAAGCGCTCAATTCTATAAAAGCTGCAGGAAAACACATTCTAAAAATGAAAAAGCCTTCAGCATTTTATTTTGCATGGCATTCAGTCATCCCTTAAGTGGGTTCCCCAATGAAGTTGCCTTGACTGCAACAGCTGCAGACAGAATCCAGAGACACCACCCTTTCACCTATGTTTTACTTAACGCACGGTTGTTCTCCAGCTCCATCAACCCCCTTCAGCAGCCTCCAAGTGAAGCAGAGAAACAAAACTGCAATTAATTCGTGGAGAGAAGACTTAAAATATTACAGAAGTTTAAATGTTGTGATCTGAAATGATACTTACCTTTGAAACTGCAGTTCTGCCCAACTATAAACCAGGATAATCTGTTTATAAACGGATTTGTAAATAAATGCTTCGTGCCCTGAAAATATTCAAAAATTTGCTAATTGCACACCCATCTGGCTCAAAAAGAAACTGCACCCATCAAATTCTCACTTGGACCTTCTTTCTGTCACTACTTTCCATCTATGTTTGAAGCAGGATGAAGAATTCAGCTGGTCTGTCCCCAAAACACATGAGGATAACTCAGCTGCAATAAATCTCTGCAGGATTGCCCAGGTTTACCATCCTACACAAAGACACTGTGCTTATCTTCAGCTCCTGCAACAGGAGCTAGAGTTCTGATGTGATTTGCAGGTACATAAATCAATGATAACCACACCTTTATGAGAGAAATATTGCTATTTGTGTGTGCACATACATCAAAATCAAGAAGAACCCAAAGGAATCACTTTGTATTCATTCCAGGAGGTCAGTCAGCCAGCACTTTGGAACGTTACCGTGCTACGTAGCTAACTCACACCTAATCAGAAATGACATGAAATAAGCTCAAAAAGCAATTTTCTGGTGTCTTACAATCCCAGAAAAAAACTGCTTGAAAAGGCTTAGAAACACAAGGATACCAACCCCTGAAGGTTTACAGCTGAAGTATAAAACAAGGAATCAACCACTAATACAAACAGAGGAGAAATACAATGAAATAATAGCATTTACCTATAGGCATAGGGGGTTGAACTAGTCTTTTAAGATCCCTTCCAACTCTAACCATTCTATGATCTTTACATGCTCTTAAACTGAATTAATCTTTTTCAATGTACGTGTGGTGTCAAGATAATCAGAACAAGAATCAGAATTGCTGGGCATTTAAAAAAATAAACATCTTCCCAGCTGATGTTTACAGCACAGACACATACGATATTGCTCCTCATCCATCTCCATCAGCACACTCACCCCTTGTTCTCCCTTCGGTTTCACAAACAATAAAAGATTCTCCTCCACAACAAAGAAATGTAAAAATAACTACTAGGATGTTTTCTGTGTCGCGGGAAGACAAAGAGCACACACACTCTGAAAGCACTTTCTGGTTTTTCAGAGATTTAATGCCAGTTCACATTAAAAAAAAAATAGTCATTAAAGTATTAAAATGAAATGCGTTCCAGACAATTTAATAGTACAGCATTGTAAGTATTCCAGCCAATTTCATTTGAAGATCTGACCTCAAGAACACATTTAAGTTTTAAAACACACCTACAATAATTTGGAAATTTCATTGACCACTCTCTTTCATTACCACAAAAGTTCAGAGCCAACATGTTTCAAATACATTTTGTGTTTCACCAGGAGGATCTACAGTCTTAATTCGCTTCATAAAGACTTATTAACAAAGTCATTTTTTCATTCATGTAGAGAGAAAGCGATTGATTGAGCTGTCACGCCGAGATGTGCCAAGTGATGTCCAGTAGGAAAATAGGCCAGTTATTTACCTACAGAATGCGACTGTTTTTCAAATATAGTGTTGCTACTAGAGGATGTACAGCTGTACAAACACCTGGAGAAGCAGTGGGATGCAACTGGAAACTGTGTGCATGTTTAACTGGGGACGGGGGGCAAGGAATCTACCCAGGTGGTGGCCAGCAGCCACGATTCTCAAATCATCTTTCCAATGTTAAATTCTTAATTCTAGATTTCAGAGAGCCTAAAGCAAGCAGATGTGCTGAGCATTTACCCAACCTCTGCATCTCCCCATTTAATGGGGCCTTCCTGTAGGTTTGGATACAGACTGTGAATATGTATCTCTGCTGTGAAAGCTTTAGGTGAGCTTTGATATGATGACAAAATCCCTGCTCTTTATGAAACACTCTACCTGTGCTAATAAAGGAGGCAAAGCACATGATTTTTAGATGTGGCTACGCTGGTGCTATTAAGTTAAATGTAAAAGCTGTGAACTCACAGTACTGAGAAAGGAATAACAGTGCTAATTTAGTCACATAAAAATTATCCTGCAATAATTATCACTCTGTCTTAAAGTGAATTTCCATGTGTAAACAACCACTGAAAGTCACATATTTAATCAAATGATCTGTTTCCTCCCCGAATCACTTGGACAGTCCATGATAATGATGCAAAAACAATTTCTCAAGTCCTGTGACAGCCCTAGAGCTGATTGAGCAGGTAGGGCACAGGGAGGATGTGAGCAAGGCCACGTACCCGTTTCTTCATTAAATGTACATTTTACCCATATGCAAAAGTCCATGGACCTCTGATGGCTTCATGTCCATAGCAGCTCCATGCTGCACCACAGAGAAGTCCCACCACAGATGGAGATTTTAGGGTTTCAAGGAGAAGAAAAGGTCACTTTTGAGAAGTCATTGCCATCCATAAAGGGCAGCCGATAAAGAGCAATTAGGGCAAAATCTAAGGCATGAGAAACGATAGGGCAGAGAGGGCTGTGAGTGGTACTGGAGATAAAGACAAAAAGCTTGTACGTTTTCATAGCAGGAGATGAGGACTCCAGGACAGCAATCTAGGAAGACGATGATTTTAGGGAAAACATATGTTGAACTGACTGGTTAAAGGTAGGAATCTGGAGCAGCATAAAGGTGAATGCTTTGGTAGTTGGTGACCTCTCCGGGGGACAGCTGATGCTACATGCACAGGAAGGAAGGCAAGGTTTCAGGAGCACTCCATAGTCTGAACTTCAGGGGAAGAGCCAGAGAGAGGACTCACATGTTTCAGCCTCAGCAACCAGCTCAACAGTGACCAAAAAAGAGGATAAAGAGTGATTGAACTCGAGGAGTTTGGTGTATCAGTATGACAGGGAATTCAATTGAATTTTGTTTCACCCAAGGAGTGGCGAGGCAAACAAGTGATACAAATGAGATGGGGAAAAATAGAGTTAAATCAGCTTCACTACAGTAACATGTAATCATGGAATGGGTTGGGTTGGAAGGGACCTTAAAGATCATCTTGTTCCAGCCCCCAGTGTGTGACTATGAGAGTCTGCAAAAAGCCAGTGCTAGGCTGATATTCTACACTCTGAAATTTAGTAAGGGAATTCGGAATGTCACCATACTGTACTGTAAGTCCACGGTGCAGAGGCACCCACCTGAAGAAGTCACAACAGGATTTCTTTATAAGCAACAGGGGAAAGAGAGCTCTTTCAGAACTGTCTTTTCTCCACTAACCACAAAAAAAACCCCACCAACCTACCACAACAAAAAAAACACCACACAACAAAAAAATCCACACAACCTACACAGCTAACTCATATTAAAGTATCTAAAATAATTAAAATATTTGTTCTCATGAACCCAACAACGAATCCAAAGGATACTCCAACTATTGAACTGGAGATTAGCCTGGAAGAGAAAACTTCAATCACTTCAATTTACAAACTTCTGGGTTTACAATTTGTACAACTGATATTTTTAATGCATTTCATATCCTCTGTTGCTGTTAGCCTTAAACTATTAAGCTATTTGAACGTTTTCAGTAAAAGCTGAAGTCAAAAATCAATCAAATTTGCTTTGTAGACAAAATGTGTACAAATACTACAGAGAATTTCCAACTACAGAGAAACTTCAGTTATCTGAAATGCTTATGCCCACAAGCTGGGCATCCACAAAGTCAGGGTTTGAAGGGGCTTCTAGCATCCTTCAGATCTGGAGAACTGGAGGTACTCAAAAGGTTTGTGTATTTTGTCATACCTTCACATCACACTTTGGCAAATTCCAGCACAAACTGCACTGATACAGTAGCTAACACAAGCTTGCTTTCCAAAACCATTGTAGCAAAGCACCCCAAAGGGTCTCTCTTTTGAATTGAGCTGCCTCGCCAGGAGTGTAAAGGTACTGGGATTCCACCCCAACTCTAACACCTCGCTTCTGGAAGCACCTGTACTCCTAAATGAGTTGGACCTCCCCTTGCTCTGAAATAATTAAGCCTTTTGAGCCTCTCATCCTCAAAGGCTTCAAAAGATTTCTCTGGCCAAATTTGCAGTTCCGGTCTCGCTCCCCTGTTTTAAAAGCCACATTCTATATGCTCAACTCAGCAAAACATACATTATTCACTAAAACCTTGACAGCCAATTTCTGTTCTTACAGGACTAAAAATACCCATACGCTGACTTCAGCAGTAGCTGATTTTCTTCAGTCTAAATTTCAGTTGTATTTCATTTAATCTCATGGGAGAAGGATAAAAAACAATACAGCAGAACACCAAGAATCACAGTTTTCCACTGGAACTCGGAAATATATAATGTACTTCAAGGTTGTAAACAAAAATTACTCTGTAAGTAGAGAGAAATCATGAAAAATGTGACTAGAACCTCTGAGTCCTGGGAAGAATACTAGATGGGAACATAGATGGATCTGATGGCAAAAATCCCCACTACTTTAGCCACTGTGATGACTTTATCCCATGTCTGCCTGGCTCCCTCTGAATCTCTAAAGATCCATTCTCGAGAGGAGACGTGTGCTGTAAGAGGAGATGAAATACAACTTTCAGACATCTAACATACTCCGAGACAGAGACCACAAGCACAAGAGAGACAGGGTGATAGTGGGGGGGTAGGCTGAGTGATGTGCCACCTGCCCGTCCCAGGCAGAGGGATTGATTACCACCTCCAGGGCTGCCAGCCCAAAACTTGCTTCTCTGTCCAAGCTAAGATGTATTTTTAGTCTTTGCAGATATTACTGAACTATAAATGGATTTTTTTCTAATAGCTTTTTATTAATAATACAATATAGAATTAACAGCATTTCTATACATATTTAACATCCTAAAAGCAGAAATCTTATGCTAGGTAAGATCATAAAACCTCATGAATCTTGGTTAGCCATAATCTGAAGAACTTGCAACGTGCCCTTGTGGACAAGAAGTCCAACGGCATCCTAGGGTACATCAAGAAGAGTGTGACCAGCAGGTCGAGGGGGGTCATCCTGCCCCTCTACTCTGCCCTGGGGAGGTCCATTTGGAGCACTGGGTCCAGTTCTGGGCTCCCCAGTTCCAGAAAGACAGGGAACTGCTGGAGAGAGTACAGCAGGTGGCTACAAAAATGATGAGGGACCTGGAGCACCTCTCTTATGAGGAAAGGCTGAGGGACTTGGGTCTTTTTGGCCTGGAGAAGAGAAGATTGAAAGGGGATCTGATCAACACATACAAATACTTAAAGGGTGGGTGCCTGGAGGACAGGGCCGGTCTTTTTTCAGCAGTGCTCAGGGACTGGACAAAAGGAAATGGGCACAAACTTGAACATAAGAAGTTCCCTCTAAATGTGAGGAGGAACTTCTTTACTTTAAGGGTGCAGAGTCCTGGCAGAGGCTGCCCAGGGAGGTGGTGGAGTCTCCTTCTCTGGAAACATTCAAAACCCACCTGGACACGTTCCTGTGCAACCTGCTGTGGGTGGACCTGCTTTGGCAGATGGGTTGGACTAGATGATCTCCAGAGGTCCCATCCAACCCCATGGGATTCTGTGATTCTGCACACTGACAAGCACCAGCCAAGCACCTGGCACACAAGGTTGTGTGACAGAACTGAGGAAAGGAAACAGGTGACAAGAACAACTACAGAGGAGGAAAGGAGCTCCCAGAAGAACCCACAGCAGGAATCATGCAAAAGGAAACCAACCCAAGTGTTGAGCTAAGGAGGTGATTTGCCTTCTCACCTCTATAGCTGTTATGCAAATGGGAAGGAAACACAGACCTAAGACAGCCCGATGAACAAAGTCTTGTTTGTTGTTCTGGGTTTTTTTGTTTGTTTGGTTGGTTGGTTTTTTTGGGTTTTTTTAATTACCAAGCTAAGAGCCCAAAGCTTTGCTGGTAAGCCTCAAATAGCTACTGCTTGAGATAGAGGATCAAATGAATTACTGTCTGAAATTACTGTAACAAAATAAGATACAGTCTGCCCAGTCACAAGATGCTGACAAGGTGGGAAATGCTTGATTTTACAGTGCTGCAGTAGCAGTGCAACTACAACTTGGGGTGAAAAGAATATTATTCATATAACTCATAGGCACTGTAGGTGTGATGGATCTTGTCTCCCCAAATCCCACCAGGAACAGCTGCACAAAGCCTACTGACTAGTCAAGGGCAGGAATGTCACCCCACATGAACAGCTCCAGTTACAACACAACAGCCATTGTTAAAAATATTCAATTCTAGGCAGCTTGCTGGGTTGCAGATATATAACCTAGGTTTCCAGAGGTATGGTAAATAAAATGAAAATCTCAAATATACAGGAAAAAAAATAAACCAGAATCATTTGAGAAAAAAATACATTCGTGTCTGCAATGTTAAAAATAACCCAGATGAGTCATGGTTACCAACAGCAAACAGAAGCTCAAGCCCTGCTCAAAGTGGGTAGCTTAGCTATCTTGAAAGGAAAATTATAAATATACAAACACACCCACGTTCAAAATAAATCCCCCTGAAAAGAATTTTTAAAAAAATAAGTCTTAAAGTTCAATCAGAAATAAAGTGCTGATCAATGAATACCCATTGGTCCTTAGCCATAAATATCTAGGAAACTACCAGCTCAGAGTAATAGCGAGTGGACACAGTAAATGTATTTTGTGAATACACTGAAAAAACTAGAGATTAGAACTCACACTGATACAGATAGTTAAAATTAAGTATTTTTACATGAAATGGAATAATCACAAAGACGCCAAATCTATTCACTGACTTCCCTGCAGAGAGGGAGTCCCCTGTTCATGCCTGTGGGCAGACACAGTTTGCTACTGCACTCTGAGAGTGAACCTGGTGGCATCTGCCCATCACTCGACTGGGCCCTGGGTTTGCACCACACCATGAACTGTATTTCTCTTCCCTGTTTCCACACAACCAAGTAGGACAAGTTAGAAGATGAAAAACAGGAAAAAAATAACAACATTTTATTGTATTTCTTAGCTTGTTTATAGTGTGGCAGTCACTGTCTGTCTTCTATTTGCTATCGAGTGCCAAGTGTGCAAAACCCATGGGAACAGACAGCTATTGCAAACATCATAAACATTGGGGTTTTTCTTTTTTTTTATCTTTAGGCAAAACTTCTGCAAGAACTGCTTTAAATGAAAGCCCCCAGGTGCAAAAGGTTAAAGGAAGTAAATGAACATAATCTTACACCTCTATTTGTACTTTCCTTGTACACCCAATTCCCCAGCAATGAATACAGAAATCAAAGCAAGATGAAGCAACACATCTGCCCTAAAGCATACATGTATTTATAAAATTATATATTAGTGTAATTTACCTATATTTAATATAGATTTGATAAAACTTTAATAATTTTATTTAGAGAAAATAAAAATTAGAATCTAGGTTGTTACGTGATGGGACCCCAGAAGAGAAATATAATTCCAGAATGAAACTTCTCCAGAAAATTTACTGAAAGCAGCTCTCCCTCCAATACTAATCTTAGCCCACAATTTTATCACCCTAGTAACTATGATGCAAGATGCATAAACAGGAAGAAAACCAACCCTCAGCTGGTTTGGGAAGGAACTGAGACAGAAAGCTGCAGCTCAGCCGTACACCCACCCTCATTCATTCAGCAATGTCCATGCTGTCTCCGTGTCGGGCACAATTCCTCCTTTCCATCATCTGGGAACTTTGATGTAACTTTTTTTTACATTGCAATTACAGAAATGTTACTTTTTCTCTCTTTTTTTTAAGTAATATTCTTACTTTTCATAGCTACAGAATAAATCAAAAAGAAGGAGCACCTGCTCCTGAAGTAGTAAAGAAATAAAACTAATGTAACAAATGTAACAAAATATTTTGAAACTGATCTCACCTAAATTGATGAACACTGTCACTTTACATTATTCCAGTTTAAATTGAATGGACAGACAAACTAGATTATAGTGGATTAAGATAAACAGAAATAAACCATTCTTCTGGAAGCAATCCCTCCATCCAAAGAATCCGGTAACTGCCTGTATAGACAAGCCCTTTAAACCCCGCAGTTAAATTTTAACGAGTGCTATTAACACCTAGTTAGTCTCTTTTAAAGGCTGACTCTTGTACTCTTTTGGCCAGATCTAACCATAAAGATTTGCCGAAATTCTCATCTCGGATTTGCAACTCTAATACTACCAATTCCTATTCCAAAACAGAGTGCTCGACTTGTAATCATACAGTTTTTTAGCATGGACTTTTAATTTAAAGCCGAAGGAAAAAAAATATTAAACTATTCTGACAAGGGACATAGGCCTTGCCCCTTGCTCTTTCTACCACTTGACTGATGAAGCACATGATGACAATAAAAAGGCTTTTATCTTCTACACAGAAAAGCCACAAAAAGGAGGATGACACACACTGTCTGCAGTTAGAATGTATTTTTGGACAGAAAAATTGCGAGCAAACCAAGTATTCTTTTCTCACCATTACTTCAGCTCTTCTCATTCCTCTTCCTCAGCTACCTGGCCTTCCTTTTGTGACTCTCCTTCCTTCCCCCCTCCACCTCCTCCTTCTAAACATCCTATTCTTGGTCTCCTGCTCCCCTCCACTGACTCTTCCCTCCTTTTTTTTTTTTTTTGGACAGTTAATCACCATGCTTTGTGCTTCCATCCTTTTGGTGCCCCCATCCCTATGTTCTCACTTTCATCTTCCTCTCATTTCTATATTAAAAGCTCCAGGCACTGCACCCCTCATACCAACAGGACTGTTACCAAAGGCCTCTGCTGCGTTTAGAGGCTAAACTAACTAAAATGAGTTAATTACTGAGCTGCTTACTGTGTGAGAAAATAGCTGGTCACCGAGCTGCTAGTGATAAGGATGGGATAACAAGGAGTAGTTAATCACCTCATATGTTAAAGCATATCCTCCTGTACCAATTAGGACAGAGCTGTGGCTACCTCAAAGAACATCCTGATGATCTTCAAGAAGCTGGCAAACTTACAGTAAACTTTTGCTGTCCTCAGATGACTCAGTACCTTAAAAGGATAATGAGAGGAAGAGTATCCATACCCAAATGACCACCGAGGAACTCGCGCTGCGCAGAAGTGTTTTGCAGAGGCTGCAAAATTTAATAGGCATATGCAAAAAGGGCTATTGGGCCATCCTAATGAATATGTAAGCCAAGATGGAGTTATTTATTAGGTAGGTGGAATAATGAGAATCTCTTGTGTAAAAATAATAGGTGAATGTCCCCAGTAAGGTGTGCTAGATTTGTGGAATAAAGCAGTACCTCCTCTCCATACTGCTCCCGGTTTCCAGAGGGAATATCCTGGGTGTTAATGGATGTTGGCAGAAGGAATGGATACACAAGAAGCAAGCTTGCAAACGTAATGGAATTGAGATGCAGCTAAACATCACAGCCTCACTTATAAAACACATTTAACCACATGAGCTAGAGCTGTGTGTGAGAACAAGCTGTGCCAAAGCCAACCGAGAAGCTCTCGAAAACAAGTGCCACATCTTCACCTTAAGTTTTATAGCCATGGAGTTGAGTACCTGTCTTAGAGTAATCCTCTAATTAATTTTTAGTTAGTTGCAGTACAAAGTTCTTTTTTTCATCACTATGAAAGCCAATGTTTTCCCATTTTTTTGTAAATGGCTTTATGTGTTTACAGAGGATTCACATCTCTCAATTTCAGTTCACTGCAACAGGACATCACATGGCTGCACACAGCTGAGGTTAGAGCAGTGCTTACTGTTACTAAACAAACCAATTAGTCAAATCACTTAAACTCTCCAACCCCAACTCTCCTCCTTGCAGGACCAGGCAATTTCTTTGCCTTTTTCAATAGCTTTTGTTTTGTCAGTGCACTTTTAAACAAAAGTTACCGTTCTCTTGCACTTTTCCAGCCGTGCAAATAGCCTTCATTAAGGGAAGGCTTCTGCCGTTGCTCCCTCTGGTTCATCAGAGAATTAATTAGCACGGTTCTGACCTACAGTGTGTGAGGCACAGCTCATCCTGCAGTCTGTTAAGCCTCCATCTCTGCAGGAGAGAGCAGAAGGTAATGACCCAGCCTGGGGTCCAGGAGCCATGGACTCCCAAGACAGAGAAGATTTGGGTGACCTTGTCTCACTGCAGCTGGAAGGCAGATAACACTTTAAGAAATGAAAACAAATGGAAACGTGTTCTGGCTGAAGTAGTCCAAGAAGGAGAAATGACTTTATCTTGGTGCCAGGAAGGGGCATGAGAAAGGACAGGGACCATTTGAAAGATCACATCCATCTTGAGCGAAACAAAGAGGGAATCTAAGCAACTACTACAGTGAAACACACTTATTCAAAGTAGGACATACATGTGGAATAATTCACAATTTAGTAATAAATAACCTATAATAAATGTGCACTTTAGCACTACTCACAGGTTTACATCATTTTTACACAACAGATATATAATTTTTCTTTTTTTCTTTTATCCCCTGCTCATAATTATGACCTATCTAAAAGCCAAACAGATTGCTGACTCTGTTTTCCCAAGTGTGACAACACAGGCCTGAGGCAAATACAGTTGCCTAGGTAAAAAAAATAGTTTAAAAAAAAATCAAGCAAAAAAAATAATTAAAAAAAAAAAGTGGGGTTCAAGGGAATACAAAGCTCTGCCTTTACGAACAGTTACGTGCGGCACCGCGAACCCTTGGGCTCGATTCCTTCCCCCAGAAGAGCACGATGACCTTTCCGAGTTGCCCAGCAGGAAGACTGAAACTTCCTCAGCTGACTTCGAAGCAGGCATGGAAGAATGTGAACGTATGGCTCCCCCCTGGAGCCCCGCCAGGGCGAGGAGAAGGGTCCCCATTGTACAAAGATTGGCTCCCGACCTCCATAAAGGCCGCGGTAAAGAAAAAAAAGGAGTTTCCAGAAGAGCTGCACTGAGGAAAAAGAATGTTCTCCCTACCCAGATAATTTGATTACATTTTTTAAGGCTTTCTGCTAGACTTCGACATGAGCGGTATTGAAAACTGAGAGAAGTGAGGAACAAAAAGACAAGAATGCTATCTCAAAAAGCATGCCTACGTTCTTCCGCTCTTTGACTCCAAATGGCTTTTGTTCATACATTGGAACAAAAAAAAGATAGAAAATTTCACACAGCATCAATGAAAAAAATCTAGGCAAAGAAATAACATTTTTGAAGCAATAAAGACTATGAGAGAACAGTTTAATATTGTATTTATACAAGTTTTTTTAACATACGTAATCTTCTAGTCAACCAACTGTTTAATTTGGTGGTATCAGGCTCAACTCGGAACAGGCACTTACCACCACAAAACAGACAGAATTACAATACCACGTGCCACAATCATATGGAGAAAGTTTTTTGGGTTTGTTTCTGTTTAAGAAGTCTTCTCTTGCAATCGTTACTCTTCTACAAATTCCCCAGAGATAGAGCTGGGCAATCCCTCTTTTTGCTGTGTAACCTGAGTTACCTACCAGTAAAAGCCACATTTGGGGGATTTTTTTCCCAGTATCTTTTTTACATCATACAAACTGCCTGTGACCTGGAGAGAATGTAGCTTTCAAATTTCAAAATCTTTCTGTTTTTTTTTAAGTTCTGACTGTTCCCAACACTAAAAAATAAAGAGTGACTTAAAAGTGATAAGGTTGTGTCGTCTCATTCTGTTTTCTTTTTCTTTTCTTTTCCACTCCTTTCATCTCTGGAATCTTCAGCTATTATAGCACTGAATGGTGGGGTTCAAATCATCTCAGTTAATACTAATATGAGCAGTTAAATCTTTGCATGCTTCTATCTCCTTAAAAACCTAGAGTCCGAACAAAAGATCCTACAATCAAAGAGAAATACTTCTGCTAACCTCTGTGAGATCAAGATCAAGACTTGATTATTTACAAAAATACTACTGCTCAGGAGCCGACTGCGATTCAGGAGAGCAAAGTACCACCATCCTTGTAACAACATCTGTGCAACCAACGAGACTGAACCGTCCAGAGGCAAAATCCCACTCCCGTGGCCATGGTATGAGGAGCATCCTAAAATTCTTTGGCATTTTATGATTGTGATTTTCAAAAGCGCCATCAAACCCAAAGATACGGGCCTGATGAAACAGAGAGAGTGACCAAAAGGGGTAACGTGAGAGTCCAAATTCCCAGCATCTGACTTCAGTTGCATGAAAATCCAGGGAAAATAGAAAGGTGTAGCTATGGCTTTCACTTATAGTCACTGGAAAAGGCCAACTGTAACAAGCAGTAATGCTTCAGAACAAGAGTCATAAATAAAGTGAAAAATAATAGCATCAATTTTTAGTGGTGCCCTTTTGAAGTAGCTACGGAACTGAGTGATGACTAAGACAATAAAAAGCAGTGACAACTATAAATCCACCTTGGATTTCAACACTATATTTAAATTATATTTTTATGTCAGTGGAATATTACAGATGAAAATCTTCTGTATTGACAGCTGTGGAGCAAGGGAAGATGTCGTATCCCTGACAGTGAAAGTCAAGAGACTCAAGTTAGAAACCTGAGAATTTTGAGTCCTTCAGCAACCACTTCTGTTCATACACATTTGGAGCCACAAACACTTTCTGACAAAGAGTTTTTCCCTGTAAAGGTGTACATTTCCAGCAGCACCCAGAGCAGCCTTACATTTCAAATTACAGACCTAGCAGAGCGAGATCTTCTATCACAAGGATTTTTCAGAAGTTCCTCTCCTTCTTTCTATTACATTTTTTTGGTGAATTATTTTTCACACTGTGTGATTCCAAAGGTGCATTTTTTCCCATAAAAGCAGACTGTTATCTTTGTGTACCATTAAAACTGATATTTGTCTGAATAATCAGCAATACAGTTTTCATGGACATTTATCACAATGATGCAATGGTGGTGAAAGTAAGAACAGTCTACATTTCTACTGCTCTTTTTTTAGGGCAAATGCTCTCCTCCATTACAGGAAGAGAAGACACAGAATTATGTAGGAAACCACTGTGATTCCTTGATACCAAGTCAGCTAACTCTGTTGTACATCCAAGCTTAAAGACAGATACAATAAAGATGATTTAATCTTCAGCATTTTTAAGCCTCTCATTTGCCTATCTAGAATTTGGATGCCAAAGCAGGCAAGATTGCTAAAAGAGAAGTGAATTTATTCAGCTGAACTTCATTGTCAGTATTTCCCAAAAGTAATTTAGGGCTCCTTTTTGAAGATGGAAGCCTTAGATTGATTCAGCAGTTTGATAAAAAAGAGCCAAGTAGCTACACTTCAATGTATATTTGTGTATCAATCTCAACACTGTTTACCTATTAAATATTTCAAACAACTAAGTATTTATTAACAAAAACTTCTTTCTAAAGCTTCACTATGAGGGCACTTGTCAGTACGCACAGTGTTATTTAATTACATTGTGAAGAAAACAAATAACATTATTTAAATCTAAACAACAACAAAACCCCCCTAAGCTCTCTAATAACCATTAGCTATTACCATCTATAAGATGTTATTTCACTCACTGAATCTAATTTTCTCGCAATGAGAACCAAAACCACTGCTCAGTATCTTTAATGTAGAAAGCTGGGGGTAAGGTTAATATTATTCAGGTCTTCTGAGTTTTAATCCGGCGGAAACCTGGCATTGACCTGCTACAGTTCAGGCTGAGGGAAGGGATGCAGAAATAGCCAGAGAATGTGATTAATTCCACATTCAGGAACCTGATCTGAGCCTCTTGAGCCATATGTGAAATAGCAATGCCAGAATGCAATAGGTATTCCCACCAAGAAAATGGATTCAGCGTATAAATAAATCAAAAAGAAGTTAAAATAGCCAACTGCAACTTCTGTCTTCCAGGGATGAGAAACTGGAAAGTGGTGAGAGATTTCATCTTGTTACCTAACTACTTTTAAGAGACATCCCATTACAGAGCTTCCAGAACCAGAATTGGCACTGGGAAGGAGAGCTTGTAGAGGAGCCGCATTGCTCACAGCAGAAATCTTACAGCTGTGCTGTATCAACAACAGGAGTATGTTTTCCCAGGCTGGCCAGCTTCTTGATTCAAATCCCCTCAAACTTCACCCCCAGACCTCGAAGACCACTCTCCCAAAAGGGGCAGGTGAAAGTGGGAACGCTACAGACGTTTAGGCTTCTTCTCTTTTGTTTTTATCAGTATTTAAATTCTAATCAAGTTGCTATTAGTATTCCAATTCAAATCACCTAAAAGATCACCTCAGGAAAAGGACATAATTGTTGGAAAGTGATACTTCTAACTCCTTCTCCCTAAGCAAAAGCACAAAGAGCACTGGCAGTAACTTCAAGCAGTCTGCCAATGAAACTGTGTTTCTAAAATAACAACGCAGTGAAAAACCACAGGCCTCCATCATCACCACTGATGAAGACTTACACTGTGAAACAAAGGAATAACTATAATTTTGAATTGCTTTCCCATTTAGTGCGAAGATGTGATTTTAATTCTATACTTAATACAAGTCAATTCCTTCAGACAGAAGATGAAGTGAAAAAATAAACTGTCACTGGAAGGTCAACTGACTCCAGAAGTCAACATCTGTCAGGAGGAGGGGGAAGCCCTCCTACCATCCTACAACACAAAGGCCCACCAGCAGAACTGTTAGCAGGACTTCACCAGCTGCCCGTAACTGTCATGTTGGATCACACAGGAAAAGTAGCCGCTCAAGTAGATGCCATCTAAACCACTTGGGCTTTTAGTTTCTGCACTCTAAAACATACCTGGAAGGGAAGACCAAGTCTATCCAACCTTTGTAGCACCAGGACAAGGTTTTCTAAATGGCCAAGCTGACTGCTTAGGTATCCTAAGCAGGGAATGAAATATTCCTCCAGCTGGAAAGAGGTAGAAAGGCTGGCAAAAGACCATTTCTTCACCACACCTGAACCACAAATTAAAACCAACAAAATCACTATATCTACAATCCTTTCCCCTCTTTGAGGACCTAGATGATTTCTTTTAGTATTTATTAATCAATTATATTTGTACAGTCAGAATAAATAGTATCACTTGGTAAAAATTAAAGTCAATATAAAAAAGAATCTTTGGTGACAACCAATACTCGTGTCCCATACCAGCTTAGCAGATTGCTGCTACTGTTTACTCAGGTCTGTGCAAGCATCTTTAGTGTGTGTAATTAATCAATGTCGTTAATACAGGGCAAACTATAAGTATGCAAATGTGCCACAACACTTTTTTCCTATCTACTGCACTTCAGTATTGGCTCACAGTGCATTACTAGGTGCTTAACAGTAGAACAGCTATTTCTTTAGTCAGTTGGGGTTTTTTCCCCTTAATTTCCTGTTTAGAATGATTTTTAGGAGTAACTTGCCTCCTCCAGCCAATTTGGTCTCTCTGATTTTGCATTCCTTCAGATATACTGAAAACATCTGACTGAAATAGCAGTTACTTCAACAATCATAAGATCACCCTGTTCTTGCATTGCAGCAACAGATACTAGTCACTGCAAAAAGATTTTGGAAATGTAGTAATATCATGAGATTAACAAAAGTAATTTACAAGCCTAAAATGCAAAAACAGACCAAATTTGTTTTGAACATTTTGAAAGTATTCTTCTGCAATTCAGTTTGTGTGGTTGCCACAAAGCCTCAGAAAACCTCTTTGCAAGGTGTTCATCCACAGCCCAACACAATGCAAGGAGCCAAGGTTCATCTGGGACACAAAGGTACAGAGGAAATGGAAAGCAGTAATTAAAAAAAAGAGAAAAGATGGAACTATAAAAAGACAAAATCCACTTTGAGCCTATGTAATCACCAGACTTAGAACAAAAAAGGATGACTATCACTGATGGCTTTCTATGTCAATCTTATTTATTGTGTCTTGGCCCAGGATGTAAATTAGTCACAGAGGCAGGAACATTCCAGTCTCCAGACTGATGGTAACAGCCTGCAAACGATTTCCCAGACGCAATAAGAAAGAATTTTCTATCACATCTAGTCATACAGAGTGCTTTTTCCAAAGGTATTAGATGGGTCAATTCTCCTTGCCAGGAAGCTCTGTCTGGCAGGCTCTGCCTTTTCCAGCTCTCCTTTAGCCAACAGTAAAGCCAAAATGAATGTCATCTTTACCTGCCAGCTTCTGCCTTCCAATTTTCCTAAACTTTTCATTAGCATATTGAAAATTCATTACTGCAGACAGCAGAATGGGGAATTAGACCATCAGCATCCCTTTTATCCAAAAATGCTTAGTCTCAGCTTTGCCGTTCCATGCTGGCACAGTAACAGGGTGTCTAAGATTTAACCAGTCAACTTCTGAAGTTACTCTATCAAGCAAAAATTACAGAAAAAGTACATATACATACACAAAATAAACTATTTTTTTCCCTCAAGCACAACCTAGGAAGTATGGGGAATCATTTAGAGAAAATGAAATTTTTTCATGTAGTTGAATCCATGTGGAAACATTTTGATTCAATATTAATTAAGCAGTAAAGCATGTTTCTGTGAACAAAACCAAGAGTTTTTCCCCCTCACGGAAGAGGAAAGAAAATAGTCATGGATAGGAAAAACAAACACAGCAGAAGCTGTTTTGACTCCAATGCTGTTAAACCAATTACAAGAAGGGGAGAGCTGTGATCTCACCCCCAAATCTAGTGCAAACAAACCCTTTAATCCCAGCCAGCAGGTAATTTTTGGATAACTCATCCCGGGCAAGGGAGGGTGTCATGGTCACAAGAGGTAAAGGTGTTTATTTCAGGAGGAAAGCAACCTCTGGGGGAGGCCTGCAGGGCTCCATGCCTCCACCTGGACAACGCAACTGTTTCACCTCCAGAGAATTTGACTCACTTTCCAGTTTTAAAAAGTCAGTTTTGTCAATTGTTACTGTTCTCAAAGTATGACTACTTTTCAAATTCCGGATTGTCCAAAGCCATTAAAACAGCATTACTTTCAAACCATTTTTTAAAAGTTTAAAAAAAAAAAAAAAAAAGACCACAGCTTCTTGTAAATAGTCTTAGCAGAATTAAGGAGCATTATCCAGGATTATCACAACCAGATGAAATACAGACTAAATAGGTCAGTGTGGTACATGCACGCTCTCTGCTTTACTGTACTCCTTATTTTTCACTATGAAGTTATCTTTCAAAAAATAGCCAACAGAAATATTCTTTCTAAGTTTTCCCATTTCTTTTTCACTAGAAAAGCATAGAATAAAATTTTACTCCCAGTGCCAGGTATCTAGCAAACTGCTAGATAAATCCTCAATCAATAGAGTTGGAACAATTCACCTTTTATAATGAAAATGACACTCCTAGAGTTTGATGTCATGTTCTTATTTCACTAAGAAGGTTTATTGCCTTTTTTTTTTAATCTGCTTTCTTCTCTGCTTGGGAAAACAACTTCTAGGAAAAACAGATAGAACTTCATAGCAATATGACTATGGCTGCTACTCTCCCATGAAGCACAAGTGAAAATATTTAAGTAAATGATTATGAGGACGTATCATCCACAATCCGTGTTAGAGATGGAAGAGAGTTTTAGCCACTAATTTATGCAGCTGCAAAATGGTGCCATGGGATCCCACTAGGAGTTTTTGTTAGTGAAGTATATATAGGAGAGCTGGGGGGGACTCTTTGTCAGGAAGTGCAGTGACAGGACAAGGGGTAACGGTTTTAGGTTGGAAGAGGGGAGATTTAGATTAGATCTCAGGAAGAAA
>BJBW01001301.1:86912-104108 GCA_004320125.1 Scolopax mira
CAACCTGTTCCAGGGTCTCACCACCCTCACAGCAAAGAATTTCTTTCTGGTATCCCATCTACATCTCCCCTCTTCCAGTTTAAAACCATTACCCCTTGTCCTGTCACTGCACTCCCTGACAGAGTCCCTCCCCAGCTCTCCTGTAGCTCCTTCAGATATTGGAGGCTGCTCTAAGGTCTCCCCGGAGCCTTCTCTTCTCCAGGCTGAACAACCTCAGCTCTCTCAGCCCATCTCATAGGAGAGGTGCTCCATCCCCCTGATCATCTTCGTGTCCTTCTCATGCTGAGGACTCCAAAGCTGGACACAGTGCTTCAGGTGGGGTCTCACCAGAGCAGAGGGGCAGAATCACCTCCTGTGATCTGCTGGCCACTCTTCTCTCAATGCAGGCCAGGATGGTGTCTCTGGGCTGTCAGTGCAAGCTGCCAGCTCATGTCAAGCTTCTCATCCACAAGCACCTCCAACTCCTTCTCCTCAGGGCTGCCCTCCAGCCTGTATTTGTGCCTGGAATTGCCACATCCGAGGTGCAGGACCCTGCACTTGGCTGGGTTGAACATCATGCCATTTGCACAGTCATACATTATTGCGAGTCAGTACGGTCCCATCACACCACTCACCAACACCAGCTTCTCTAAGACATATAGGAAAAAGCCATTTCAGCTACCTTGGTCAAGCAGCAGCTGAAACACTGCTCTCCTGAACCAAACAACTGATTCATCAGTTAAATTCCAAGCACGTTGCTTGTATTGCTTGGCTGTTCACACCACATCACTGCTGTACGAACACCAGTTCTCACCTGCCCTTGAAGGAGGTGAAGGATGCAGCAGCTGGTCTCCTGGAGAGAGTCCTGATGTTCAGCTGGAGGAAAAGGTTACCAGACAGCTGGTATCTTGGCAAAATTAACTAGGTTATGCACTTTAGTATCATCTGTGAAGACACAGCTGTGCCTTCTTAACTTTCACATACAACAACAAACAGAGAAGGCAATAGTCAGTAAAAGAAATCTAAATCATGGGAACATTAAACCTGTTTTATTTCTTCTATACTAAGCGTGGTTCTAAGGAGTAGGGAAGAATGAACCACAGGGGAATTTCACAGTCCTGGTGAAATGCCGTTGCTTGGAGATTCAGGTAGAAATTTGCTGCTGAAATAACAGCTACCAAAAATAGCTCAAGTGATATTTGACTTGGCCTGAGGTCATGAAGGCAACGTTCAGAGACATGTGAGGGGAGATTCACAGATTTCACAGTCACTGGACACAAAGCTGACCTCACAGCAATGGACTTTTTGACAGTTAAGAGAAGTTTTAGTATCATGAGACAAGGTCAAGATGCAAAAAATCTGTACCACTGGGTGGCAAGCTGAAATGCAATTAAAAATCAAAACAACAACAAAAGTTTCTTTAAACCCAAGAAATAGTCAAGGACTGCGATAAAATCTACATGAGACTGTGCAAGAATCTCTCCCTTCCCTCCAACCGAATCTCTCCAATATGCTCCAAAGCATCTCCCCCAGCAGCTCATCCCCTCCACAAAAGTGTCCTGGGACTACAGGCAGCAGGTCCTACCCCTTCTACTCGATCAGCCAACAACCATGTCACCTGCAGCAGGTACCCCAGGTCTGGATGGAGCACCTCCCACCTTAGAGCAGGATATCAGATCACGACAGGCAAGGAAGCACATCAGTAGCCACAGAGAGAACAAAATGGACCTTCCTACCCACCCCAACAACTAAATGACCATAAACTTTCCCCTTCTCAGCAACAGTGTCTGTCCCACCATTTAAGAAACATTTACCAATACTGTTATTGTTAATGTTACTGCGGAGTCTTCACCTCTGGAGACATTCAAAACCCACCTGGACACATTCCTGTGCAACCTTCTCTAGGTGGACCTGCTTTGGCAGGGGGGGTGGACTAGATGATCTCCAGAGGTCCCTTCCAACCCCCCTGTGATTCTGTGATACTGTAAATAACCACTCTACAGAGGAAAAAAAATAATATGTATAAGAGTAGGGAGGGAATGATTTACTGAGTGCAACTACATTCAGCAGCAAAGTGTTTATTAGCCCATGCTGAAGGGAAGCCAGTGATGGCACCACTGGAGACTGCTCGGCCTCAAGAGTTCTCTCAAGGCCTGTGGGCAGATCCCAAGCCACCAGGTGGATCTGAACTACCAAATGAACCTGGCTACTGCCCCCAGGCCTGCCACCCTCCAAGGCCATGGGGCTGGGTTGTCAGTCCCTCACAGAGCAGCCAGCATTTGATGGTCCCCAACAAGTTCCTCAGAGTTTTCATTCTCTTATTCAGATGACAGATTAGTAGATATCACAGAGAGGGGAAATCATAGGTATGTTCCAAATCCTTACTGTTGTTTTCATAAATGCTGCTCCAGCTGCCTGCCTTGGCCTGATTCTGCTGGGATTTTTATGGATTTTCCTCTCACAGATTGCTGTGTGGATCCTCTGTTCTCAACAGTGGTGGACACTGCCAGTGCTTTTGATGAAGACACTGCATTCTCCAATGGCAGTGTCATAACCTCTCTTGGTATTCTTGATGTTGGCAGCTTTACATGTTAGCTGGGTTGTCAATGTTGACTATGTTAGCGGTATTTCCTTGGCTCTGGTTCTCTGTGGAAGCATTACCATACAGTAAAATTCAGCTTGGTGTTTTATCTAACTCTTTGCATTTTTTAAGAATACAAACAGCACTGAGCAAAAAGCAATGACAACACCAGAGGCAAAACACCTTCCTCTCCTGCACACCAATCCATAACTTGCTTTCCTTTTAACCTTCTCACTCCTACATGTTCATGCAGTAACTCAGGTTCAAGAGAAAAGCGTTACATTCCTACCCAAACACCCAAAAACTTATGGATTTTTGGCTGATGATAATCAAAACTCTTCAAGCTCAGAGAGACCTAAAATTACATCTCAAATCATTGTTATTCTTCAGCAAATCCACATCGAAGCAGCATTCAGGTTTGGATTAGGTTTCCCTGCTTAGTAAACCAAAGAAAACCTCCAGACAAGTTTGCTCTCTGAGCCTCGGCACCCAGCGAACCCTGGGCAGAAGAGGAGAGCAGTCTCTAGATGCAGTGTTTCTGAGAAGACACAGGATACACACGGCCGTTCTAAGCCAAACACCGATACTCCTCATAAATTCAGATGCCTAAAGATGGCAGCAGTGGAAAGCAGCTAACCTGGACTGCTGTAGAGAACATCCCCATTTAGGAAGGATTTAGGACTGGATTTTGCCCTTTGTCTTCTCTATGGTCTTGTTACATACGCCCTTACTGCTAAACATCACTGAGTTTGCATTAAGGCTTTAGTACCTCTCAGCTTTCATCTCCTGGTTGTGCTGCACAAAGGAGTTCTCTCTACACTGGGTGGTCTGAGGGGTGGCTGTCAAATCAGCACACCACCACGATGCAGAGCAGCTCTTCCAAGGATCGCAGTATTTCCCAAACATTACCTAATGATTTTTCCATACGCGTGAAGCACGAGACTCTCCTAGCTCCTAAAAGAACACTCTTCCCACCTCCTTAGTGTCACCTCAAAGTTACTTCTCAGCACCTTTTAGCTTGTGCAATGAACTTGTTCTAGAGACCTTCCATCTACATCACTGGGTGGTTAGGCTGAAGGCTGAAGTAATTAAGCCCTTCTAATAAAAGCCATTATCTTCAAGCATACTGTTGATCTTCCTGTCAAGTGCTGACATATAGGCAGTGCCTTTATCTCAATTCTTCACTTTCCCCCAAGACCCCCGATGCTCTGTATTCTCTACACATTTTTCTGAGATCTACACCTGAATGAAACATTTTCCTGGTGTTACTTACCTTTTAGTCTGTTCAGAGCCGAGGGAGGTGGATGAACAAACAAACACACACATTAAATTGAAAGCTCAACACTAAGAAGCATTTAGTCCATCGCATTTGAAGATTAATTCAAGACTTTCTTCAGGCATTTCATAACATCATAAGAGTAACAAGAGCTACTTATTGCAGCAATGCTCCCCTGAGCACACATAACTGTCATTTACTAGGCCCATCTGAAATGAAATCACTGATCAGCCCCAAAGCTGAACTTTTCCATACTCCTTTCAGATTAAAAACTCAAAAGCATGAAGAGAAGGGAGAAGCAATTTTTTTTCCTCACGTAGACATCCAAAATTGAGAAAGCACAAAGCAGATACCCGTCAGAAAATTTGAATCAAGCCTTACACAAGCAGTGTAAACATATTAATTTTATGTTCATGGAAACCTCATCAATAACACTGTCCTAACACATCATTAAAATGCATTGTTTTCACCATTTTTCAACTACACAATAATTTCTAGAATGGCTAAGGTTAAGCAAGACGTGCTCTAACACAAGGAGCCAGGCACGAGAGCCCAGACCTCCCTGGGGATGGTGGCAGGCTAAGACTGAGTTAGGACTTGGGCTGGGCAGGGTCAGGCTATGGGGACCCAAAAAGCAGCCCACAGGGGCTGACAGCCCTGAGGGGTGACATGGGGTCCTGGGCAGTGGGGCAGGGACAGTCAAGCCCATTACTGCCCCCAGGACCTTGACAAAACCCACACTAATAGCAACTGCCCTACCAATTAAAACATAAAAATAGCTTTACCCTGATGCCAAAAGGGAAAACAGCCCAACGGGTGAGATAAAAAGCTCCGCTTGCCGATAAAACTGTTGTCGTACTAAAAATACCAGCAGTAACTGACACACAAAAATTCCTGTTTACAAACTTCACAGGAAAAAGCCATCAGATCACAAAGGGTGCCACTCTTCACAAAGCAAGAGTATCCATCAAGAAACATTCAGCAGGTGGAAGTCAGAGCAGGAGAAGAGGGAAAGGTAAATATGTAGCTGCCAAATTTTAATAGAAACACCATCAGTGCCTTAAAAATCATAGTTAAAAAAAAAAAAAGATACTGCTAATTTAAAAGCTTAAATCTTGGAATCATTCGGTCTTTATTTTGATGAATTGCCTCAAGATATAATTTAACAGATAATTATCTGCATGATTATAGACCATATTATCAGATCTTGGACAAGACTGGGAACCACTTGTTTTTAATAACAAGGATGGGACTCAACAATGTCATCTTCTTCAAGTTTTAGAAAAGTTTCAGAAGATCAATAGGAGGCCACCAAACAGCCAAAAACCTTACTGCAGTTAAGATTTCAAATGACAAGTGATGCTGGATTTCAAAGTAGTGTCTTCAAATTATTTACATTAAAAGTAACCAAAGTTTATAATGATAAAAGAGAGTAAAGCATAACAGGTAAGTCACGTAGAAGCAGGAAAAACTACAACTAAAGCAACTTAACTCAAAAGATGTATCGTGCGTTGTTGAACCCTTTTCACATGAACATTATGGAGTATAATTTACTTCAGTACCAGCAGGCTATTAATCTAAATGCCCAATGCCAGCAAGTAAAGAGACACACATTATAGAAGTTTGCTATGCCAGAAATTTTTCCCTAGCAAGATAGAACCCCTATCCAAATGACGGCTGGAAAATCAGGATAGCAAACAAAACAAGAGACACAGTACCTATCAAATAGAAAAAATTATTTTGTTACAAATGGGACAAGACATGTCCAACGATGACCGGAGCCAGGGTGGCAGCAAGACTAGGAAACCACTGCAATGGGTTAGTACCTGAATAAATCTTTTCTTAAAATCTAGGTCCTTGCTCAATAAACAATTTGTTGTTGCTTTCCTCACAGCCCAGTTTACAGGAAAATTAACAAGTTCCATGAGAGGAAAGAGTGTCAAAGAAGAAATTATGTAGGCACACAGGACACCTGAACACATCCACCTACAGGCAGCTCACATAGCCAGCTACTGTCACCTTACTACAAATTCAGCAAGAATTTAAGGTATCAGAGAAAAAAAGTTGCTTACAAAAACTTACACTAAAAATATATCACTATTGTCCAGATTATTTGCAAGAAATAACTAGAGAAGCTTGAGAAATGATTGATGTAGCTCTGTTTAGTTCCACTGGTAGTAACCGGGAAGCATACATTAAAACAAAACAAAAAATACTGGGAAAGATACTGAGAATATAATGCCAAGTTCCCAAAATTTCTGCAATGATAAATCAAACTCCTACATAATTGTTTGGCCTTCTCCAAGTTAAAAACAAAAAAGGGCTGTGTGTGTATATATCTCTCTCTATATGTAGGTAAACAGAGGGAAAATTGACATATACGTCCAAAAGCTGACAAAACAACTGGGATATAGTGTGTAATCCTTTTGTAGCCTGAAAATTACTTACAGAATAATGAAATCTTGAATCTTGGCTGCCTTCCAATGTGAGAAGAATGCTGTGGTTTTCCAGAAATCATGAATATGTTCTGCATTTATTAAAGACTTAAAGGCGGCGATAAACAACAACAACCAAAAAAGGGATCTTTTCCTATGATACATCTGTTTTCAGATTGGGAGAACTCCAAAATTTTAAGACTTAACACCAACCTATTGAACTGGAAAGATTATTAGACAATGACAGGATATAATTTAAACAAAAAGAGTATTGGGAATGAAAAATAGAAGCTGAGCATTTCTGAACCACCAAGATCCTCAGCAGAAAACCGCCTGCTAACTGCACAGAGATCAATAAACTTACACTTGCTATTCCTGAACTATCTAAAAGAAAAAAAATATCAAAAGGGATATCTTAAATACGTATCAAAGACATACAACATAAACCAGTAATGCAAGAGAGGTGCTACATACAATCACAGTCTCATCTCACAAAGTACATCAGCAGCAGACACGTGGACAGTCATGAAGCGCTTTGGTGCTGCAGCACAGAGAACTCGGAAGCCTAAAGAGACTGCAGAAGCTGAGATTTTGCCATCATAAAATACAGATCTAAAAGCATTTTAACTGAAATACGCAAAAAATAGGAAAAGGCAAAAAATATTTTGCTTACTTGCTAGCCTGACAAAATCAAATTGCAAGCAGACTCCATTGTCTCCCATAGCATCTACACCAGTTGTCACCACTAGCTGCCTGTCATTGAGATAAATAATTTTAAGTTCATTTATTTGCCTTTTTTTTTTCTTCTTCTGAGTAAATAAACAGGCCATCACAGTATTTATCAGCTGAGTCATTAAGCCAATACATGGAAAAGAAGTCTTAAGGCTTTAAAAATGCAGTTAGGATACAGAAGACATCTTAGTGCACTTCATAATTAATGACCTTGGTGACACTCAGCAGGAGGGAGCGTTTGCTTTGGTTGGCAGCAGGAGGTCCAAGCCCGTAACCAGACTGACTCTCCCGCTCAACGGTGGTGCTCACACACCCAGGTGGGAGTCAGGGTACTGAAACCAAGAGCTCAAGAAGTACAATCATAGTATCTGTCCCCTGGGTGTTCTTCTCTCTCTCTCAGCACTTTCACTGAGAAGGATTAATCTCTGCACTTGAGATGCTCTCGCAGCAGGACACCAGCCCGTCACGACCCGAGACTCAAGTCCCAGCCAGGCTTTATCCCGACTCCAGGAACAACCCGAGTTCACGGCAGGAACCAGCACATACCCTGAGAAATCCCATCCCACAAACGTTTATTTTTTACACTTTATTATGGTAAGGAAAAGCTCAAAGGTTTGTACAGCTTCAACTACAGTTCAGGCAGCAGAGCCCGTGCTGCTCTCTAGGACTCGATTTAGGGTTCTGGTGGTGCTCTCCTCTCCAGCAGCGGGCAGGAGGAGACTGGAACCAAGGTCTCTCTCTCTCCACCACCACTGGAAAGGGACCAGTCTGAGGATGAAGTACACTTAACTCCTCTGAAACCTGGCAGAGTGGGTGTGCAGGCACATCCCATGAGAAGTCCCTCAAAGCTGATCTTCTGTCTGCACTTCATAGGTGCAGGCCCACGAGGAACTCAACCTACAGCTAAAAAGTAACTTGAAAGCCATGAAGGAAATTAAAAAAGGGAACCATGGGTAGAGTAACAGGAGTCACATTGTGTCTTCCAGACTCTAGGAACAAAGCCTTTCATTAAAAAAAATAAAAAATAACCAACACCCCAAAACCAACCAACCCTTTTCCTCCAGAGGTATTACTAGGAACAGAGAAGAGACATGTAACCTCCCATGAAGAAGGAAGTTCTTCAGGCAACTGACAGAAGATCAGAGGTGAATATGGACTCAACAAAAAAGGCTGGTTGGGAAAATATAAAGAAAAACTCCAACATCCAGCATAAACTGTTCAAAGATCCATCCACACATAAGTCATGCATCTAAACCTCCAGCAAACCACTCACAGCATCGGTCAGTGAAATGACTACAAAAACCTAGGCAGCTGCTTGTAGCACCAAATCCAGAATATATCCATACTTAGAATAAAGATGATCCTCCACTTTCTAACATTAAGTAATCAAATCCATACATTTGATATTAAATTGCATATCATTGCTGAGCCACACACACTTTCACAGTGTAAACCTAATTCTTCAAATTCTCTTGAGTATCATGTAGTTCCCAAAGCCAGAAAATACTTCAGCATGACAGTAAAAATATCAAGGCATAAACAGCTTTTTTTTTTTTCTAGGACACTAATATAAACTTCATAAATTAGATTATAGCTTATATTAAAAACATTGGTCAGTGCTACTGTAAACCCACTTCAAACAGTGTGTTGGACATTTGGACAATTCAGTGTAATCCAAGATCTGAAGGAAATGTATATCCACAAAAAAGCAAACCCAAATGTACAATTTAAGCAGAAACACATAATGCTTACATGAACCAAATTTGATTTCATTTATACAATTTGCAACAGAAACAAGCAGAAAATTAGAATTTGGACTGATATGCTCTGATGTAGGCTAGGTCCAGCCTCCCAAGGAGCGTATGGAGCCTATTAACAAGGGCTCCATTTTAAGAAACTGAAAGAGAACAATGCAAAAGCATCCTGTTGAGCACAGTAAAATTATAAAGTAATTTCATCAAGTGACCTAATCAACTTTGGCTTTCTTCCTGTAGCTCATCTATGTCTGACCATTTCTCCTTTAAGGAGATACGAAGCCAAATGCCTCTTTAACTCTACAGTAAACTGGGCGTCAACAAAAATCATCTGCAAAGCAGAAAAACAAAAACCTACTCAAAACCACAACAAATGTTTCTCCGCAGTGGTTTTGTTAAAAATTGAGTGAAAAGGGTAGAAGTTATAAAACCCGAGAAAAACTAAAACACAAACACAATTTGCTCTAAAACACAAAACGTTTCAGTACGTTTGAAAATGTCCTTTTTTAATTCTGAATTCAACTTTCTAAAAATTATTAATTTTCCTCCAGAGAATGTTTCATATTTAAAGCCATTCAAAAACTGAGTTTGAAATACCGTGTATTCCAGATTAGTTCTGTATTATAACGTGGCTCCCAGCAGCAGGTTATGATCTGAACAGCATATAACCACTGGGAGAGAATTTCCAAGGCACAAGCAGCAATGAAGCACCTAATTTAAATTAAAAGTCGATGAGGAATATCAAATTGCTATGTGTGCTTTTGAAAATATCCTACCCTGAAACCAGGACTATCTTAGCAAAAATACCTCATTTCCAGAAGTTATGGACAACTACATAGTGCTGCTTCTCCAGACAAATGCTCGAGTCATTTCCTAATTTCTAGGATGTATTATAAATCCTTTATCTCTAGATTAAAAATTTATCTAAAGGCAGAGTAATTTAGAGTATTAAATATTTATAAACGCCAATAGCTAAGTTCCTAAATCCTACTCAAATTAACAGAAGTCTCGTTTGGGTAGAAAACAGTTTTGCCAAGTGCCATTCCTCTCTTTAAAAGGGCTCTCCCTCTAGAACTGCTCAGGATGCTTTATTACTGCTATTATTATTATTATTACTGTAAAACATCTGTCCAAATGACTACAGGCATTTTCTAATGCTGCTGCTACCCTGCCTGAAAGCCCTTGTCACACGAGAAGCGCTCCGACTGGAACCTGATGAGGCAGAAGCAGGATGAAGGGATCCCATTTCAGTATTGAGACCTTCCTGTTCCCCTGTGCTCTCATCTGCAAATCACCTGAACGTCCCTCCAAAAGATGTATAAAGAGTCAGACCTTTCCCCATTTTGAGACCTAAAACATCTACGCTCCTCTCTAATCCCAGTGTAGAAGAGCTCTACTAATTTTAGATCCAAGTGGCACGAAGTGTCAGAGCTGTCAGATAGCTGGGTACCTGAACCTCAGGCCAAACTAATTAAGTTTTCTAACACCATTAGACTATGAACCCCACTTAATGGTCCATCTGTATTTATATGCATTGCAGAACACATTATTAACTACTATAATTTCACATCTTAACTACAAAACAGAACAATGAAAATACCTTTCAAAGCAAACCAAGTTCAGAAGGGCCATGTGGCTATCATCAAGAGCAGATTTTGGTCTATGCTACCGAAAAGCCCATCAGACGCCTAATCCTCCTTGTCTCACAGAAATAGTTACACTAATTGCATAATTGCAATGTGCAGAATTTAACCCTCAATATATTGCCTAGAATCTTCATCCTTTCGCAGATTTGTGACTATTTTCAGTTTGTCTGAAGTGTACAAAATCCCCAAAAGTTGGTAAATGAAGCTCCACAACAAAAACGATGTATTCACCGGGTACAATACAATGAAATCCGGAAACGGACTAACTCTCTTTAGATGCAGCAAAAGCCAAATTGATTGTCCTGGAGGATGAGTGATTTCAGCAGGAGTTACTACGTGGGCTCCAATCCTGGGAAGAGGCTTGCGTGGCTGGATTTCGGAAGCCAGTCCTACACAGATCCACTCCTAAGATCCAGCTATGAACATGCCCCTCGGGCTCTGACCCGCAGACTGAAGGGGCTTTGTAAGCATTGTTTCACCTGGCTGAAAGCTGGCTTCAGAGAAAGCATTCAGGACATGAATATTTTTCACCCACTGCAGAAAATCAAGGCTTTGTTAAATTAAACTGCTTTAATGATGTTTTACGGGAAACATTTCAGGCACGCAGCAATAAGCTTCATTCATATTTGACATTTACAGAACTTTATTCTTTTAAGCCTGAACTTACCAAATACTTGCACTTAACTTTCAGCATGTGAATAACCCCATTTTTATTTCACAGAGTGCTTAATTTCAAGTACATGTTCAAGTTCTAGCAAAATGATGGAATAAATTCCTCAAACCAGGCATGTTTTAAACAGTGTAGAGGAAAAAAAGAAGGTATAACATGGTTCTCAAGCAAAATACCTCCAGAGATTTGGAAACAACTAGAAACACCCCAACCAAAAATATAAACTGTACCAGAACACATCTTTTAACACAGTGACTGAAGCTTATTTCCCTCTCCCCCCACACCCTTCACATCCTCTGGTTTGGGCCATTAAAAAAGGAATTATGGAATATTCCTGTGAGCTCTATTTAAAAGATGTTGCTGACTCAATGGGAATTGGGAAGTATCAGAAAAGCAATGAAACAAAACCTCTGATCTCTGCCCCATTCACATACCAAAGATATTTGAATCAATGGCCAAATTCTGCCTGCCTCTCATCCAAGCAGGTATCTTTTAAAGCCATGGAGACACAACTGCAGTTTATATTTACCATCAAACTCAGCTTCAGAAACTGCTGCCCAAATCTCGAGGTTTTACCCACTGAACTGGCTAACATTCAGGTTCTTACTATTTTATTCCAATAAAATTAAGATCAATTTAGCTCAAGTGAGGGACACATACAAGTGAAATCAGCAATATTTAGTTCACATTTAGGATGAAATGCGCTGAGGAAAAAATCCCATCTCCAGGCAATTGGAAAGTGAGAATTTCCTGCTTAAAGAAGGAGGAATGTTCAAGCAGAACAAAACTGCAGGTTTTATATGTCCCAAAGAGTTCATTAATTGTGTTTGGCTTCATACAGCAGAAATGCCATTATGTTCCAATGCCTAATTGAAGGCTCTTTCTGTTGGCCAAAATCCTCCCTTCCCAGGAGGGCAATCTGCTGTAGGAAACATGCTAGGAACGGGGGGAACAACGGTGTCATCGTGCTGAAGACTTGCACGGTGGCGAAGAAAGGATTAGGTGACGTGCATCTGGATAATCCACACCTACCCTGCATTAGGCAGCAAAAAAATACCTGTCCTATTTGAACAAAAAAGTGATGAATTCCAAGGCTAGATACTACCAGGTTATGAAAAGAGGTGGAAGAAAACCATCCAAGGTGGAAATTCCTTATACACCCTACAAAGTTAACACCTATCTGCCACCAGATTATGCCAAAGGAGAAGGCAAATAAATTATGAAGCCACCCCTGAAGAACATCATCCCTCTACTAAGTCTGATAACAAACACATTTAAGAGCCTACAAATTCCTAAAATGCAGCAGCATGCTCGTTTTCAGATGTACCAAAACCATCCTGAGCAAATGGTCCCTTCCCAAAGTCAGCTCAAAGGAGCTATATGACAGCCATCTATTTATTTTAAAAAAAACAAACTCTTAATTCAAAAACTGTACGTAAACAATGTCAGAACAGCTTTACTTGACACTACCCTCCATCAATCACTGGAACAAATTACATTACCTCTGAACCCTACACAGGCAACAAAATGCCCCGGATGACCTGCTAGCTCTCATCCATCTCCAGTGTCTTTCTTTCTCAGAACACAGCAATGGAACTGTTTGCACTCCTTCAGCTCAATGTGGAGTATTGCACATCTTTTTTTCTAAAGCAAGAGAGAAATGCCAATAGCAAAACAGAACGTACAGAACAGTTGCTGTCCCCATTCCCAGACTTTCCTCTCCTTCTACAGAGGCAGAAGCTGCAGAGCGAGCCCAAAGTACCCTAAGGAAGCAGCAATCAAGCATCCAGCCCAAAGAGAACTTTTATGCAATACCTTTCCTATCCCTGACAAGGATTTAGTCAAGTCCCTGAAGAGCAAGGTTTGGATTTTTCGTGGGCAGTCACGTCAAGTTGAATTTTCTAACATTTCCATTTCCTACAGCCAAAAAGGTCTGCACGGGGCCAGTTAACCCTATATATTTTAAGCCTTTATAGCTTACAAGACTGTAAGAACATTCTTGAATAACTGTGATTTACTCACTATTTAACACTAAGAGTTAACTCCTTTTGAGAGCCAGCAATCCCACAGTCATTAACAGATGCAGCCATTTCAACAATGATGTCAAAGGGAGGCAACTTTGTTATGTAATTGTTCAAAATTTTGCAGGAAAAGAAGGTTGTTGCAATTGGTATTGACATAAATATTTACTGAATATATATATAAACTGAAAAATACGAGAAAGTTTTACCTGAACTATACAATTCCACAGGGATCATCATACCTGTAAGTCTTGATTCTTCGTGTAAGTAATCTAAGGAATGCACTGCAGTTAAACTGGCAATCTTCAAATATTTTCTACTCAAATCACAATGCATACCTGTGCCATCTGGCAGATGGCATTAATATTTTAAAAATTAAATGTAAATTAAAATACTATTGGACATCTTCTTAGTTACCAAGAAGGCTGCAGCTAACAATAATTTGATGAATTTTTTGTTTCCAGGCAATGGTGAGACAACTCACAAAGTGGTTCTAGGATTCTAAGACTAATTTTTTAAGTTCTTCACAACCTCCTAGAGAGATAAAATATAGTTTTTGAGATAAAGCTGAACTGTTAGTTATATTAACAAGTATTTGTACGATTTCTCATCTTCCTATTCAGTCACAAACAAGATGTGAAACACGTCAAATGTTTCAGCTAAAATATACTGGGCATTTTATTACCACTATCACAATAAAGGCTTTGCCTTTGAATTCCTAGAGGTGCTAGTAACAAAGAAGCATTTTTTTTTTCCCCTGAATAAGTAGCTTGATCCAACATGATTTCTAAATCATCTGAGATAATGTGACTTTCTCTCCTCCACCAGAGTGCTTTAGAAATACCGCCAATTAATTACTACATGAATCCAGGAAAACAAAAAAAACCCCATGCCAGCCAGCAACGGAGCTGACTGGGAATCAGCAAACAACACTCCCTTCTCTCTCCCTCAGCAGCAGCTCTTCTGTGCTACCGCATATTTAGCAAACAGTTGCCTAATTATTTGCTGTCACAGCCAGAGACACGGTCAGCAGGCAGCATTTGGAGACGTACAAACATCCTGGGTTTAACTGTTAGAGCAACAAGGTACTCACTGTCGCACGGTCTTCAAGATCCACAGCCTACTTTGGCTGCAGAAATGGACCAAGAGTAAAATTTCACTTTTCCACATCAAAAAGGGACTGCTTTTCTCTTCCTAAATCAAATCAAATGGCCCCAATGTCTTAATGATGCGGCATCATATGATCCCAAGCCTTCCAAGACAGGCAATGAATTTTGTCCAGCTGACTCTGCTAGTTACAGTACTCAACAGCTGGGGCATAGATAATTTGGCTCCCTGATAATGCCCTGGATGAATATGAGAGCATTCTGCAAACTGCAGAAAGGAAAAAAAAAAAAACAAACCCAAACCAAAAAATCCCAAACTATTTACATTACAATTACTGATCGCAGCTCCCCTTAAAAATATAAAGCCAATGTGGTTTGCATTTAAGAAAATTACTAAAGGCAGTGTTTACAAATTCAGAGAAATGGCACTCCCTCTTCAAAGTCTGTATCTAGCAATTCTTCTCTGATTAGATCAGCTCCCATAGCAAGTCACCAGAACAACAATCGCTGGAGTGAAGTCATCCTACTGGGACTCGATGGGAAATCAGGGCCGGCTTGGAAACACATTTTAACAAATAATGCCTTTTCCAGGTTTCCAATATATCTTAATTAAAACAAGTCTGAATCTTTACCTTTGCTCCCAACGGCTGGATAAAGCATACCTCAAGCAGCAGAGCACAGCATGTCCATACAGTGGATCTGACGCTAAAAACCAAGACAACGGGAGCTGGATCCTCCCAAATTATTTCACAATTTGGCTGCCACTGAAAATAGCGTGTGAATGGACCCAGTGCTACCTCCACAATATCATATACACTCCAATATTTGCAGAATGTGCTGTATTTCTAATAGAGATGTTAATTAGCTTTAGGAGTTTATTTTTATTAAAATCCCTTTTTCCCCCAACACTTAAACCCCCAAACCTTTCAGTCCTCGTGCTGACAAAGCTCTCACCGAAAGAAGGGAAATTAGGCCTAATATCTTTCCCAGATTTTTAAGCAAGTAGACAAACTGGTATGAGAATGAGCCTTATTAAACCTAACTCTAGCAGTAAATCAGAGGTAATCTAAAGCAGAATCACAGAGTTTGGGATTAGCACCAGAACAAAAACCAAGTTTTCTCAGTGTTTTCTTTATTTACAAACTAAACAGTCTACTTGCTTTAAAATTTTGCAAAAATCAGTTTGGCTACATATAAAGCAATTGATGACTTCAAAATACAGGAGAGAACGGAATAGAGATGCACTTTAGAAGATGACCCGTTACAAACCATAATTATTTCTTAACTAAAATGCATTAATGCACTCCAGCACAGAAATAGTGCACATGCTCCATAGCTGCATTGACACAATGGGCAACAGACACAAAGGAGTCATTAGTCAATTCTGTTAATGACACATGAAATTGCAAGTGACACAGGTATAAACTAGACTCGGACCCCAGAAGTTCTCATGCCAAAACAACCCTCTGTGGAGGGTTTATTTTTCAAAATAGTACCACTAATAACACGGATTAAATAAATCCAACTATCTGCATCTTCAAATCAAGCTGTCTTAAATATGCCACTCCCATTCCCACCAGCGGAAACCATTTCACCAAAAATCTTTAGAACTGACTCGAAACATACAGCTGTGAATTTTCAGGTATAAAAATCTAACCCGTCCCTTTCCCAACCGTTAGGAAAGGGTTCAGTGTTGCAAACGTCAACAGATGCTGTGACAGGCTGCCAGAACTATTTCTAGGATGAAGGTTCAATCTGAACATTTAACCCAACCCCTTTTCACTTGAATTAAAATCAGAGCCGTAACGCTTTTGAGAAGCATTTTCACATTTAGTATCAGCGAATGTACCAAAAACCAGCACTGAATAATCACGTCTCTCAAACCACGTCCCATCAAACCACCCAATGAATTTAAGGAAGCAACCTCATTTACATTTCTAGCAAGATAAATTTAGCTGCATGCATCTTTGTGATGATAAACGCCTTTTTTCCTCATTTTCCAATATTCGATGAAAAAACACAGGTGCCACGAGAACTGAGATCGTTCTTTGCCCGACCACAAAAAAAATCAAATCAAACCAAAACCCCAAAAGGTCAAAATAAAGGGAAGCTCTGAAGACAAACGCACCCCGAGACCCACACCACCGCGTTCGCGTTTCACTCCAAAAAGGCATTTCTGAAGCGGAGAGAGCGCGTCCCACCCCCTGGTGAGGAGCAGCCGGTGTATTTATTAAGGGCAGAACCCGCCGTCCTCCGTCCGTCCGTCCCCCCCCCACGACGGACACCCAGCAGGGTCCCCCGCAGAGCCAGAGCCACCCAAACCCGCAACCGCCACGCCCGGGGGGGTGAAAGGAGGGGGCAACCCTACCTTTATATCTCTCCAAGACATCTTCGTAGGCTTGCAGGTACTCCTGCTCCTCGGCGTAGAAGTAGGCGCCGGGGGAGAGGTAGCCAGCCATGGCCGGGGGGTAGCCCTGCCCGTTTCCCCGCACGGCTGCGGGCAGCCTGGAGCCCCGGGGACGGCAGAAGGGAAAAAAAAAATCCGGCGGCTTGCGGGAGGGAGGGAGGGCGGCGGGGGGAGGCGGGCGCTGCCAGCCCGGCCGAGGAAACGCCCCCGCCGGCCGCTCGGGTGTCGGTGGCCGCCCCTCGGGTGTCGGTAGCCGCCCCTCGGAGCGCGGAGGGGGGCGGCCTCAGCCGGCGCGGCCACACGGGCCCCGGCCCCGTCGCCCGGGCCCCCTCTGCGGGGTCGGTGAAGTCTGCCACCGCCCGACCCCCGTGGTTTTGGCCCGGCCTTCCCCGGGAACGAAGAGGATGGCGGCTGCCCCGGCGGGGGCACCGTCATCCTGCGGAGCTGGACGGGGAGGGGGGGCGGGCAGGGACGCCGCGGGCAGCCCCCGGCGCTGGCAACGGGCCGGTACGGGACCCCCTCCCGCACCCGGAGCCTCGGTGGCGGGGCGGGGGCAGGCGGGACCCGGGCCTCTCCGCAGGGGTCCCCG
>BJBW01001301.1:104200-114926 GCA_004320125.1 Scolopax mira
GGGGGGGACACCGCATCTTCCTGCCGTTCGTTTAGAGGCGGTTTCTAAGCTTTCACCGAAGCAGACCTCCGCCCTGTTTTCGCCATCATCCCTCGCCGGACAGATCGGTCCCGCTCCCCATCCCCATCTCTATCCCTACCCCGCCGAGCGCGGCCCCGCACGGACAAAGAACCGGCGCCTCTCCCCGCACACCCCGCGGGGCAGCACCGGGCCGCCGCCGCCGCCGCCACCGCCGCCTCCTTCTCCTCCTCTCCCCGCTCCCGGCCGCCTCCTTGGCGCTTGGGCGACCGCCACCGGCTGAAATGGCCGAAACCGCCGCTAAATGCGTTTTCCCATCAAAGTTTAATGGGCGCACCTGCGCCTTGGCTCCCTCCCTCCCTCCCTCCCCACCGCACGCAGCCGCTCACCCGGGTGGAGAAAACGCAGCCAAAGAGCTTAGTCACCGCACACACACACCCCCACCCCCCCCAAACTCCCCCAGTCCCCCCGCGTTCGGAAAGTCGAGGGGAGGATGGCAGGGTCTCTCTGCCGCCCTCCTCATCACGCACACACACCCCCCCCCGCAGCTCCTTACCGGCGATGCGCACCACGGCCCTGTCGGCGGGGTCCAGCACGGGGCCGCCCTGGATCTTCCTCTTGGACCGTTCGTGTTTCGCCAGGTTCCAGGGCAGCGTGTCCCCCGGGGCCGGCGACACCGTCCCCGACCTCTGGCTGAAATCTTCCTCGTCGGAAAAATCGGCGGAGGACGACATGGAGCATCGGTAGGACGCGTTGCCGGAGCTCTGCACGGGGAGGGGGAAGGGGGGAGAGACAGACAAACAGACAGAATGAGTGCGTGAGTGCGTGCGCGGGGAGCCGTTCGGGATGCGGGGTGGGGGGGGATACCTCCGGTATAGCACCGGCGAGTACCCGCCCCGAGCGGCGTGGAAAAGCATCTCCCGGGAAAAGGGGAGGGTAGGAGAGAGGGACGCCGCTCACCATTGCCGGGAATTTGGGGGGGGGGAGGAAAAGCGTTGCGTGTGGTTTTGGGGTGACCCCCCCTCCCCAAAAGCAGCCGGTCTCTAGCGGGAAGGCATGGGGGCGAGCCGCGGCCGGTGGCTGGGGCGACCAGCTGGCAAATGAGCCTCCCCCTTCCCCAACAATACACCCGGCGGCAGCAACAACAAGCGGGGGGGGGGGGGGGGGGGGGGGGGAAAAACCCACCCTCCCGGGNNACGGGGGGGGGGGGGGGGGGGGAGTGTGGGAAAAACCCAACCTTCCGGGCTACCAATCCCTGGCGTTTGGCTCCCCCGCCAGGACGAGGGAAAGATTTTTGCCGTCGCCGAGATGGGTTGGTTGGGGACCAGCCCCGGCCCCGCGGGTCTTTGTTACCCCCCAGAGCAGGGAAAAGGGGCAAGATTTATTCAAGGGGGGGGGTGGGAAGCGCAGAGGTCTGAACCGTAGCATCTCCGTGCCGTGTTGAGAATTTGGGATATGGTTATCGCAAATTTATTGTTGCTGAGATCTGATAAAATGTATTGTCTAAACCATTTTACTGTTGGTTCCCACGGGGCGGACAGGTGAATGATCGTTATTGCAGTGGGGGGTATTTAATTTAAAACACAAACCCTGCATAAGCCAGCCTCAGGATGTGATGAGCTATATACTATGAATTAAACTGCCAATAACGTAGTTAAAGGATTGGTTAAATAAAAGGGGATCTCTTCTCAGTGGTTGCTCTTTCTGGCCTCCTTCACTTCTATCCCAATCCTGGTTTTCTCCTTCTACAGTACTTCCTGGGGAAGTTCAGAAGGGCAGAAAGGGAGGGAACAAACACCTAAAACCAATTAAGTGACTTCTTGTTTGCTGCGTTGCGATGCCCAGAGAGCAAGAGGTAAGTGTGGAAGAACAGAAACATGAGCTGTGGTGGTCTCAGCTCAGATGCCTTCCTCATTAGCTCTAGTGCTGGGAATATTTTGCTGCTGGTTTATAAAATAAGCTAAAACTCTCTGTGGGACCTGATAAAGCAGGATGGTCACAGACAGGGGTCTTCCTGCTGGAAGCACAGAGCTCACTGCAGGGCACAGAGAGCACTTTGCTGGACCAGGTGGGGGTAACGGGGCCCCTGATGTGCTCAGTCAGGGATTAGGTTTATTGTGGCCTGTCCTTAGCTCCAGATTTTGCCACAAAAGCGAAAGTGTTCCCTTTAATCCCAGCTCTGAACATCCTGCTTCGGGCCTGTATTTTCTAGTGGCTGCTCAGCAACCCTCGGTATCTTTGGATCACACAAACCCGTGGAGACAGAGTTTGCATTTCAATTTCTTCACCTTCTTCATTTCTAGTTTATAATACGAAAATTGGAAAGAGCCCAGACACCGTGTTGGGAGGGTGCTGTAGGGGTATTTTGTTAGTATTTATGTAGCAGCTTGGAATATGCAAGGACAAAGTACAATAGCAGTTGTTACTGAAGCTTTGAAGAAAAGATCTTTTAACTCCCAGATTTATCTTTTAAAGAACTCTGTAATATTTATCCAGCAGCATTTAACCTTTTCTCAGAAGTAGCCCATTCTTATTCTTTGTGACTCCTCCTTCTATAGCTCCCCCTACCCTTAGAAACCAAAAATACTATTGAGTGTCTGTTCCTCAGACACCACTGGACATGTTCTCCATACTCTCTAGTGAGATGTCAATTTTTGGACAAAGGAGACTGTCCTGCTCAGCTGTGCTACAGTACCAGAAGATAAGCTACATGAGAAGACCCCACTCCCATATTCTTGAGAAATCAAACTGAACAGGCAATGGAAGAGCAATCTTTGGCCTCTGTATTACAAGTTATCCTCTTCTAAGTTATTCTTCTATTTTACTTAATGCACACATTAACAAAATAAAGTTACTTTAGCTTAGTAACTCTTCCAAAATCATGTTATCTCATTTTCAGAACAAAGCAGGAAGCTCAGAAAGGATTTTTTTGTAATAGCAAAATCTAGCAAACTTGCATCTAAGAAATGCTAACTTCTAACTTGATTACAGTCTATTTTTTTATTCAGCCTGGAGGTAAGTTCTGAGCTCTGTACACAGAGCTATTGAGCACAGAAGTATTTTTATGCATTTCAACTTTGCTATTCCAAAGACATTTATAATGGAACTTAACTGCTCTTCTTTCCTTGAGTAAAATAATAGCTTTGAGAAGAAGTCTGTAATTGTTCTCTTTTTGTGTAGCTGCTGTTCACAATATCCCACTTACCACTCGTCCCACTGGATTGTTTGTTTCTAGCAAACACATTTTCCACGCCATAGCTATAGGTCCCAAATAAAACCATGATTACAGCCACATAGTAAGGAGTTTAGAAAACACAAAACAATGCAGAACATCTGTACTATGCTGAAAAGGCTTCCTGGCTGATTAGGACAGCATGTGAAAACAAAAAAAAAAAAAGGTTATATTCCATTAAAATCAAAATACGTAAGATACTGTTATTTTTCTATAAAGCACATTGCTGTATGCAAGTGAAAAACATTAACTGTTAACACTTTTTTGGGTTATTTGAGTGAAATGTCTCTTATATCCACTCAAATACTGATCAGACACATCCTTACTTAGCCTATTCTGGGACTTAGTGAGGGTCAGGGCTTCACCCTTCTTAGCTTGAAGGCACCTGTAAGGTCACAGCCCAGATGCCAGAGCTGCTTATTCTCTGCCTCTGATTATACATTCCTCCTGCTCGTTAGCCTAAAGACTTCTCCCCAGTCTCTGCTGTTGCTCAGGGGGAACTGTTGCATTTGCAAGCAGTTATGCCTATAACAGCTTGGGCACTGTTGGTCACATCAGCAAATCTAAGAAGAGGGTTGTTGGGGTTTTTTGGATTGAAAGTACAGGATTAAAGTTAACGCATCGTTTCACCATCAGGACCACAGGGGGGTGCAAACTGCACACAGAGTCCTCACTGCTGTGTCTGGGGAGGACAAACCCTGTGTGTAGGGTTTTCTCTGTAATCAGGTGATTTGCAGCAGCAGCAGCCTGAGTCAGGCTCCTTCGCTCTAAAAGCGAGCTGGTTTCCAGTAATGAGGGGGATTTCAAAGAAGTATTTAGTGTATTTCTTGTAAGAGGGATTTGGCCGAGCACCAAGGCATGATGTCCCTTGAGGAGGGAAAGGAGGACTGGTTGTCACAGGTGAGGCACCGCAGAAGATCAGGTGGAAGAAGGTGTAGGTGGAAAAGGGTATAAGGTAACACACCAAGGTATATCAGATAAGCCAGCCCTAGATAGGATCTGATTGCCTCCAGAACACCAGCGGGTTTTGCACTGTCATTCCTGGAGGAGGAAGCATTAGGAGAGGTCAGGTTTGAAACTCGGCCGAGCCATCCAGCTGGTAAAAGCTGATGAGAGGCTGATACTGAATTATCATCCCTCTGCAAAATTTCCCCAAGGTATGACATATCAGAGGTTGTGCTGGCCAGCTGAATTCTACTCAAATATCATGGACTTTCACATCTTATCTTTAAGAAGATTTTCCACTGCAGCGAGTTCGTTCTTTCGTGCTGGTTTATGGAAGCTGTTGGGAAGCACAGGTCAACGTTGACTGAAATTTAATTTGCAGTTTAGTCGTGAGTTATTTCTATTTCACTTACACTAAACTATCTCAGAATTCCTGGAATCCTTTTTGTTTTTCTTTCATTATGTTCATTGCTCACAAAGAATAAATATCAACAGAAATAAAGTGTTTGAATCATGGTGTTTCAACATAAATCCTCCTAATTTAGAATAATTTAGAATATTAATTTAATGTAGCGGTCTATTTTTGTCCTTTAACATCCCAGATTGAATGATATTAAAGTGGATCAACTTTTAATGTAAAATAACTTAAATTTAAGACAAAATCTAGGGCAACTAAAAATGTTCTCATTAGTAAATTTTTACCACTTTAACCTGATTAGGCTAAACATGATAATTCAGTGCAGAATACAAAACATCCCGTGTATGTCATCAGGCTCTGCCAATCCCTTGGGACTGCATGTTGTCAAAAATGATCAGAATTCAAAACAGATAAAGTACAAACAAGGGCAATGTAAAAACAACTATGCTAAGCTTAAAAAATAAAACTAAAAATCCACCAGTGGAGATGCAGCCATGTTAAATGACTATTTTTCTCTGGTTCTGTGCCACTCATTTAAGAGGACACCCATACTTCAAAGTGTCTACATTTCCAGGATATACAAACATAACTAGAGAGTTTCTGGGTTTATATTTAATGTTATAAAGCAATAAGCAGAAAGCTGGAAGGCAAACACACCAAATCTGAAACTTCTAAGCACCAACGGTTTGACTCTATGTAAAACTACCTTTGCAAACAGGCTTTTCAAACATCAAGACAAATTATTGCTTTGTAGAGAGAATTTACATTCTTTCTTTTTAAAGGTAGGATAAGATGGAAATAAGCATTCAGTGTTTATTCTACCATATGCATTTTGAGCCTGTGATTGTATTTATACAAGGAAATTCTGGTACTTTCATAGGCTTTCTAAAGGAGATGGGATCTAGTCTGGATGCTAGTAGGTCAATTTCTACCATTCCCCCACTTTGAAAATAACCTTAGAGAGGCAACTTGCATGAAAGACATAGGTTATACACGAGATTCAAAGTGGATATGGGGCTAGATCCACAAATGTACTGGGGTGTTGCAATACAGTTTTGTAACACCAAACCATGTTTAATGGATAATCATCTACTTACACATCAAAAGTGACGTGATGCAAAGCTGAGGTTTTGGTAGGAACTAAATAGTCAGAAAACCCTGGTCACTCAGGATGATGCAGCATCTCATTCTTCAGGGACCTTTTCATAACAGCAGAGAACACAAAGTTTTGCCTTTTCCTTATTGTCTTAACAAGCTTGAAAGCTCAGCTCAAACCCTCATCTCCCAACAGGCAGCCTGGAGACTATTCTGCAACAGTCTCCTGGTTGGGGAAGCTAAAACAAAAGGGAGTTCAAGAGGAATGAGGAGGAAGAAGGAGCGTAGCACTCTGCACTGTAGAGCCTGGCATCTCTCTGGGGAGGATGAAGTGCTGGGTGCTGATCCCTGCTCTGATGACTGCTTATACATTCTGCTTTAAGTAGTAATTGGGTATAAGAGTGAAGTAGCTCTTGGAAAAGACGCGTAAATGGAAGCAAAAGAAACCACAATCCAGCTCATTTACTACTTCTACATGGACCAAATTTAAAGTACTTATTGATCCGAAGTGATACCATCTTATAGTAGCTTCAAAAAAAAAAGAAATTGGGGAATACTGTGCTACAGCCAAGTAGAGTTTCTGCTTCATTTACTTCAGGTATCAGTGACCTCTCTCAGGTGCGGAGAAGTTGAGAGATGCTCCACATTGTACCTCCCTGTGAGATGAGCCGAGTGCTCAGATACTCAAGATAATCTCCACAGGTCTCAGCAACTTCCACCAAAGAAGATGGCCATCATATAGAGAAAAATAAGGCAGAAAGTTCCCTGATGTGCATTTAAAGTATGCTGCTGTGCAAGGAAAACCTGCTTGCCCTTTTTTTCTTTTTGAAGTGAATAAACTGAAAAGCGAGGCAGACTTCATTCAGTGTAACCAAGACCCACATGTAAGTGGGGCCAGAAACCACTTGGCTAACTAGCCATAGTGTGCCAAAGCCATCAGTTCTCTTGAAAAGCTACTTAGTAAAACTGTGCTAACAAAGATGTGGTTTCTTTTTGAATGTTATTTGAAAATTAACGATATCAACATGACAGCTATGATATATGCATTTAATCCATTCCTTCTTTCCTCACCTATTTCCCCTATTTAGCTTTTCAATATGAATTACAGGAATTAATCCTGAAATAGCTTATTACATTATAGAAGCTGACAGCTGAAGGTTTTGCAGATGGGAAGATAATATTTTTGAGCTCTGAGTATCTGGGAAGCTATAGCGTGTGGAATAGGTATTTTAGTTGAGTTTTATGCTAAAACCATCAGCAAGATATAGTTCTACTTCCATTATAATTACCACTACCTTGTTTTAAAATTAATGTTTCATAGATACTAAAACCTAAAATGTCAGGATTTCGTGGTCTCAAAATCATGAATTATTTCTATGAAAGAAATGTATATACTTTAGATGACTGCTGTATATAACTGCTGCAGAAAACCCTTCCCATTACCTAAAAATAAATTGTGTATTAATTTTTAATTGCAGCTATCTCGGATCCATTCAGATTCCCCTGGTCTACCAGGCACAAAAGAGAGTAACGTGATGGAACAACTGAAGTTTGAGGATGGCACACACAATGTTATTTGCTTCCTACGCCTACAAGGCCAACCATGGAACAGAAGAGTCTGGAGTAAGAAATCATCTAGCTTCAAATACTTTCCTCAGCCTTATAAACTTCTCATTGTAGATTTTATTCTATCTACTTTTTAATAGCAAACCAAATTACTGCTGCCATAAAAGGTATGTAAGAGTATGAAAACACTCCAGACAGCAAAGAGAAAATTAAAATTCTAAGTAGCTTTTGAATCTCTAGTGGGCACAGTTTGTTTTCAAGAAAAAAATAAAAGGAGAAGATTTTTTTAAAATAACAGAACAAAAATCTAAACCAGTGGTATTGACATGCTGCTTATAGTAACAGCTGTTAACATTCCTGATTCATAAGTTTCCCTCCTTATAAACATTCATTTGTTCTTTTCAAACTGTTTTATTCCCATGTTTTAAAACCAAGTTTCAAGACTTGATCCATCAACATTTAACTATTTGAAAATACAGGTTCTTATAATTATATAACACTTGTAATATTGTTAATTATTAAGTCACCGGATTGTTTTCTCTTATAAAATCCATTTTAAGTTGCCTTATCTTATGTTTGATTGAAAATCTTCCCTGCCCAAGGTTGAATTTTCTTGAAAAGCTTTATTCAAAGGCTGAAAGCAAGATGATGAAAATATCCAGTCAATACTACAAAAATATCCCAGTTGTCTTTTCTGAGAAGACTCCAGGTTTTAGGATGGATACTTCAAATATTAATATCTTTTAAGCTAGACATAGCCTTTTGCCATCTTTGTTAAAAGTCTGTCTACATTTGTCAAATGTCTTGGAGATATAAATGTCATCTGCTGTCCCTGTGATCTGAGTGCTCTGATGAGAAAGCTGCTCCAGAACCTACTGCTCTCTTGTTTACAAATAATCTTCCTCTAGTTGCCACCTGAACCTATTCCTGGTCGTTCTGGTTTCTTTGCACCAGCAGTGTTAATTTCCTTCAGTACCTGTCTCTGCTTCCCTGACACCTTGGCAGCCTTTGCTATTCCTCCTCACAGCCTTTTTGGCTTTTGCTGAGTGAGTCAACTTCTTTTAATCTCTCCTTATCTGCTAGAAGTACTTCTTTGCAAAAAGTTAAATAGTTTAACTGTACCTAGGGCCCAGTGACTACCAATATGATTTTTACCAGATTTTCATCTTTAAAAGGCCATGTTTTAATTTATCAATTTAAATGTCTTCAGTTTATCAGCTAAAATCTCCCTTCAGGCACCCACTAAACAAAGACTCCCAAGGGCCGTGTGACTGCCGGGCCAATACCCCACCGTCACAGACCAAGCAGATTCCACCCCTGTAGCTCTTACCTTTGCTCTCAGGACACCCACCATCCCCACCGAGGACATGAGCAGGATGGGTCCAGCCTGGAGGTACGGAGCCAAAACTAATCTTTCTGTCTCACAGCTCCCTGCTGTGGTTGGAGGCTGACGGCAGCACGGGCAAGAAGCATGGAGAGCAGGGGAGGGCAGGCACCAGAACTTTTCTTTTACGCTCTCTGTGCTCTGCCAGCAAGAGGAAGGAGCTCTACAATCTGAACGGGAGAGGACAAACACCGGAACCGGAGCACTGGAGGAAAGGGCTGGAGGAACCCTGAGACTGACAGCCTGAGGGATGGACACAGAGACCGGCAGAGACTGGGAGCTGCAGCTGAAAGGCGTTGAAGGGAGCAGCAGACAGCGTGGATAAAGACCGGAGAAGAAGTGGACCTGCAGGTAACAGCCAGGACTAGTAGCCATCAATGCTGGAGAGAGCAGATCAGGGGACAGCTAAGGATCTGACATGCTGGCAGACCTGCTCTAGTGGGAGGTGTCTCTGCCCGTGGCAGGGGGGTTGGAACTTGATGATCTTTAAGGTCCCTTCCAACCCAAAACACTCTATGGTTCTCTCAAGCTCGTTATCAATTGCCTCAGCAAAAGGCTTTGAACAAGATTCTCTGATGAACGAGGAGAGCAGAAACTATATGTGAGGAGGTCTCCAAGAGGAGAGACAAGAGCTAAAAAAGGTACATGTAGAACATGCAACCAGGGGCTACAGGGAGACACAGAAATCAGAGATTCATTCAACAAGTGCCTCAGAGCAACAAGATGACTGACCAGGTGAGCCTGGAAAGGGCCGTGCAAGAGATGTGACACAGAGGAGTGATGCAAGGAGAGACAGAGTGAGGGGAGAAGGGCTGAAGTCAGCAGGAGTGGGCAGCGAGGAAGGAGCCAGCAGTGGGGTAGAGGCAGGCTGGAGGAGACAGAGCAGAGCTTGGGAAGAATGAGCACATCTCCCTAAGGAGCCTGGTAGGAAACGGAAACTTCACCTCAACTCCACCATTAGCAAATATCTGAGAGTTCTGCTAGAAAAACTACCTCTTCCCCTGTTTTACTGATGCATATGGAGGAATAGAAATATCCTCAGTCTCTCCCTGCAATCCAGCAGTAGAATTTTCTGTGTTGTAGTTCAAGTGTCACAACCTGCTGACGAGCCATACAACGGAGCTGGGTTCCGTTTTACTTTTTTTACAACACTAAGAACTTAAACACAACATTCCTGTTAAAATATTTTTCTTAAGGTTGCAAAGTCAAGCACTAAAATGTCACCAACTCCCAGGTTCAAGGTTCCCCACACAACCTTAGTTCAGCCTGTTTATTTGTACATCATGATGCAGTCCTAACAATGTGATCATATGCTGTTACACCTGCAGTGTCTTGCTCTTATTTAGCTCAAATGATGGTGATATTTACTCCATAAACAGGGGTTTGGCATTTTGGTTTGGCATCTTTCCTTCAATGGGCAGCCCCAAAACTTTTAATTATTTCATGCTATTCAAATAGGGATAGGTTGGGGGTGGATCTTCTGGGAAGCACTACTGAGGAGAAGGATCTGGGGGTCCTGGTGGAGAGTAAACTCTCCATGAGCCCTTGTTGCCAAGAGGGCTAATGGAATCCTGACCTGCATAGGAAAGAGTGTGGCCAGTGGGTGGAGGGAGGTCATTCTCCCCCTCTGCTCTGCACTGGGGAGGCCACAACTGGAATCCTGTGTCCAGTTCTGGGCTCCCCAGTTCATGAGGGACAGGGAACTGCTGGAAAGAGTCCAGCATAGGGCAATGAAGATGATTAAGGGGCTGGAGCATCCCCCTGATGAGGAAAGGCTGAGAGAGATGGGGCTCTTTAGCCTGGAGAAGAGAAGGCTGAGGGGAGACCTTCTCTAGGTTTATAAGTATCTAAAGGGTGGGTTGAAGGATGTTGGAGCCGGACTCTTTTCAGTGGTTTCCACCGATAGGACAAGGGGCAACGGGCTCAAGCTGGAACATGGGAAATTCCACTCAAATATGAGGAAAAACTTCTTTAGGGTGAGGGTGGCAGAGCCCTGGCAGAGGCTGCCCAGGGAGGACGTGGAGTCCCCTTCTCTGGAGATCTTCAAGACCTGCCTGGATGCAATCCT
>BJBW01001302.1:0-94210 GCA_004320125.1 Scolopax mira
CTCCCACAGCATCCTCATAGCTAAGCTTAGGAAGTGTGGGTTAGATGAATGGACAGTTAAGTGGATTGAAAACTGGCTACAAGCCAGAGCCCAGAGGGTTGTGATTAGGGGCAGAGAATGCAGCTGGAAGTCTGGAACAAGTGGTGTTCCCCAGGGGTCAGGACTGGGTCCAGTCCTCTTCAATCGATTCATCAATGACCTGGATGAAGGGATGGAATGTACCCTCAGCAAATTTGCTGATAACACAGAACTAGGAGGGGTGGCTGACACCCCAGAAGGCTGTATCACCATCCAGCGAGACCTGGACAAGCTGGAGAGATGGCAAGAGAAAACTAATGAAATTTAAAAAGGGCATGTGTAGGGTGCTGCATCTGGGGAGAAATAATACCCTGCACCAGTACAGTTGGGGGCTGACCTACTAGAGAGCAGCTCTGAGGACAAAGACCTGGGTGTTCTTGTGGACCATGAGCCAGCAATGTGCCCTTGTGGCCAAGGCCAATGGCATCCTGGGTGCATCAAGAGCATAGCCAGCAGGTCGAGGAAGGTCATCCTGCCCCTCTACTCTGCCCTGGTGAAGCCCCATCTGGAGTAATGTGTCCAGTTCTGGGCTCCCCAGTTCAAGAAGGACAGGCAACTACTGGAGAGGGTACAACAAAGGGTCACGGTCACAAAGATGATTAAGGGCCTGGAGCATCTCTCCTACCAGGAGAGCCTGAGGGACTTGGGTCTTTTTAGTCTTGAAAAGAGAAGACTTAGGGGGGATCTGATCAATGCTTACAAATACTTAAAGGGAGGGTGTCAGGAGGACGGGGCTGGTCTTTTCTTAGTGGTGTCCAGTGACAGGACAAGAAGAAATGGGCAGAAACTTGAGTATAAGAAGTTCCACCTAAACATGAGGAAGAACTTCTTTACTGTGAGAGTGGTAGAGGGCAGGCTGCCCAGAGAGGTGGTGGAGTCTCCATCTCTGGAGACATTCAAAACCCTCCTGGACAAGTTCCTGGGCAACGTGCTCTAGGTAGACCCACTCCGGTGGGGGGGGTTCGACTAGATGATCTTCAGAGGTCCCTTCCAAGCCCATATGATTCTACCTTGCAAAAACAGCTTTCTATGCCTTGCTGCAGGGCAGAGAGCCATAAGTATACAGAAGAAAACGAACACATTTTATACCTATGTTCTGGAGTGCTCAAGTGCTATGAAATTCATTGTATTTTAACAGTGCTGCACAAAAGCAATTCCAAGATGCCCTAAAGCAGTAATAGCGTATGTTAAAGTCATGTACATGATTTAATAGATCTAGTGGCTGCAGCCTCAGTCCTATGTCTGAATGGATGCATGAAACATACTTCTTCCTACCCCCTAACAAGGCTCCAAGCTGTGATTACTATTAAAACGTTCATAGTCCTGCTCCCCAACAATTTTTAAACCTCTGTTGCCACATATTCCTTGTTATTCCTCAATTTCTTCATTATTTCCATTCCCTCAACAAAACAACCCCTCATCTAATTCCAAACATGGATTATTTACCTTGCTATTCTTTTCTAAATTCTGCACAGTACTTCTGTTCTTCCTATGCACCTTCTGCATTCCCAAACAACACCTCACTTTCTGCTGCTCCGGGTCTCTATAATTCTGCAGGTTTTGTATTTCTTTGGAAAACACTTATTCATTAACATACTTTTTGAATTTGTTTCCCTTGAACACTGATGATACAATGTTACACAAATTGAAGTAACATCAAATTTGCATTTTTTTTTTCCCAGAAATACTTATTTTTGTTTTACTATTCTTAGGTTTTTGGTTTTAAACAACATCTACCTTGGAATTACAACTCCCAAGCATCCCTATTTCACCTGTCTTTATCAGATAACCAGTTCCGCACTCCCACCAGAAGTACAGCCAGTGTCAACATTTGTGGAATTCTGGTAGATCTGGTAAAATGTCGTATTTTCCCATTCCATAAAATTCTTAGGGAGATGAATGAGGAATTCAGTCTTTGGTTTGAGATTTCACAAAACCTAGAAAACATTCACCATGTAGACACTGACCATATGTCCTACACCCTACCCTGTACATTTTGGCAACCAGCACCATGTATGTGCAATCAGCTGGGCACACCCAGATGAATCATACTCTCTGCACAACACAGATTACATGGGTAACATAATACCCAGTCATGGGTATTGCAAAAAAACTGCCAGTTTTCTCATGCTGAAAACCAAGACCCCTTCTGTTCAGAGTCTGAGAAGCCTGCTTCTTGTTGCAGTAATCAAGATCGGCTTAATTGGGAGGGAGTTTCAATACTTTTCTTTCCATTAGTACTGGTACACCCTCACATGTAATGTAACGTTGCAGTCAAGCACCTGCACCACTTCCTTCCTCCTTTCCATGAGATCAGCGCTTTATTGACTCCCACAAAAATAATATCTTACATAGTTCTGCAAAGCAGGAAGGCATTATGTTTAGATCATAGATCTGCACAACAAAAAAGTCTAATAGATTTGACTACACACGCACGGTGCTCTACAGAGCTGGCATTCTTGTGCTTTCCCATACAGGAGTTGCCAGCCGGACAAATGAAGTGGTAGTCTGTGATGAAGACAAAATGCCCACTTAGATCCAGCCTACAGCAATGCTCCTCATTCACCAAGCCAGACTTGAAATTTGGTCAAAAGAGCTGAAATGTTAGTGCATTAATCCACTTCACCACTTGGTCCAGCTACTCAGAACAAATTAATCAACTGGCATTAACCGAGTCCAAAGAGCTAAAATTGTAGTGTATTAATCCACTTCACAACTTGGGCTGTATTTTCACTCTTCAGTACAAACAAATTAACAGACAGTAACTGTCTGATACCAGAAGTTTAATTCTATCCTGCGATACAAATAAAGAGGCAGTATTGTAGTGGACAACTTCTTATTACTACCCAAATGGGACTGGAGTTGGTACTGGACTTTAACTGCACTTGTCAAAGATAAAAATACAAGACCTGAAAATGCCCTGTGTTATTTGTTCCCACCACAGTGACCCAATTAAATTCAGAGGACAATGCACCTTAGTTCTAAGCGTTTCATTTGTCTAGACAGTCTCAAAGATCCACACACTATTACTGAAGAAGAGAACACACAGGTGAAGTTCTGACTTAGATGAGAGTGATCTAAGAAACCTCATTTTTAAAAAAATATGACTACTAAGAGACTTAGGAAAAAAAACTCAAAATGAAGACAGTCAAATTTTTCATCCAGATCCAACTTCTATAAAACTTGTAAAATGTGCTAGTTAGAAATAGCAACATTGTTTTGATTTTGTCATATCTATTTTAAGGTGAGAAATCAAAGCTCAACTTTTTTTTTTGCTGAAGATTTCCAAAAGAAGTGGAACATGTAAGATGGAGACCCAGACATTGGCTTGCTGATCTCAGTGGATTCTCACAGTTTTCCATAATCACATGCTGGAAATTAAGTCTAATTCAGGAAATTCAAAGAGCGTACCTGTCAGGAATCAGAAGCAAATTAATTGCTATATTGGAACAGATCAAAGATTCATGAGCTGTAATATCAAGCTTCTAACAATATTAATTGCCACATACTTTAGTAAAAGAGCCTAAAATGGCAGGAGTTCTAGTTTACAACAGTTTAAAAGTTTGGGGATTTTTTCTGGATTATAACTGCTGAAACTAAAGTTGAGTGCAGCTTTACAAAATATGAAATGTGACATTGATAGTTCAATACTGTATATCATTAAAATTCACATGTTTGGATCTGAGCATTCTGCCCTAACAATGTGCAGCCATAGTAGCATGGAAATATTTATATTCCCTACTTCACACCTGTTGACTTTTAACTGAGTGTCTCCATGGGATGAGAACAGTCACCACCTACACAAACACCAAGTAAACAAGTTTTATTCAAGTTTCCTGGCCATGACAAGGCAGATCCAAAACAACCTTACTCCCAGCCTGCATGCCATCTGTTCAGCAATTCCACTGCTACTCCTACTACCTGGGTTTCATAGCATTTGCCATGGGCTACCTACTCTGCATTTCTGGTCAGTGGGAAGCTGCGTCCAAGATTATTAAAAAGAAATAATATTCTCCAAACAGTCAGAGCAGGGTTAGAGGACTCCATAGCTCCTTATTGACTATAACAGAGTGAGTGAATAGGAATAGACAGTCCAACGGTCGAAGCATTCAAGGGGATAGAGAAGACATAGGTTCAGTATTATTCTAAAAATTGCTCCCAGAGACTTTTCTGTGAATTGCATTATTTTAACACTTACACCTCACACATCTAAAAATTCTATTCAGATCTCTTGATTTCTAATCCAGTGCCTTTCTGAGAAAGAAGTGATACATTCAAATGCATTCAAAAAACTGAGCTCCAACCAAAACAGAATATTACCAGCCCTTAGTTTCCACTTCACATTTTTGTTCATATTTTATATTTGTTCAGTTGTGTCAGATAAGTTTTATTTTTACCTATACACATTATCTTGCCCCCAAAGTCACTGAAGTCATTAAAGTCAGACCTGTGATGTCTGCTCCCTTTACTGACACACTGGAATTTAGCAGGAGAATTCTAGAATTAAAAACCCAAGTTCTCACAGCTTGAGCTAAATCAGCAAAATCTCTCTGTATTTCTCATAATTATCCATCATGCAGCTAGCCCCAAAAGAATTTTGATTGGTCTGTATTTAAATAGCATTATGAATTTGTAGGATAAATTCTTCAGTTCTCATTGCACATACCACATACAAATGCTCTGCTTCGAAACGTGACCAGACTCATTGTATATAAGAGATTCTGCACAGCATGTTGCTTCTACGAAATGCAGAATTTTCAAGGAATGTAAGAAAATGAATTCTACTGTGTTATTCAACTTTCTTTGCACCATTCTCTTTGCTATCCGAATGTAGTCCTGCAACAAATCAGACTATCAGTTTAGAGCTTAAGAGGTCTGATTGCTATTGCCTGACCACTTCAGAGTGGAGCAAAGCGCAGTACCAGATTTTTAGCTCAAAATAGCTTCATTTTTCTGAACTTATCTCATAGGGACAAGGTTAATAAATTGCAGCATTCATAATTTGATACATTTTTGGCCCTGTTTCAGTTTACAAACTGTCCATTAGCAGACCTTGAAATCTGTGAACAAATACATTATCTACCATTATACACAAGTTTCTCAGATGAGTAATTTCTGATCTTCAGATTGCTCAGGCAGTTGCTTAGAAACATTTGTCTGTATTAGTTACACAAGTCATGTGGTATTACTTTTCTTTTCAGATTGGATGGCTTCTGTGAATAAGCAACAGCATGAAATGCAAATTTCATGATATAAAATTCAAACTTGCTTTTGGCAAGGATTTGATTTATTACATTTACAGCACAAGATGAAAACAAAAAGGTTATCTCTGTGATCTGAATGACTTGATGGGAAGTAATGCCTGTGTCACTTGGAGTGCTAGTGGCATAAATTACAAAAACAAACAAACCCAAACATTAAAAAAACCAAAGGAATTGCATGGAATCAGTGCAGACAGTGGCTTAGGCAGCTTATTTGGCTGAAAAGATCACTTACAGAAACAAAAAGATAATAAAGAATAGGGTGTAAGTTTGAAATAGTCTTGCAATGGAATGAAATGGAACGTCTGCAATAATTCATTTTACTAGTTATCTACATAGAAATTAAGGGTTTCTCTTCAATTGATTCTTACTTTCCAGGGATTAGTACTTTCCTAGACTAAAGCATAGGTACTGACTCAGGTCACAAAAAATCATGGAGTTACAAGTAAATTACTATTAGTCTTTTTCAGAGCTTTGAGCAAGCAAGGAAGAAGGAGCAAATAGTCTTGTTCATATCGATAGAAACAGCCAAGTCTCATTTAATAAGGTTGAAACAATATCCACTAGCATTTCAATGTAGCATATATAGAAATATATACAGAAATACAACAGAAACTTTTTTTTCCTGTTGGTGCTATGAGAAACATTCAAGCTCACTCCTTTTTGCTTTCTTTAACTTTGTAAAAGAACTGCTTGTATTTGCCTGTTTCTCTACTGATAGCAATGATTCTTCTTCTCTATTAGATGCAATGATTTATAACAGCAAAATAATTGGTTCAAAACTAAATAAAGAATTTTACCAGAAGCGGCTGCTTCTTTCAGTCGAAGAGAACCAAATATGGTAAAACTGTGTTGCTGAGCATACTCTCAGACTGCGATCCAGGCTACTTCTACAAACTATAAAGCCTATGTTCCAAATATAGCTGAATTCATGAAAATCAAACAAACAAAAAAAAAAACCAACATGAAGGAGGAAAATCTGAGATTTTGCTAAGCTGTAATGCCACATCAGAACATAAAGGTATTGGGTCTGATTTTGAGCGATGCTTGTGATATCCAACAGAGATACATCTCATCTCACTACTAATTAGGTAACATCTCTAACTTTCCTAGTACTCTCTTTAAAGCCAGCAGCTCTGCCAGACACTGACAGCGGGGACCCCAACGACAGCAAGTGTGTCTGGCAGCTGAAGCCTGATGTCAGTGCAAAATATTTGTGCCACTCATGATTTAAAACAGGCTTAGTTTTGGGTGGACTATGACTAACCCATGATTAAGATCAAATCCTTCTGCTAGCAGAAAGAGCAGTGAGTGAATGTGAAATATGTATGTGCAGCCCTTGCTTACTGTTTAACAGCCCATCTCATAAGTCCTAGCAAAGGCATTCCACAAAACCAGCCAGAAGTAGACTCACACTCCGAGCACTTCTCTCAATATTCAAATGCCAAAGTGTTATTAATGAAGTATTAAAACACTGAATATGGATTTGATTAGAAAACAAAGGTATACATTTTTATTTTAGCAAAACCAAAGCCTTCAATAACCCAAATTTTCCCACTGCATACTTTCAATGTTTGTATAAAAACTTAACCTTTTTTTAAATACCAAAGAATCACATTTTTTCTCCCTCCTTCCTCTAGCATGCACCTCAAATCATGATCATCCATTTTTAATAGCACGTTGCTCCCTTCATAGCTGCATACAGAAACTTTGTTTAAGGAATATGAGCTTATAAATTGCCATTCTTTGCCCGTCTTTTAAATAAGGCAGAAAAGAAAAAAAAAAAAAAAGAGAACCAACATCCTGAGCTAAGATTAAAAGCTGCATTCATATTAAAGAATGGTGTCTTTTTACCATTGAAACTGAAGCTGTAGATTATTCTGTGCTGATAAAGTACTACAGTGGGCAAAGAACTTTCTCATAATGAACACTGCTGTAAAACAATTTATCTACAAGAAAGGAAACAAGTTTGCATAATCCATTTATGGTTGATTCAGCTTTAGAGGAATTTGTTATATAAATATATCTCACCCTGGGGAATTGTTTTGCCAAAATAACTAATGAAAGTGTTTGAGCAACTTAACACTGATAATTAATAGGATTTTTCAGTATCACAATGGACAATGACATCTTCCCACGTACATTAACCATTTCACCAGTGAAGAGACAAAAACTGGCAGACTCCAAGCCAAATACATCAAACAGTGAAAAATGAATTAACTTAGCACTTGCAAAAATGCTAAGTAGGTGATGTTTTAACTGATCATCAGAAAGTGTTTTATAGTGCTTTCTTAAAAAGCATTCCATAGCTCAGTAATTATCACTTTAAAAATCTTAATTAATAGTTCATCAATTGTTCAACTGACATTTCTAATATTCTGCTGTCGTGCTGGAATGTTTCACTGAAGATAATCAAGTACCATTATGTTATACACTTAGCTGGCAATCACAAGTTACATTTTAAGTTTAGGTGTCAATATTAAATCATCAAGAAGGATTGTGAAAGAGTTACCTGTGATAATCTCATCAATAATGCCTTGCCAACTACAATTCTGTAGAGACTTAAAATTTACAGTGAACCTTACCTGCTTTTGTGGTCACATAATTATTTTTATTATGTTTTGTGGCAATGTTGGCTGCCAAAAAAGGTTGTCCTAAAATCCCAGTGTGACAAAAATCAATTTTCAGATGCAAATGAGGATGCCATAGGTGACATTTTTCATACCCAATAAATTGCCTGTCTGTGGCTGTGAACTAATGGACACATAAACAAGAGAGATTGGTGCCAAGGTATTGCATTATAATCTCAGTGAAGTTTTATGAGACTCCTGCTAGAGGCTGCAAAGAGAGACTAAAACACAGGGAGAACAATTGAGCAATGAACAATTTGAGAAAACCTGTAAGAATAGATATAGCTTGTTTGGGGTTTTTTTTACGTTCTTTTCCTCTATTTTTTCTGAGCTCCAATTTCCCATCTATCTACTCCCCCCTCTTTTTTTTTTTTAAATTCAATGTTCTTGACCGCCCCTTCTGTCTGCCACAACTTTTCCCTGATTGTTTTTCTCCACTTCTCCAGTTCTCCACTCTCTTACCCGTCTTCCCAGTTTCTCTCCTAGAAAGTTTGCTGAAATTGGATTCCTAATCATTATTCTTTTTTAATTCTGGCAACATTGTTTCCATTTATTTCCGCCTCCTTGAGATGATAGGCATTCCCTGGCAGGAAATTATTCAAACCTACTCTGCTGTAGCTGAGTCTGCAAAAAATCAGTGTGAAGAATGGCTAAGGCAGACCACAAAGCTTGCTTTACAAGTACATGCCAAAGAAGTCCATAGGAGAGCATAAAACCACAGTTTATCAATGCTATTAAGAATCTTTACATCTGTTGAGTACAGGGAGGAGCTCAGATTTAAGCTGCTGATCTGAACATATGGGTAATGAAGCAGAACCATCAGGCAGCACCTCAGTGATGTCTCAGGTACCCACATCTTTCTCTTCAGGCACTAGATCCATGAGACTTCAGTCAAAGTCTGCAGTTCCAGACTATTTTAGCCACCACACAGATACAGGGATTACAACTAGATCACTCTCAGGTGGCAGGTCTTCCCCCCCACACCCCTTTCTTTTTCTCTGAATCACAAGCACTTCAATTTTTTTATTAAATAATAAAGGGATATAGTTCTCTGTTACTAAATCACAATTACATTTAAACTTTCCCAGAAAATACAAGAAATACACTGAAACTAGTATTATCTTTAAAAAACAACAAAGACAAAGTAACCCAACTGCTCATGTCAGATAAAGGCTATACTTCAAAAACATGAGGAGGTCTGCATTTGGACAAAACAAATAGCAGGAGGTTTGTAGGCTTGTCTGAAGCTTATCTTGTATAATCACAAACTTCTTGAGCCTGCAAATTTATAAGTCCTGAGAGTTATTTACTCTTACAATACAAATAGAAACACAATAAGCCAATATTTTTATTCTGTGTTGATAGTATTGTTCCAACTGCAGCTGAAATGGAAGATATGATTACATAATAGCTTTTCAAACCCCTTCAAAAGATTTAAGTAAAGTTCAAATCTTAAGCTTTTGAAACTTTAATCTTGAATCAATGTTTTTGTTGTTTCACCTTTTCCTCATGTTAGGAAAATATGAAGAGTACAAAATGACAGAGAAATGAATCCTACATCAGACTTATCACCATGCATATCCAGTTGCAAAACTGGGATAATAATCTGGGAAAAAACTTTAAAAACACCTTTTTTAATCTCTCATCCTGGCATCCTCAATAAATATTATTGGTCCTTATTTGTGTTTTGGGTTTGGTTTGGGCTAAGAGGGAAAAAAAGGTATTTTCTTCTGCTGCACACCTAGCTCCCTCCTCCTGAAAAATCAGAGCTCCCTCTAAAGTCAATAAACCAGTGCACCTTGACTTTGCCTGTCAGCACAACACAGAAGAGAACAAAGTTCTAGCACTGTGCAGGGATAACTTCCAAAATACAGTTTTAAACTTTTTTTAATGCCACTTGTCTCTGGTTGGCCAGATACCATTAGTGTATTCCTCAGAGGCAACAGTTTATTCCCATTGCCAGAGCAACGCCTGGCAAGACGTGCATATGGAATTCAGGGCAGCATGCCACAACCATCTCCACCCTGTTCTTCTGAAAAGAGAAATTATGGTGGAAAGTATGAAACATACTGTTCCCTGCCTTTTAAGGTCACCAGATAAATTTATTTCACAAGCTAGCTAATATATACAGCTTCTCTTTCTTCCATCACCCCATTTCTGCATGATCTTGAAACCCATGCAAACATTTGGAAAGCAAGTAATTAATTCCAAAAGTCCACAAGTGACTTTGGTGACAAAATTCCCTGATCAGATTAACTATCTGTATCACTGCTGGCAATGCAGAAAGTGCCTAGCAGAAAATTTCCAGGTAGTGGAGAATTACTTTCTAGTAAATCACCGCAGAGGAGTACTGTGGCCTGTTTATCCTCTACAAGCAAAGCAAGTACTTCAGCTTTGCACATGCTATAGATTAGCATTGGTTAAGGTAGACCTCAATTTTACCCTGTTTTACTGCTCTGCCTTTCTGGAAGAAGCTCCAAGTTGTACAGACAAAAAACCTACCCATAAGACTGGGAAACAGACCCTAGGATTTAAATTTTTTTCTAACGCTGAACCAGATTTGACCAGATCATAACTCCCAGTAGCAGAAGATACCAGCCAAGAGATCAATTGCATCAGATTCACCATTTAATCTGTGTTAAATAAACAACCACAAAACAGAAATTGCAATTTCTGTTTGCAATTTCACCCACCCAAAACACAAAGAAAAAACTTCTTATATACCAGATACAGTCATTATATCAGGGGCAAAAGATGTTCAAACAAATTTAGGGAAAAATCTCTGAGAGATGGTTCTACAGTCCTGATCTCCACTACTACTGTCCAAAGCTATTAATTTATACACGTTAATTTTAAAATAGAAGATATAATACAGCATATTTTTTATGAACCCTTACTAAATGCAGAGCCCTAGGGCGTGGTGTACTTTAAGTAATTGTATTCCACATGTAAATATTAAAGACTTAAATATACTGACATAAATGAATTTAGACTTGCTAAAAGGCTCCTATAAATAGCCCCCTATTACATCACTTCTCCAGATAGTCTGCTTTGTTGACCGTTACTGTAAGAACAGAGCATTCCAGTTTCCCTGTTAGTGAACATGAAAAAGTCAACTAAGGAAAACCTTTCATAATTAGAACAAGGCAGGTACTAAACCTATCCCTTGGCTTATCTGTGTATTTGTAGCTGGAGTTCATTAACTTGTCAGTACTGATTCCTTTTGAATAGGAAAATGAAATGAAAAAATGACATGCAAATCAATATCAATAGTTAAGTCATGTTCTCATTTAGCTCAGTGTCAGATATGAAATATTAAGAATTAAAAAGAAACTTTCTGGTGGAAAAACATGTTTAGTATGCCATTTCTTAACGACAATTATTACAGCGAATTATGCTATTCACATGATAGAAGTTACAGAATGTTAAGAGTTAAAAATCTTCTAAAGCTTATTTTTATTTTCAGGTGTTTTTAAAAATGAAATTAACCTTAATAAAAGGGAGGCCCACTTAAGAATATATAATTCATGCCCATTAGTTTGCACAAAAGCTGGGTAGTGCATCCATTTAGAGAGAGAGACAGACGTGCTGAAAGGACTTCCATGTAACTCAGCTTTACACCACAAGTCACAACTCCAGGCTGAGCAGAGAATGGCTGGAGAGTGTTGGTTGATGAGAAACTCAACATGAGAAACTCACAGCCCAGAAAGCCAACCCCGTACTGGGCAGTGTGGCCAGCAGGACGAGGGACATGATTCTACCCCTTTACTCTTCTCTGGTGAGACTCCACCTGGAGTACTGTGTCCAGCTCAAAGTCCCCCCGACATAAGAAGGACATGGACCTGTTGGACTGGGTCCAGAGGAAGGCAACAAAGATGATCAGAGGGCTGGAGCACCTCTGCTATAAAGATACACTGAGAGACTTGAGGTTGTTCAGCCTGGAGAAGAGAAGGCTCCAGGGAGATCTTATAGCAGCTTTCCAGTATCTGAGGGGGGCTTACAGGAAAGCTGGAGAGAGACTTTTTACATTACCTTTAAAATACTTATTGAGTATCCCCATTTTATACACAGAAATTTGAGGCACAGAGGAATATAAGTGAAGACTGTCACTATTATAACACTATTACCTTTTTTCCAAACCCTGTTTTGACTGGAAGCTCTTCGGGAAGACGTTATCTTTTACTGCATGCACGAACAAGACCTCAGAGACCACAATCTTTGTCAATGCTTCTAAACTAGTACTGTAAAATGGAGAATAAATAATGCAAATGCAGAATGTTTTTGCTCTATCCCTTGATTCTCCCTAAACACATATCCTTACACTACAAAACAGCCTTATCTTCCTATTGTCTAGAGTCAAGATTAATTTCCCTCACCTTATTTTCTCATTTTATAGTTTTAAGGACAGAGTTTTAATCAAGTCACTTATCTAATTCATAATTGCTCTGAAACACATTTTCAATTAATAAAGTGATCCTAAATACTGATGCATTGAGTGCCAGCTGAAAGACAAGACACAATAATTAACAGCAGTAACAAGGAATTGGGAAAGCCATAACACAGAATCAAAATAATTTCTCCCCCAACAATTCTGTAACTATCCCATATTTTCGTACCACTAGATGATACAGTAATTATGCCAGTCAAACAAACCAGCTACTTTTCTGTTTAGCAAACAAATATTAAAGGAGCTCTTTTCCTTTTATAGTTCTAATATATTTTCCATATTTTTCCTCTAATTGAATTAAATAGGACATGTTAAAGCAGGAAACATTTCCATTTGGGAAACAGATGATTGAACTTTTCTGACAGATGTTAAATTAATCATAGGACTAAACAGAATCTGCCTTGATATTTACAAATTCGAGATATAATTTTAAAGTAATTATAGTCAATACACAAAATCTGGGATTAAAAAGCACTGGATAAGTGTGAAACTTCTGAGATCCTCTAAAGAGCTAGTTGATCAAAAAGCATTAATTTTGCATGGATTCAGTTGAAGGCACAAATGACATTTAAAGTCACTGAAGAAATTATTTTCTTTTTTTTCCTGTTTCATAGACACAAAATATAACTGGCATACTGTGACTGCCCACTAATGTTATGCACAATTAATATTATACATATCAACTTGATGCTAATAGTATCCAATAGAAAGGACTATACCATATGATTGTCCTACTAATACATTCAGTTTTCCTGGCAATTAAACAACATGGAACCACTAACAATTAACATCAAGGTGACCCTCAAATAAATTTTGATTTGGACACTCCTCATAGCAGATTTATGAGTAGATTCAAAGCTCATTAAAGTCAGTGGAACGACTCCTATTGACTTAATGGAGATTGCATTTGGTGTACTGCTTTCTATGTTTTCCTATGACAGATTAATTACATGGTTTTGTGAATAATCATGTCTAAAATCAACCCTGTAACTTAAAGCTTGAAGCCCTACCTCACATATAAATGTGGCTTCGGCAGCAATGAGTTTGTTATAGATGTGAGCCAAAATTCAGAGTCAAATCTTCTCTAACTTTGACTTCTAATCTTTAAACTAAAGTTTTAACATCCCTTCCCCTTAATTCCACCTTAATTCCTGATTTGAGGGTGAATACGAAGCATGACAGAGAGTAGGGCAAAGAGAGCAAACCACGTAAGGAAAACACAATACAGCAGCACAGATAAAGGGTTGTCTGCAGGTAAAGTCAGAAAGTCACTTAACCTGCCCCACACAGCTCCTAAGTGTTCAAGGACACATAGTTTGAAGTATCCTTAGTTCTTTTGACATAGTCAGGAGTAATCTCCCCCTTTGCCAATTTGTGTAGCAATAGAGTAACCAAAGAGGTTACCAAACAGGTAATAGGTAGAACTTTGCATCATATTAAGTTGATCACCCAGAAGAGCTGACAATTTTTCCCTTGACCTGCTATTGAAACTATTTGCTTCTGTAGCAAACCAAAAGAAGGGCAAACAAAAATTGCTCAGTACCAATTTGCAGGCATTATTGCAACAGAGTCTATAGAAAAATCAACTGTATCAATTTTAAGATTATTATTATTTTAATATAGTAACAAGAACATAACAGCTTTGAAAATGTATCTAATGCTGTTCCTCTTTTTTATTAAAATACCTGGACTTACACATATTCCTATATTATGTTTCTCAACACAAAACTACAATGTATGTATTGAAAATAACATGTTTTAAAGGCTCTCTTGCAAGGTATTCTACACTAACATATGAACAATGTTTCTACAGACATAGCTGGAAATTAAATACACCTGAACAGTTCTGATAAACCTCTTAGTATGGAGGTTCAGTTTTTGATATAATTAATGACAGTAAATGGATGAGTCTGTAACTGATAAGGTGTCTGTTGACTGAGTCAGTAACAAAACAAATAATGAATCCCCATTTCCTAAATCAGGAATTCAGTATAAGTGTTTTCATTTCTAACAGGCAATTCTGCTGCAAAAGGTCGGCAGGATTAAAGCACGCCAAATCAAACACAGGATACTAGTGTAAAAATCATCTTAATCTGAGGCATGAGTTTGTAGTAAGAACAGCAGATCTAGTCTGAATATTCTTGTTGCCACATGGTGCTACACTGGAGCACAATGACTGAGGACACCTGGTCCCACCAGGGACTTTTGTCTACCAACACAGAGTTTCAGCAGTCATGAATTTACACTCAAACAGAAGCAGCTGATGTTCTGTTTCCTCTTCAGGGAAAAGAAAAAAAAGTCACAGGGGCACAAGAATATTCTTCCCATGCAGAAAAGAAACTGCAATCTGTAGTATTTGTCAGCCAATCAGGAATTTTGAATTTACTGGAATTTTTGCTAGTGTGTTCAACAATATCCAAATGAAAATTTTACTTGCCATGAGGACACTCAAGTGCCCTATTTCACAGGGCCTGACGTGCTATTTTATCATCACACACCTGTGCTTCACGGAATCCCTCTGCATTTTGATGTAGCCTTTTAAACTCTTAGTAATGCAAACATGAACAGACTTATTAATAACATTTCTTTTTTGGAGAGGTCAAAAAAGTCAGGTGATCTAATGAGTACTAAATTTAGTGTATGTATAAATTCCTCAGCATCTCCTAGGATAGTCTACTACTTCACAGGATGATACCCTTGAAATCCCTATACAAAAAAAAAACCAAACCAAACCAAACCAAAAAAACTCTATGTTTATATGTGAGAATGAAAGTTTTGTACAGTCTTCCAGGTTTTAAACAACTCCAAATTTCCATTTGTGAATACACAGCTCATGTCACAACACATTTGTCAGAGACCATTTAAAAAAAAACAACAACCAACCAACCAACAGTTCATCCATACTGCCTTGACATTCACTGTAGAACTGGGTACTTGACCACATAAAATATTCAGTAGTTCTCCAATGTGATTAGTACCATTATAGAGGCAAATGCACTTTAAGTAAAGTTAAGCATTTAACCCATTTTTGATTAATGATGCAGTACTAAGCTTCTCTTAGCAGTAGAAGCTATAGTACTGTATTAAGATTACACAATTTAGTCCACAGGAAGTCTAGTACACCAGGAGCTAGATACAGCCCTCATTCTAAAAGGATTATAGTCTATTCCTTATCTTAAAACATTGCATATACTAGATCCAGGGTTAATTTATCTCACAACCACAAGGTAATTCTAGAGATAAAAAAGAAATGAGAGAGAAAATTTTTTCAAGATAATTTCCTGCTGAGCTCAAACATATGCCAAATGGTTCAACAAATATTGAACATCATCATCCACAAGGGGGTTTGCTGACTTGCAGGTAAATTAAAGTCTATCTGTTCAGGGTAGTGTGAACAGTTGCTGATTAAATGACTTTGTTGCTAGAACTTGAATCAAACTAGTTACCACAACAAATCCTAAAAAGACTTTAACAAATCTATTCGTGCTCCCCAAGAAACTTCTTGTTTACCACTATGCACCAAGCTACTGTCATAGTGAAGTCATTAAGAAACTAGAGGCAAAATTCAGTTTCTCCTTTCCTACTAGAACATTTGTTTGCCAGTCACCCTAAGCAAGAATCTTTCTTCTCCATAATAATGATGGACACCAAAAAGATACAAAGGATACCAAAAGAATTAGCAGAAGTCAATTACTGTACATAGGATGACTATTAGACAGTTCCCCTCCACTCTCTTCTTGTACAATCACAATTCGTAGGTGCCTTCTCAGTAAGAGGGAAGGAAAGTATAGAAACACTTAGTAAACCTATTTTTTTTTTAATATAGATCAAATGCTTAATGCAACAGTTATTTAATTTGATTTGGTGGTGAAATAAGAATTGAAGAACCAGATGATTAATAACTTCAAGATGACTAAATATTAGCAAAGTTGTTTATTATGGAAATACCAAATTATATTAAGTTCTAGCTCTGTCATTCTTACACTTTTCTTTTCTTCAACTTGCCAAGCTATTCTAGGTACTTAAGAAAACTAGCTGCAAAATAAGATGCAAAGGAATACTCTTAAAAGCAACAGAATTGTAATGATCAACAAATAAGGAATTTTAGGTCCAGAAGGAGTCATTCGCCCTTGCAGTGGCAGAATCAATTCTTGGGGGAGGACAAATGTAGATTTTTATCCTGTGATGCTCCATTAAATGCTTAAGATGTGTGCTGAGATAGGTGTTACTATAATAACCATAATAAATGTTCCTTCAGGTTTGTGAAAACTAGCATGGAACTACTGGGGCAATCATTAGGGATGATTATTGATGTCTCTGATAGAGAGAAATGGCTAAATTCTTACTCAGAAAATCATCTTTTCATGTGAATAATTTCTCCTATTATGGCTCTCTTTCAAATCCACCCTGTTTCTGGAAGCTGATGGAAAACCTTACAGTTGGAAAACACCAGCAACATGTTGTGTCTCTGACAAAAAAAGAACCTTCAGTTTAGTTTTGAACATAACTGAGTTTGATCTCCTCTTGGAATTGTCTCTGTTCCTTAATAAATCTGAGGTATCACTGGTGAAATTGGGATAGTTGTCATACGTTGACTACATCATTCCTGCACATAAGACAAGAGAACAACTGTGGATGAAATGGACAATTTTTCTTCTTCCAGAATTCAACCAGAAGTCTTACAGGTTGTTCTGTGTGTTCGAGGCCAGGCTGGATGGGGCTTTGAGTAACCTGGTCTAGTGGAAGGTGTCCCTGCCCAGGGCAGGGGAATTGGAACTAGATGATATTTATAAGGTCCCTTCCAACTCTAACCATTCTATGATTCTGTGAAGTATCAACAATAAAGATATATGTGCAGATGCCTCTTTTTACAGATGTATGTATATAGACATGCGCACACATACTCTTTCTCTGTGTACTTAATAGTTACACTTCAAGGATCTTACAGGATGAAAGCCACTTTATAAATGAAAGATATTACATATCCTATGAGACATCTACTTATCCTTTATGATCTTGCTAAATGTTCTACTAAATCATGCTCAGCCTGTTGCTTTCACACTTATACCCTCATTTACTACAGTGAATTTTAAATTTAAAACTTTTCTAAATGGTTCCTTTAAAAGTTCCCTACACCTCTGGCACAAATTTCCACACAACTCCATCAGTCTCTGGGATTAACGCATAGCTTTGGCACAGTTTTCTCTGTGACATCAGAATACTTTCAGGCTGGACTCAGAACAATAACAACTTGAAAAAATTAGATGTCAATGCATGATGACTTATCACTCATCCACAAAATTGAGTGATTTTTTTTTTTAAATGGATGAAGGATAGTTGGCACCTAGATTATAAAAAGAAGCTTATTTGATTCAAAATGTCTTCACACAACTCATCTACCATTCAAACTCTCATAAAAATGCTTTAGGGGCAAGAGGTAAATAGGTATTTTCTTGGCACTCTGTGCCAGGGTGAATTTTAGTTCTGCAGTCTTTGAATAATCTCTCTCACTGAGATTTATGGAAGCTTTGCCATTAAGTCTTAAGGATGAAGAATAAGACCTAAGTGCATTTTAAAAGAAAATAGAATAAAATTTGTTGCATTCCAGAACTGCATTTGATTCTGAGATTCCACAAAAACCCTAAGCTTACACCAGAAGCACACCAAGCAATAGTGATAACATCCTGTGGATGATACCTGTCACTGCAGGGAGAGGTAACTCAGAAGTCCAAATGCAATTCAGGGCTGAAAGGTATTATGATGTTTTTAATAAAAAGCATTCATTTAGAATATTTTTGCCTGTCATTTTTCATTAGTCTGCTAAGAATTTGGAGTAATTACCAAAGTTTGCATTTGTTTCAAAAATAATCTCATTTCACCTTTGATTCAGTTAAATGTATTCTATACTTGTCTTAGCTCTGCTTACTACTGAAGAGCACAAAGTCCCTTTTCCTGGATAAATACATCCCTAGTTCACATGAAATCTGAATGTAGATTACTCATAAAGAAAGCACTGAACATTCACAGAAGCTAACACCTTCTTGTTTCACAGTCAATTATTCATGTTTCCAGTCTATAAGACCATTTTTCTCTCCTTAAATAACCAAGTACTTCTCATTTACATGCTGAAGTTGCGCACTGAGGGAACTAGAGGAAAGCTAGCCCACACATTCGATCTAAGCTTTTATACATAGAGTGAATTAACTTAGAAGACACACTTTGCCCCCAAAAAAGGAACATTAAATTAATGAAAACCACCAGTGGCTCATGTTCTTTATAGTATTTACTCTGTTATTCAACACAATATGTAATTGTTGCTATGGCAACTGCCACATCTCTTGGCACCATAATAATTCTCAGATAAATGGATCTTTGTCAGAGCAAACTCCAAAGCCAGCGTATACGAAACCTGCATTCCTTTGGTGGTGGGAATCCGCAGAGTTAAGTTGGAAAGATAAATTCAGGCCAGGCCTGGGGGAAAGCACAAGCCTATCAGCAAAAAGTGAGCCTCTGATACAGACATGAGAAAAAGGGGGAACGTGGCTATATATGAAAAATCATAACCGTTGTGCACTGCCATGGGACTTGCAGGGTTACTCAGAAACAGGCCAGCAAAGAGGTACGGGAATCACATCCCTACAGTCAGACAAAACTCTTGGGTGGAAGGTTTGATCTAAAGTCTGCTGGAATCTTGATTATTTCAGCAGATTTTGGATCAAGCTGAAGGATAAAAACAGAAAGTAGGTGACTGGAATTTCTATGGAAAATAGAAGTGATTAAGAAGATTTCTTATATAAAAGCAGCTCTTTGTTGTTTCCCCAGCAGCAAGCAGTCTGCACAGAGGATTTTTATAAAAATATTGCCAAAAAGGCAGCTAAATGAAACTACAGAATGACCCACTGATGAGAACAAGGTCTTGCTTTCATTGACATTAATTAAGATGTGAAACCTGCAATACAGCACTGAAGACTTAAAAAAAAAAATATATAAAAAATTGCATCCTTTCACTGGTGACTAAAGGAAAGAAAAGTCATTCACCAAAATAGCATCAACACAAAGGTATTAAATTCTAAAATCACTTATACCTCAGCTTTTTATGCATAAATACCAGGTCAATAGGTGTTTGCAGTATGATAACAAACAAAAGTCAAAGAAGCAATAACAAGTTAATCATTTAACAGTTAGTAGGAGCACGTTACTGGAGAACATTACTATGTTAAGCTTTCTGCCAAACTGAACACAAATAAGTGAGAAGACGAATTTTCTTTTGTTTGCTCTTTAAAGAAAACCCATTTTTACATGCCTGAAGGACACCTTCAAAGGCAAAATGTTTCCAAAGCTTTTCTGAAATAAATGGTATTCTATATACTGTTTTGATCAGTATAACTTGTAAGTGTATCATAGGTATTGATGTACTCCTGTGACTTACTCTATATGTTGTGCCTTCAAATTAAATGCAAAACATGGTATTTTATTTATGCAGTGCATTACTTTTTGCAGCAACTGCTATATGCAAAATCTAATGATATGAAACTCTTCTAGGCTGTTTGTCAATATCTCATATGAGAGTCCATCTTCATACTTTTGCACAGTCATTTTCAGCCTATTTGGAACTCAATTCTAAACTGAGAAAATGCTAATATACATTAATGGAAACGATTGCTTGCTATATCAGAAAGGCTGATTCTTGATCTTATTTTCCAAATAAATTATTGAACTGCCAGATGACTAAACTCAACTATTCACTTCCTTGCATGAATATTTTTTTCTGTGAGAGAATCCTGATTTATAATAAGATTATTGATCCTTTATTATCTGTTCTAAGGCACAAAGCCATACATATAGGATTTAAGGCTCTAGGCACTTTTTATCTCATATCAATAAAATTTGCAATCTCTATACTGCAGGGATAAAGCAGAGAACAAGACACAAATCAGAAATGCTAACGTTGAAATGCAGGGAGATTACTTTCATCATTTCTGTTTGATACTTTAGGAAACGGAGGCACAGGCATAAAGCAACTTGCACAAACACACATCCAGGCAGTGATTTAGTAGGAAACAAAATTCAGGTCTGCCAGGTGGCTGGGGAAGTTCTTGGTCAGGCTGTCACACCTCTCCCTGCTCTAACAAACAGAGCAGGGTACTACTGTTGGTAAAAGCTATGGTTTGGCAAAGGGAAAAGTAGAAGCAGCATATCTGAGTAGCCCCTAGCTGTTACACAGTGGACTGGACATAGTAGCAGGACTAGAGCAACTTCATTTCCTTCCACCTGAACTACTGCTGGAGATGATTTTAAACTTTTTTGTCCTCAACATGCTGTCTCAGGGTGCACTCCTCCCTCTTATCTCTTCCTTTCTTTCTCCATTTCCTTTTCCATTTAGTGCCTGAAAAGTGTCCTGAGGGTTTGACAGTTTCTATTTAATCATTTCATCCTTCTGTATGGAAGAGTGCTGAGCCCCATACAGTGAAGTTACTACCAGCCTGGAATTTCTGAATATCTGCCTGCCCTCTTATCTGCTTTGGTGCCAGACTCTTGATATCTCAACTCCCCCCCAACCCCTCACACTGTGTCTGTGATGCTGTAACAAATAAATGTCCTAAATAACTCCCTTTGCTGCGGTAGAGGAAGGGGAAGGCTGCATTTTGCCAACACATTCAAAAAGGCAGAAAAATATAGTTTCCTAAGTTTTGATTTTAACTCCCAGTGTACTAAGGATATTTTAATTAAAACCAGCATTAGATTACAAAGCAGAGAAGAACTAGCAGACAACCATTTTATTTGAAGGACACAGATCAATTCCCAGCTTGCTGCAATTTGCAACTCACAACATGTTATGACACTTCACAAAAGATTGGCTACACTTACTTTCTTCCATAAAACCAGACTCTAAATAAATCCACTAACTTCTCGTCAAATGCACAGATGTGATGAAATGTCCAACTTCACGTTGTTATACTATTTCCATAAAGCAAAGCAGGGACCAGGCATTGGTAAGACATAAATTAAAAAAATTATTATTGCTATTCATTGGCTTGGTCTTACAAGTGATTTATTTTTCCATTAAGGATCTGAATCTTAGCAATTCTATGAGTTATTCAGAATGAACCCAAAGTTCATGTTGGAAATCCTGGGTCAATCAAAACACTCTTTTCCATCTCTTTTAATACCATCAAGCACTCAAGTCCCAACCATGTGAAAGGGTATTAAGCCACCATTGGGTAAAGCACCATTAGGTAAATAAGCACAAATGTACAGGCCTCACCAGTATTACCCTATAGTGAATGCACGTGAACTTTATTTCTTTCATTGAACACTGATTGCCTGAGGCTACAAGTGTGTACATTAAAAAGACAACACACTGTAATGTTAGATCTTCCATAGACCCATGGCAACTCTTCTGTGCACTCATATTCCACAGGCCTCCCAAGTGAGAGTAGCTTTTTTGTGCATAATCTGTTCTGTCAAGACAGACAGAAACCAATATATCCAGCCAAAACCACAGGAGAAAAGGGGTGCTAACAGCAGGATGGAGAAAACAATCTAACTGTATTCTGTTGTACAGGTTTTTGCTCTCAAAAGCATGTATGCAGTTATCTGTAGGTATATCAAGGGTTTAAGGGTATTCCACAGAAACATCGAGACATCTGCAAAAACAGCAGTGCTGTATCTGCTCTTTGGTCACTAGACACTGCAAAAGACCCTGATCAGAGAGCAACAGCAAGTTGACTGAGGATGTTGAGGAACTCTCTATCTTCTCATATTGTAGCCATGGCCACCTTTAAGATAGAAAGCTGCAGGCTCTGCAGATCTAATATTCTTCTGGCAGAAGATTAAGACTCGAAAGGCAGAGCTAAATAGTAGGTGGTATTCTAACAGCCACTGACTACACTACGGCCACAAAGTTCATTTAAGTCACTGATGCCAAGCGGTGAGTCCAGATGGAATCTTCTCACATCTTCATCAGGAAAGAACCATGCCCCTCCACTTCTACAATACCAAAAGATTTTCTGATACACACTCCAGATTGCACCTCTAAATATTCTCAATATTCATCTAAAGTATGGATAGTAGCAATCACAAAGTTTTAGGAATTATGCTATCTCTTCCTAGGCCTGGATTCCAGTCAGCACATTAGAGATCATTGTTGTCAGTCATTTCCAAATATGTTGGGATTCTGCAATTAGCCACATTAACGGTGAGATTTCACAGATGTAGGTTACATGCTTTCAGAAAAGAAATGGCAGTTGCTGGCAGTGGGGAAATACTTAAGAACTACTTATCCCCTAATTAAACAAGGTACTATACTCTAAGCACTGAATGTTAAGCAGTGCTCTAGCATGTGTTCATCTTAACCCTACAGAATTATGCTGAATTACTAAGGCTCCATCTGAGTGTTTCTTAGCCAAGACTCTTTGCATAAACAGATGGAACAGTTCTGCTGCTTCCATGCTGACACATTCAGGCTGCAGAAGTACAGGATTAAGTTCAAATTTATCATAAAATCACTTCAGATAATATGCTGTAATCTTTATATCCTTCTCAAGTACAACAAACAGAAAGACAAGACTGTCTGTGTTGTGTTTGAAATAGGCAAACAATAGCTGAAAAGGTTGGTGAGAAATACTAATTTAACAGCTAAAGAGCGGTGGCTGCAGCCAGAATAGGACTGCCAGCCCCAAAGATCTTTATATTCCCCTGAAGAAGGGGATGATCTTCACTAAATGGATTTCCCAGGACACATTAATGCATCATGTAACTCCCAGTGGCACTGCAGACACCAAGGATCACCATACTAAACAGGTAACCTTCTCATTTTGAGCTGAATATCAAAGTCCATAAAGAAGTGATGAATGCAGGTAGAGATGATGCTGTGATATTGCTTTGAGGAATCACCTATGAGGGAAGACTGTCAAGTGGTAGAATATGCTCGATTTAGACTGGTTTTCTCTCTCTGAAGCAATACAAAGTGGTTGAAACAGAATCCAGGAGTGATGCCAAATTAGACTTGCCTTTTGAATGTAGTCTGGTGATAGATTTCAACACTAGGCATTAATTATTGCTGGAACATTTTGAGGGGAGACTACCCAGAACCCAAATAAGACATAAGAGAAAATGTCACTGACAAAGCTATATCAAGGTTAGTGCAAATACACATCTGTTAATTCCTACTTATGAGACAAAATTTCCTTAGATTGTAACTTCCACATTAACATTGAAGGGCTGCTTCTCTAAGGAAACCAGAATAAAGCAGCAGAATATGATTCTCAGAGAGTCAGGTCTTCACACATAAACCAATCTCCTGAATTTTAACTCCAGATCTCCTGTCAGAGATGTCTCGGGTTCCTCTGTCGTTTCAGCAACTTCTAACTGGAGAACAAGAATCCCCATTTTGAAATTGTTCATAAGGTTTCAAAGCCTACACTGAAAACAAAATCATTTGAACATTTTTGTGAATGCACCAGAAGGAATATGCCTTGCTAGATTGAGACACAGGATAGCCAGGTGCTCAGCTCCTGTAAGTGTAGTTTTTCTGCTCTGAATTTGGCAGCACGTGGTCCTAAATCTACAGCTCCTCTACATAAGAGACTGTCTCAAGTATGACCTTGTTTAAATTTAACTTTGTGAAGAAACATCGTATTAAAATAAAATTACCTTCCGTTTATGTGTTCTGATCAGCCCTTTGCAGTTACACATTCTGGTACTTTCTCTCCAGTTGACAATCTATATTCCCATCATGTGCTGCTTAAAGTGCAGATCAAAACTTCTCCTCAGCCATGAACTTTCGGAAGTTTGCTCTACCTTTTCCCTACAGCTGTTTGTTTTGGGTTGTTTTGTTTTGGTTTTTTTTTTTTAATGGAAGACTTAAACTATACTAATCTATTGTTGGAAATATAATGATAATGCCCATGGGAGCTGACAATCGAAATACCAAAATAAGACAATAGGTCAGTCATTTTTATCACGGCTTCTTTATACTTCCTTGAAATTCTACATTCTATAATGGCACCAGGCTTAATTGTCTAGTTAGCCACTGTCTTGCCTGCCCCTCTTCTAAATGCCATGACCCAGAAGTAAAGGCTATATCACATTTCCTTTTGTTACTTTCAAGGGTGTCAAGTAAACAATTCAATCAATTTGTGAAGCACTTTTTCCCCATAGCATGACGTTAGTATTACACTGAGATTCAAAAGTTGAGAACAAAGGACGTGGCATTCAGTTCCACAGAGTGCAACAGAAATCACCAGCACAGAGAGACTGCAAATACGTGTTGCTATTTGTGTGCAGATGTTTATATATTTTAAACACATAATATCAGATAAGCAGACCAATATGAAAATTTAAATTGCACAACACAGAATTCATTCCGACATTCTTAGACTTGGAGTGAATGTCAAGGTTCTGTGAATTCTAAATAACACATCTGGACTACCACTTTCTGTTATGGGCAAACTGTGGTTATCCAGCATAACGTACACCAGAAGAACCAACCAATTTTCATACTTGGACTCTTTCATTTGAGCCAATTCTTTATTATTGTTTAGTGTTTACACCTGAAGTTGTAATACATCCTTCAAAACTGTGAAATTTGTATTTTAATTTAAACTAAGTGCTAAAATATTCATCAATATTTGGATTGAAGACTAATTTTGATCTCTCTGCTAACAGATTAGAACTGCTTACAGTTCTAGGTGGCACATGTAAGTATCTAACAGCATCTCCTTGGCACTTTTTTCTAGTTGTTTGTATTTATCTTACCTTTAATGCACCATGTTTTTCATTTGGTCCAACGACCAAAATTTCTGCCATATCCTCAGCATGCTCAGACCGTGCATGGACAAACAAGGCTCTGACAGCTTCTGATATATTCTTTAGCGCAACTAAAGACCCATCATGTTCCACCTTAAAGTCTGGGTTAGAAACTTCGAAGTTCAATTTGTTATTTCCCTTGCAGTCATCAAATTCCACTGGAAGGGGAAAAAAAAAAGGAAGAAAGAAAGAACACAATTAGAACACAGACTTCAGACATCTTTATGCTATTGGTTTGTCGACACATCTCAGGAATAAATGTCTTAAATAAAAACCTAAGGGGAAAAACTTCCAAGCAAATTTTATATTTCTGTGACTATAGTTCATAGGCAAATCCTGCAAATATGCACTTTCAGTAGAATGAAGAGATATTGACCATGCTAATTGGGGAGGCAGGAGATAAACAAAACACTTTGTAAATTAACACTTTGGGATCACTCAAATCAAATGCACAAAATGCACACCTAATTCTACAAATTGGGCAGTAGCAGTAGAGACCTTGTTGTTTTAGATCTCTACTAAATCTGTTCTTGGAATTGGTTGTTTACAGAATATTCAATTTCACAGTAAACTGCAAAAGTGTTGCATAACAGAAAAAACAAACAACAACATTTCTTACAAACTCCTAGGATTGTGCTATAGTGCATGTGCTGTATTATCAGTGTAAGTGAGGAATACAAGAACTTCCAATAAACAGTAGCTGTCAATAATCCCGTTTCACTTGACATGGAAGTTTTAAAATATTTAGGAAGGCTGGCATAAAGAGAGGAAAAAGGTTTGAGACTTTGCCTCAAGTTCCTTTCTAAGTCTGGTAGATTCACTTTGCACAAAATGCTGGAAAAAACATTAGGGATGTAATTACCAGCTACATGATTAAAAGGTCTTCACCACAAATCTGCAACTGTTAAGTAAACTTTTCAGGTTTTGACATCTTTGAACAACATACTTCCATGTGAAGGGTTTTTTTGCAGGCAATCTGTTCTGTATTCTCTACCTCCTCCTTCAGTTACTGCTGCTGAAGAGTTTTCACTTATCTGCACGCTCTTGCTATTTTGATTTTACATTTCATTGCTATCGGATCTTTAAAAACTGCATTACACTTTCAGAAACGAATAGAGACTACAAAATATCAAAGACAATAGAGTTTTACTGAAAATAAAGCACTCTGCATAATCGTTTAAATTCACTATATAGACTTATTGTTTTCATTCTTTTTAAAGAAAAAAAAATATCCCAGGTTCTCTCACAGCCTGGCCAATACCTAAGCTTTTTCTGACTAAGTAGTATCTACAAGTCATCTTAAAGCACAGAATCTTATACTGGATGGCCTAAGAACACTCCTGGGAAGTTACTCAAATGTCCTCTTCAGGCAATTTTGCATCTATTTCCAGACATATCAACTTCAAATCAGGGCTGCCAGAGGACCTCATGGAGATCCTTCCCTCTCTGGGCACTAACTGGGATTAAATCCCAGAGTAGAAGCAAGACAGGAAAGAAGAACTGTTGCTGGTTCCAGAATTTGAATGCAACTTCATTTTGTGACAAATAACTGATAAGAAAGGTAAAACTAAAAATAAACCAAGAGCAAAAAAACCCTCCAGATGTCCAAAATTCAGAATAAGGCACAGAACATGAGACGTGTGACATGATTTACCAAATCAACAGTGGAGGGTTGACCTTGGGCTGCACCCAGACGCCCACCCAGCCCCTCACTCCCCAGCCTCAGCAGGATGGGCAGAGAAAATCAGATGAAAAAATACATGGGTCTAACATAAAGGCAGGGAGATCCCTTACCAATTACCATCTCAGGCAAAGCAGATCTGAACTTGGGGAAAATTAATTAATTGACAATTAGAATAGATTTGGATGGTAAGAAAAAGACAAAATAAACCCATACCTTCCCTCCTCCCCAGGCTCAGCTTCATTCCTTCATTCCCAGCTCTCCTGCCTCTCCCCAAGCAGCATGGAGGGACGGGGAACAGGGGGTTACACTCAGTACCTAACAGCTCCTCTGCGGCTCCTTCTTCCTCATACTTTTTCCCTGCTCCAGCCTGAGGCACCTCCACAGGCTGTAGCTTCCTTCAGGACATCCCAGCGTAGGGTCCTTCAGGGCTGCAGGGAATCCCTGCTCCAGCACCTGGAGACCTTCTTCCTCCTCCTCCTCCTCTTCTTCTTCTTTCTTTTTCAGCTGTGCCCTGTGATTGGGCAACTGCGGAACCGCCCAGAACCTGCTAGACCCAGCTGGAACTGCCTGGAACCGCCCAGAACCTGCTAGAACTGTCTGGAACTGCTCAAAACCTGCTAGAAGTGGCTGGAACTGTCTGGAACTGCCTGGAACCTGCTAGAACTGTCTAGAACTGCCCAGAACCGGCTAGAACTGCCCAGAACTGCCCAGAACAGGCTCGAACCGGCTAGAACCGCCTGGAACCTGCTAGGACTGCCTGGAACCTGCTAGAACTGTCTGGAACTGCCCGGAACCAGCTAGAACTGTCTGGAACCGGCTCTGTCCAGCACGGGGCAGCCCCACTTCTCCTCACAGAGGCCCTGCCGCCCCCCTATCAGCACCCACACATGAGACCTCGACAGAGGCATTAGGAGCCTGAGGTGGGATTTTAAAGGAAGAAAGTTGCGATCCTCTTACTGTGGAGAGTCCGAGCTGTGTAGTCACCACAGTCTCTTCTGTAAAATTTATCCCAGCACCTGAAGGATCTGCTTCCCCACAGGTTTTAGGCGTTGCTTACGTGTTTTTAACTAAAAGCTGCTCCCGTTTCCTCAGCTTCACTGGAGGGCAAGATAACTATCCTCGGATTCACACTGGGATAAGAACCACAAATTGCATCAGACTATGTGCCATTTCATTGAATTTCGCCGAAAGCAAGAAGGATTCTAAATAGAAGAGGAAACAAAAAGCTCTTTCTTCCCCTCAGATACTCCAGTCCCTCCGGATAAACCTGTCTTGGCTCACCATCTCGTAGATCCCTGCTAGAAGTAGAAGCTGGAGGAGGGGGCGACACGACAACAGAGAATTTGGGAGCAGCAGCAGTTTAAAACAATTTTACCATGCTGGAACCGTGCTGGTGCCTGCACTGCCCCGAGCCCCGGCTGTTCTCCAGGGCTAGGAGCTGCACTCCCAGAACGGGTCCTGTGCTCCCAGTAGGGTTCTGATGGAAGGCTCTCTGTCAGCAAGGCCTCCCCGGTGTGTAGCCACCCCCCACAATTTATGTTGATGATATGACAGGCATCTTAACAGATTTGCTGCAATCTCCTAAAGCCATCAACCTACCAAAAAAGACAAAATCTCCCTGTCACCACAAATGGGGGAAGTTGAAGTTCTCTATAGTAATCGCTGTATGTATAGATTACAGCCTTGATGAAGTATGAATAGATTCTTTTAATTAATTCTTTTCCTCCATTAAAAAAAAACCAAAAGCAACAACAAACAAAAAAACTCCCTCCAAATTAACAGGTTCTTAGGAAAGGACCTTGTTTTACTGAATAAATATGTACTTCTCATAGTCAAAAAACTGCTGGCGAACTATTGTCTATTAATAGCTAACAACTGGAAAAATTTGGCATCACTCCCTGAGAGATTAATTATGTCAGGAGTAAAAAGTAAAAAAAAAAAAAAAAAAAGCTTAACAAAATTATGATAAAGTAATCACTTAAAAGCAAATGACATAGTGCAGAGCTACAGGGTCACCCAGCCAAATGCTACAAGGTCACATTCAAAAACAAGCCACGCCATGTTGTGCTTCAGAACGAGGGGTGACGCTGGCTGGGAGTACACTTCTCCCACCTTGCTGCTCTGCTTCCACAAACCTTGAGATTCCTGCATTGCTGCCATCTGCGTGCATCGCAGAAATTCAAAGACCACATGCAGATTCAACACATGGAATCAGGAGAAGTACTTAGATCTATATCCCCTTGAAGTTATGAATTTGACACTTTTAGACCCTTTCTATTTTGCCCATCCATTGACCTTGCTTTTTGAAACCCTGCAACTTTTTCCAACAAGAGCAGAAGCAGAGTTGTTTGAAAGTTGGAAACTGTTTTCTTACCATATCTCATCCAAAAGCACTGATGATTTCAATTCCCAATTCTACCACAGAAACAAGAGTATTTGATGAGGTTAATAGCAAGGAGAGAGAAAGAAAATGAAAAGTCTCTGAGAAGTACTGATATGTAGGAGAGAAATTAGAAGTGGTTGGAAGTAGATGAAGTGATCATGAGGATAGAGAACGTTGAAGATTATTCAGACCCAAGGGCCAGAGATGAAGATTAAGCCAATTGTTATAAGAGCTGAAGAGAACAATAGCATTAGATAAAATCCCTAGTCTGAAGTTAGGGGCAAACGTGAACTTTATCAGAATGATGGCACCTCCTGGGCTGGAATGACCAGGGAACGTCACACAAGATTGCATTGCATTCCCAGTCATTCTTACAATGCCCCTCACTGGTAATGTTTGCTTTCTTAAACTAATATGGCTTCTGGGGAAAAGCCAATGCAGGTATCCAAAATTTGAAGGACTTGAACTGCCTATATTGGGCTCCATTAGCAGCTACATAGCCTAAGGACCTGGTCCTGGCCACACTTTCTTGCTCTGCCAGACAATAAGAAAAAAATCTGAGGAGTTTCAGCCTCAGCAGCTTACTCAGATTTCCCACCTGTGGCACTACATCTGTCACTTAAACAAACCTACACACTGATGATGCTCTAAAAAAAACATAGCCTATTAAATATAGGGCAAATAGGATTTTTGGTTCTTATTCTCTGGTGAAGGAAATTGGTTTTGTACACAAAGTCTGTTCACAAGTCTCTATCTAAAAGCTATATACAGTGATTAATTAATTACTTCTCATGTCTTCCAAGTACTAACCAGTATAACAAGAACCTAGACAGGGTTTTGTGGATATCAGTTGAGGGAAGGTTCAGACACATTAAAGAAAAAATTCCAGGTAACCATTAAAAGAGCACTGATGTCATGTTGAATACCTGCTGCTGCAGGCTTTTAATACCAGGTTAAAGAAATACCAGCTTAATCCAAAATTACCCAAGACCAATCTCAGTACCTGATCCTGCTTCAAACCAAAAGGACAGACTGAGTTACACCTTTAAGTCTTTTCAACAAATAAAAGTCCTAGGTTAAATTAATTTCCCTGTCCTTTCAAGTCTACATTAGGCCTATATGTATGAGTTTCATACAAGAAAACAAAAAACCACAAAAATGCAGTGAACTAACCATGATGTCTTACTACACAGCTTATTCTCCTGAGTCCTGGACACGGGACTCTCTCCCAAGACTGAAGGAACTTTGAGCATAGGACTGAGAACTTCTGAATTCAAGATAATCAAGCACATGCAAGAAAACAGGAACGATCTCACTTTCCACTATGAAGCTATCTAAATGATCAAAAGTGCCAGGTTTCAAGAAGAGGGTAAGGATATCTCTTTTCAGAAATAAAACATTACAAAGAGTTCTTCCAATAAGATCCTTTCTGATTAGTATTTAATCCCCAGATACCAAAGAAATAGAAGTAGGTATCAAAATCTGTGTCAGCTGGAAGGACAACGCATGTTCTAAGGAGTCTGCCAAAGTTAAGAAGAGAAGACACCAAACCACATGGCAGTCAGACTAAAAGGAAGAAGTGGTCTCCTAATATATAACGCTTTGCTGCTTCGCAACCACGATGATGTATGATCCTTATGATGTTTGTGCATTTGTTGCAGAAATGAGGTGTGAGGAAAGCCACGAGATGGATAACTGACATTATTGCTACTACCCAGCTGTGTCACAGCTGATTGGACACAAATAGCAGCCTGATGAGAGTGGCCTCATGCACTAAAGCCTCCCATGTCTCCTGCAAGCTCACTTTGTGTTAGAGCTAGAGGAGTTTAACTGGATTGTAAGCTCTTCAGAGCAAAGACCACTTGTTCGCCGTGTGTCTCTACAGGACTTGCAACAAAATGATTCATGCTTGGTGTTCAAGGTGCTCCAGAATTGCAAAAAATTAATAATAGCAACCACTCAGCTATAGCCCCAAACTAAAATTTTGGGAATACTACACCAGACATGACTAGTGATTGTGTCGCATTGTAAGAGATCAATAGGCAATTAAACCAATGATCTAATATTTATTTAATTGAAGGCAAAGTTCTCCATTTATTGATACATATATGACTCTCTTGATGTTCCTAGTCATGCTCCAGCTGCCAAATGAACATCTTTATTGTGCTTAATATACCATATGGTATGAGACAGGCTCCAAAACTCCATGCAAGCAAAATGAAAATACTGCCAAGCATCTCCCAATGAAAAACAACATACATGTCACTCATCCCCCTCTGCTCATTTCTCAGCCTCCGATGTAGGACTTTTACTCCTTTCTGTAAGAAAGCTTATTCATATGTGAATTGTACAGAATATTTTCACCCACCAAGTAGCATTCATTATTAGTAATGCCTGCATGCATTCCAAGGCTTTAATCGCTGACTTTGAGCTTATTATCATCAAAGGACCTGTTGGGAAAAGGATTCTTATGCAAGATCCCAAGTCCATTACTGCAGCAATGGGAAACCGAAGTTGCGATTGGAAATTTTACTGTTCACAGATCTCAGCAAGAAATCTCAAGTTCCTGGGATTCCTCATTTCAGTGCATCCCATTCTCACTGTTATGATATGCCACATATGTGAGGTTTCTACACAACTGTGATATTTATGATAATGAACCACAGCTGTTTCAAAGAACACCATTTTAAAACATTGAAAGGTTAGCAGTTGGATTTCTTGTAAACTATATAAAAAGAAAACAAGATGAAATAGATTTCCTGTATTCAAAAGCATATATTAGGCTGCTATATTCCTCTTCCAAAGTTATTTTTCTGAGTTTAATTCTCAGAAGTTTAATTTGTTTTGAACAGAAATACAGAATTCATAATTTTCTCTCTGACAAAATCTCTACAGAGGTATTCTGAATAATTAAATATACATATTTATCTACGAGCACACAAAAACTTACTCTGTGTAATATATTTTCATGTTAGCTAATGATAGCTAGCAACAATATGGCTCCTCAGTGAGGAAATTTCACATTGAAAATGCCAAACATGCACACACACAGACTTAGTTACTCAATAAATGAAGGTAAGGATCCTTTTTGCAAATACAACCTAGCCTTGTTCAAATCAGTGGGAATTACAGCATCAAGCAAAAATATATTATCCTGTGTATTTCTAATTCTTTTAAAGAAGTAACTTTAGATGATATTGAAACCACAAGTCAGAAGCTGTACCTGTGAGAGATGTAGAGATGTAAGAAAAGTACTTTGCAGCCGCACAAAGGCAACTTAACTTTCCAGCCTAGCAGGGAGCACTCAGCTCTGCTAAAGAGTCGTCCCTGCTCAACAATATTAGCAAAATGCAGGAGTTAGACAGAAACTGGCAAAGCTGAGCTTCATTAACTACAAAGAGAGAGAAGTGATGGTTGAAGCAAATGGAAACACTTCTGAGTGCTTTTGCTTTATATAAATTACCATGAACTAGCAAAGCTCTTGTTTGCAATAAACACTGACACTGGCTGAAAACAGGAGGCCAGTTACTAAGGAGATGGTAACAAGCCACCATGTGACAGTGTTTGTTCCACTGTTGAATGCCTGACTCTGGCACAGGGTGTCACACAGCGGTCCAACACACACTAACAGAAATGCAAAGTGTTATGAGTCTTCAAGAGATGAATTATCCTGTCCATGTGGTGAGGATGAAACCTACCTGGAACCAACACATCTGGACAACCTAAATCTATCCAAGAACAAAAGAGGAATCTGTTACAACAGTTAATGACAAAGGCAGCTGAAAAAACAAAAGACATCCTGCTTTTCAAACCAACAATATTGTCAATTATGAGAAACAGCTTCTCTCCCTTCCTTTGAGATGCCTTCAAAATCATCTCTGGAACATGGGCTCTGGCAGGGAGCCCACAGCATGTTTATTTCTGCTGTTTTCCTGCAACATTACCCAAACAGCATAGGGAAGAAGAATAGAAAAAGAACAAAGATCAGAGTATCGCATCAGGTATCCTGAGCTAGAGTTGAACCACCCTGCACTAAAACCAGAAGCGTCACAACTTTTACCAGCCCATCTCTGGAACAAAATGTGTTAGTCCTGCAGCACTGGGGTTGCTGGTTGGGATTACAGTGAGTACTAGCACAGAATACCGTGTAAGCAAAATGGCTCCATTGGCACCAAACTCAAGAATTCCTGATTTTTTTCAGCACAGTTTTGTCACCGTATTCTCTTGTCTTTTTACACCATGCTTTCTTTTTCCTTTTCCTTCCTCCTAGAAAGAAAGATCTTCAATGGCCTCTTGTGCTCTTCAGCAAATTTATTTTACCAACAGGGCTCCATCAGCAGTCTCTGTCTGTTTGAAATTATGGGAAAATACAAACAGTACAATGAAAATGGAAGGCATCCTCTCCTCTCCCCTGGAGGTTTCACCAGCTCACATTACATGATACCTTCACACATCCTTTTGCTGCCTGTTGACTCATTTAGGGCAAAAAATCTAATCAAGTAGAGGGAGTTGTAATGAGCTGTTCTCAGCTGGAAGTTATCTTGACTTATTCATTATAACGTAGACAAGTTATTGACTGATCTCCTGGGTCAGTGGCTGCATTATAAGGCATGGTAATACCCTATCTTTTGCTCTAAGCCCTAGAGAAAAATTATTTCAACTAAAGTATGATGTCAGTGAGTGTGTCTGAAGAAGAAAATAAGAGTCAAAACTTCAGATGTTATATCACAGTCACTAATCTGAGCACAACATGTAGTTCAATTTAAATGGAGCCATTGTCTCTTTGTAAAAGCAAAGGACACAAACTGATGTTATATTTGTGGAGCTACAGTCTCAGAGGAGCTGTCACATCTGTGGAAGAATATGACATTTCACTGTTAACACTGTTAACAGCAGCAGTTCAAATGACCCAAACCCCAGAAGCAATATGTAGAAAAGACTCTTTAACTTGTTACTTTCAATGAAAGCGTTTCCCATTGCAATGCAAATGATCGATATTATTCCGTTTTAGCAGATTTACATAACATTTTGCTCAGAGCCCCACGAGAATGTAAGATGAAATCAACTTTCGATTCTTAAAAAGTCTTCACTGGCTGAGTCTGAGACAAGCAGACAGAATCAAAGACATTCAAATCCATTCAATATGTTGTGGCTCTGCAAATTGCTCCAAGAATTTTGTCGATATGAAATTAATTGCATCTTATAGTGGAGGAAGATGGGACAGAAGTCTGAGTTTGTCCACAAATTTCCAGTGGGATATAATGTATAATTTCCTTTGAATGCTGGCTGAGGCAGCATACTACTGACCATGAATTTTCTTGGCTTCTGCACAACAATACATCTGATCTTTCAGCAGTCACCTTAAGTGCTATCCAAACCAAATTTCTTGATATATGTAATTTATTGAAACCTAATCAGTTGAGGTTGTATTCAGCAGAAGAAACAGTGTCCCAAGAGATTTAACTATGTAAATAAATTGCTGTCAGCAGATGTCAAAAAGTAACAACAAGCAATCACTCACAGGAAATAACTACAGTGCAACCGGCACAGATTGTACCTTATTCATGCCAGGATGTTTTTTAAATGTCTCCAAAGCCACAAATTTATTTAGTGAGGGTTTTCAGTTAACTAGACAATTAGCTGTAGGTCATGAGGATTTTTTTCCCTGAAGTTCACAATTAAAACTGTTTGTCTTCAAGGTCAGTTTGTTATAATTACAGTGATCTGTCATTTCTTAATGTGATCTGTCATAACTTCTTGTTTCCTTTTTAATTTTTTTTTTTTTCTGGCACAAGCTTCTAACAATGCTCAACTAAGACCAGTTTCTACAAGTCTTGACTTCATTGAACTTATGATATGCTATTAGATGAATAGAAGATTCACTAAATCATGTAGACATTTACATTTGTGTGAAGTTTGAGCCATTAGTAAGAAAGCTTATTAAATGACAGAAATGAAATCTAGGCTCTCACAGGAGGAATGGGTGCTTTGTCCCCTCCTCCAGTGGGAATTACAAATAACTCAGTAATTTGAAAGTGGAAGAATGAATTAGCTGTTCTAAAAAAATATTTTTGTCCTATACCAAATCCATGGCAGCCACTCAGACCTTTATACACTTGCTTTTTTTCAGAGATGGGCAAAAAACTATGGCTTAATGTATCTCTCTTGCCCTAGCAGTACATTGAGACAAGAAGTCAAAGTGCAGGAGCTTTTCATTAAATGAGATATCAATACAAAGTGCTTTTTACTCATTACCCACAGATACAGTGCAGAGACAATATTGCCTCCATCTTCTCAATCTTGGGTTTTGGTTTCACCTTCTGTGTGAAATTACAGCTAATCTGTAATTTAACAGTGAGTTGCATAGAACGCTTCCAAACCTCAACACTCTGATAAGAAGCAAAACTATTGGTCAGTACATGCTAAGCAATGACTAAAAAAAACCATCTACATACAGCTGCCCTTCTTATGGAATAATAATCATTCTAAAAGTCTTTCTTGATGTACAATAATGTTTTCTTAAATGGCATTCCCAGGAATAAAGCTTTCAGTTTGTGCCATGTGCAACTAATTTGCAAATAGCACTCAGTGGTAGGAGTTTGTTTCAGAAATAGAGAATGACGCACCATTTACAATGCATAAAAGGAAATGAGAGTGAGTAATAAATCCACTGTGTAAATTTTTTCCTTTCAAAATGGATACTGTAGGTTGCTGGCCTATATTCCCAGCTGCTGAATGAGTAATGCCATGACTGAAAATCTGCTCAAACCATTAATTCCGTGGATTGTTCAACGTTCCCAGTGAAAAACTGAAATAAAGTTCCCCCTGTTTCCAGGGGACATCTTTTGCCTTCTCATCTTCCCCATTGGTGAACCTAACAGAGAAATAACAATTTCTCTTAGTGCTTTTTACCAAGTTCTCTCAAGTGAGTTCCCTTAATTATTTTTTTTTAAGAGTCACCAGTAGAAAGTTGATTTTTCCAGACATATCTGATAAATGCAGAAGTGATAAACTTACTCTTTCAGTCCTCAGTCTAAAAATTGGATTATTAAAATAGAGCCCTTGGACACACTTTATGAATAGCTTTTCAGAATGCCTTCAAAAATCTCAATTACATTTAAATTAGCAAAATTAGTTGGTAGTTAAGCTGTTGTTTTACTCAAGTATCAAGCCAATTCCAACACACAGATCATTCTATAAACCATGGAAAATCAACCTCTTAATTGCAGCCTGCTAAAATACAAAACTTCTAAGATTAATAAGGAAAGCCACCTCTCAAAACTCTGCTGGATTTTAAACTCACTCATTGTCATCATGTCCTTCAGACAATATCAGCACTTGACTAACAGTTACAGAACCAAACAAGCTAGGTTTGAATTTTGACTCTCACACGAAGATCAGACAAGTAGCACTGCTGAGAACAATGTAATTAAAATTGCACCATGTAATCTTGCTCTGCACAGTCATTCCCAGAACAGTTTCTATTCACATCAAACACAGGCTTTTATACTTTAGAGAAAGACAGGCTTTGGCATCTTACACAAAAGAATTGACCTGAGGGAAAGTGTATGGTCAGTCAGGATCATTTATAAACAATCTGACATTTGTTTACATAGATAAACCAAAGAAAGAACATCAGGCTACTGAAGTTTCTGCCTTGTTTTAAAAAATAAGAAGCAATGAAAAGTAAAAAGCAAAAAAAACAACCCAAAAAAACCCCAACCTCATAACAGGTAACATGTACATCCCAATAGTTATTATTTGATGAGCCAGGTGTTATTCACATTTACTACTATATCAGGTGGCATTGCTGCACATGCTCACATTTAAAGAGGTAGCATTGCATATAATGCAAATGACAATGAAAAATTATGTCAATTAACACAATCTACATTTCAAACATACACTATGCTTGGTAGTGCCATTTGGTGGATCAACGTAGTGTTTGATTCCAAGTCTTTTTGTCAGCTTCAGGAATATGGATCAAGCCAATAACTGACAGTTTCTGCAGAAAGCTGGGACCAATTAATAGGATTTTTCCTTATATTAAACTCCATAGTCAACAAAGGGGTGCAACATAAAGCCATCTGACCCAGCATCCCAGATACAAACACCCACAACGAGGACTGTTTGTGGACAAAAGCATCATAAAAAAATGAAAATGGAACAGCTCTATCATGCTGGATTAAGGACAGCAGAATACCCACGGTGAATAATATTTCTTTAAGATATAAGTGTGCATATATTATAAAGAAACTACATATAGTTTTTAAAAGTTTTGTATTATCTCTTATTAGTGTCATTTATTTTCATATGGTGATCGCACTGCAGACAGTAAACACAGTACTGACTTGGTAACTAATATATAACTAAAATGTTATTACCAAGTACAATATTTAATATAGTTACGTGAATTCCATGCACCATCATAGTTGCCAACACAACAAAATTTGCCAGTCATGCAGTGGCAGATCTACATCCACTCATTTTTTTTTTTAAATCTAACATACACTTTCATTTGTCAAATAGACAAAAAAAAGGATGATTTCTCATCTTCCCTTAAACTCGGTATAGGTACCGTTAATTGCAAATTCTCTGATGGCTGCCCTGAGGATTGGGGATATAGATTTTCTACAGATCACCTAACTTTGCAGTATTAGAATGCAGAAACCTTAGCCTATCTGTTTGAATAACTGTCTCTCTTCTTTGACATTAGAATAACCATAATGATTACTATACTTATGATGTTTAAAGAGATAAGATAATAATCAGTCAATCTTTACTTTGCTTCTGGTTATAAACCCATTAAAAAAAAGGAAAACACTAACAAAAAAACCATTAAATCTATGCATTTTTTCAGCTCACGTCCAATTTCAAAGCCCATCTCTCGTGACAAATAAAGGACCATCCTTCTGTACACTGATAAACCTCATTTGTGTTGCACTGTACTATTGCTACAGTCATGACAAACTTAGGCTTCGTTTGATAACTGTGATTTGTCAAAAGTTTTTGAGTGACACAATGCTATATATTTGTACACATGGCTGCTTAGCAACTTTATAGTACTTCTATCCAGGAACCGAGGTGTAAATAAAGAATAGCACTATATCGGAGAGTGTATACGAGACATTCATAGATTTAGGAACAGAAAGGTTATCAGAATTCATCACCTAGCAACAAATATAATATCATCAGTTTTCCTGTCTAGCAAGCATCTTGCAAGAAATATATTATAAACTCCACTGACTAGTGAGTTAACTTGGTAGTTTGAAGTTTAAATGAACTCTACATCTAATTAAACTTAGCTCAGTGCTTCTGTAGGCTCTGTGTTTGCATTTTAGCACATGCTTTATTCTGAAATAAACAGTTGCCATTCACTCATCAACAGATGGGTCACATTCAAAAACTGACAGATTCCGAGGGAATGAGGATACAGAAATGCCATTTACTTTCTGACAGTTCCCAAGAAAAGGAGACTGGTTACCTAACGCCTGAGAGTCCAAGGCAGGGAAGCAGCTGAGGACTCCAAGAACGCTGTCATCAAACTGACGTATCAACACGGTTTCCACAATGCGACTTTGGTGATGATTCCAGTACAAAAGGTTGGTTTTACAACTCCACACTTGTCTTAAACATTTCAAAGTGATGGATGTGATTATTCACTAGAATCACTTAACAATAGACTAGAACTTGCATCAATGAATATTAACTAAAAATAAAATTAGTTTTAAAGTACCAAAGGCTTTGTGTAGTCAGTCTGCCTTTCATTCCCTCCCTCCCCTCTCTCTCTCTCCTCACTGTTTTGCATAAATACTCTATTATTATAAACTCCTGCTGTCTTGAAACTGATGAGACATATTATTGTTTAGGCGATGCCTGCTATTGCATTTCAGTGTAGAGTGATATAGGTTCAGTGTTACCCTCATACTTTAAAGTGGTTCATCTCATCTGATTTTAGGAACGTAAATTCTTAATCATCACCTCCAAGACCTTTGTTTTGAAAACCTCTTTATTAAAATTTCCTTTCAAAGCTGAAGGCTAAACAAAACCAGATTTCATTACAACCCTGAGAGATGTCCATTAATGTTTTGTAGTTCTGCCAGAGACAAGTCTAGAATTAATACGCCATGGAAGCTTTCACAGAAGACTAAATTACAGAGAGACAGATCCTGAACTGGCACAAACAACACAGCGCTACTATTTCCTACACGTAGAACAGTCAAATCTACCCCAATCCCAACAAATGAGAGCGTTTTCTTGCAGAAGGAATCAGAGCCCAGCACCCCTCACTTAGTGAAATTTGGTTAACAGGTCAATCACAACAAGCAATCAAGGAATAAAATATAGACTCTTTATGTTCACCACATCTTTGCCTGTCTTTGCAGGTCAACTCTTCATATTGTTTGGAAACTCAGTCTCTAGGCTTCTCCACATGGCTCACAATCTGAGAGCGTGTGCCTGAACAAGCACCAAGGATGAACATGCTCAATTCTTTAAGGAAGTGTTTCTTCTACAGTGATTTGTATATCAGCCTTCCATCAGCTTTCTGCTGACACTATCTTTCCACAGAAGGTCCCTACAGAGCAACTGACAATAAACTCTACCGCTCAACTTACCTTTCCAGGGTTGTTTCCCAATTCTACATTCCTCCTTCAACTTTCCCAAATGCCAGAGGAATAAACATTATTTTACTATTGTATTCACTTGCTGTTCCAGAAGGAGACTCTGTATTTCTCTCTCTCTTTTTCTTTTAAGGTATTTAGAATATCTTCCTTTATAGGTGTGGAAAACAGAACAACGTTTATCCCAACTTAACATATTGTGAGTTCCAGGTTCTGTAACTGTAAATTGCTTATTTGAAGTCACATAACCAGTCAGTTCCAGAGCCAGTGCAAGATCTCAGGCTGGCTCTCAGCTGTAGGGACCTGCCACAGGTCTGTAGGGCACTATTTATACATCATGGTTCTGAACCTGCACACTACGGGAAGTTGCAGGCACCCCAGAACATCAGGCATTTTGACACATGTCAATGCTTCCTTGGAAAAAGAATCCAGAACTGCAAGGAGTTGATCGGCACTTATCAAATAGGCTCAGAAGTTAAGTACCACCTGAAAGTACCAGTTTACAATAGACAGTGTTACAACAAAGACTGTCACTCCCAGAAACAGCAAAGCTTTCCATAGGCAGAGGCACGTTAAATTTATTTCATTGTCTCCTTGTACAGAAGCTATCAGTTTTTTATTTGTACTGAAATGGATTTTGGCTACTAGTATTGAAAAATCATTTGTTCAAAATGCATACTATGACCTACAGAAATCTGTCCCAGCCACAAAATACCTGGGAAAGTTCATCTCAAGGGCAAGCACATATATAAAGTGTTGAAAATGTTAGAATAGGGATGCTTAAATTGGTATTAAGGGTGAAATAAGGTTATTTACATTTCAGTAGTATCAACATGATCATCCAAATGTCGAATATGGACAGTAACTAGACAGTAATATTTGGAAACTCGACCTAGTGTGTTTAATTGTTATTGGGAATGGAATATTGGGAATATGGAATAAATACCATATTCCCATTCCCAGTTAAGCATTACTTATACAACATGGACCAGTACTTTGACAGGCAGGCACCAGTTCTGCTCCAGTTGGTACAAATACTACACCATGAAATAACATCCATACGAAAAATATCAACACCAGTTAATGGATTCCACAATGCTATGGTTAAGAGAAATATGGAGAATGAATTCACATACTCAAAATAAAATGCTACTGTTTGAGTGAACTCTGCAATTCCTAAGCCATAGGATACCTGGAGATTGCATTGATGGTAAGAGTGTTTCATTCTATGTGACAGAAAATCTGAAGGTCCAACAAAATAATCTCCTAGTACTAACAAGATTTTATTTTTAATTTAAGCAAATGGGAAGAAAAACAAAAGCCCACCAAAAAAAAAAACCTCAGTTTTTCAAATTCAGAAGAATTTCTGGGTCAAAGACCAATTGTTCTCAGAGGTCCATAAAGTACATTTATAAAGAGTTACTCGAATAAACCAATGTGCAATACCAAAGAGATGTATCAAAACCAGAATTTTAGTATTTTTAAGTAAACAATGAGATTAAACAAATTTACAAAAAATACAAAAACATCAGTGTCCCATTAAAAAACCACCACCTTTCAACCAGTAAAAGTATTTAGTGTTCTTTACTTGTTTGAAGTACTGTGTCAGGTAAACCAGATAGAAAAATTTTGTATTAGTTTTTTACACAGACCCAATATCCATTCTATGTGGAAACAAATACTGCTGCTTTGCAAATTAATTTCTTGCTTATTAAAATAGTATCACATTCCAAAAGGCACACTAGGGAATAAGGGATTTCTCTTTCCAGACTTCACCTCCTCCATAAATCTTAAAACTTTGTCCATAATTAATTGAAAACTGATGCAGTATGTAACTCATCATTATATATATATCAGCTAACATTTCTCATTAAGGCTACAGATTTTGCAATTGCAGCTGTTGTGTGGCAAATCAGATCTTTTTATATGCGACCCTCATAAAACAACCTACATTGAAGATTCTGTTGTTGGTGGTTTTTTTTTTCCTTGGCAGATATGTACATTTCTGCTATTTCTTTCTCTTTCTGAGAAGCAGAAGTTCAAATGCAGCATTTTAAGATAGCCCCCAAAAAGACACTTCTTAGCAAACATCAGAGCAGAGCAAATAATTCAGAGTAATCATTTATTTATTGGGTTTGCCATTTATTTTTCTATTCACCATAGAGTGCTAAATTCTTATATGTAAATTATTCATGAATTTCTGCCAATGCTTCTTCCATTTAAATTACTATGAAAATGTAATTGCAATTATTCAGATTTCAACATTGGCTCTGTCAGTTTTTTGGAGCACTGGTTCTGTTCCATGATTGGTTGCAACTTGCCAATTTGGAATATGTTTCAAGCATTACACTTGAGCACACAGTTCAAATTTACTTTGTCAGGCCTATACTTGCAATTTGTGCTCTGAATATAATGTTTTCTGACATTTCCATACTGACAAAAGCTCTAGTGTAGACACAGCTATATCTTGCTTCAACGGACATTTCAGCAGCATTATTTCAGTTATTTTCAGTGCCAAAGCCATTACCAAAATACATAAGACAGACGAAAGAGTTCTTTGACGTTAACTGCCTCTGTGTTTTCTACTATTTATAAAGGTGCTGCCTGTGCCTGAGTCAGTAGAGCTCTCACTAACAAGCCCAGCTGGCTGCTGCTCAGACTGTCTTTAAACCCCATACCCAGTACTTACTGGGGGAACGCAGCAGATCACATCCCAGGAGTCCAAAAGAGAGGTAAGAGGATGGCAAGTAACAGTCTTAAACAGTAGGTTCAAACCTTGGCTCATCAGTTGATTCCTTCCACCCAGAAGGAAGTACTCTGCCATTCAGAGCTCTTAATCACTTTAGATAAAGCATCCTGCGTTCTATGAGGCCATTCCCAGCCAGAAGTCCCTATTCTTCTCCAGCACCTGGAGCTTATCCATGTGCACAGTAGGAAGCTCTCACTACAGCCCCTTCAAATCTTCTTTGCCCAAAAAGAGGTGCTGGGACTTAAGGACACAGAGGCAGTTCACTACCAAATCAGAGTTTTCCTAATGTAAGGTTAGGAAGCCTTAACGCTTCTTGTTCTTCGGTTCCCTTATTGTGTTTAATTTCTGAGTTTTCTCCCTAGCATTTCACTTTACTCGCTTCAAACTCAAGCAGAAGGGTGAACATAAAATGGTTTTCACCTCAGTATTAGCATTACCAAAGATTTTAATTTGAAAAATCTCTAAAGCTACCTGTGAATCTACATTTGTGCCTTCATTATTGAAACATTGCTTTATACCCAGTGTCTCTCACACACATGTTGACAGTCAAATTACCTGCCTACCATGCGGTTAAACACTGATCAAAAGAGGGACAAGCAGAAAAAACACAGGACTACAGAAAATATTGCAAGTCACAAAATGGAAATTCACCATTCTTTCAAACTTTCAATAGTTTACTTTTTCCCATCACTTTCTCAGGAGATATGTCTTGGAAGAGAAAGATTATAATTGAATCTCCCAGTGTTTGCAGTAATGCATTTTACATTAGAGAGCCTCATCTTGCTTCACAAGAGTGAACAATGTTTGCAAGCCAGTAAAGCCACACCGCTTACTGTAATACATTCCTCTTTCCTCAAAACAGTAAGCTCCAGCAGTGATGGAGAAGGCACTCAGTTGAAAAGATCCAAATAAGAAAGTATCGTCATGTGAAATAAGTACAGATTATGTGCTCTATTCAGACTGCTTATTTCAGGAGTGAAGTTTACATAAGAAATGCACCATTACAATGGTAGAGACAAAAAGCAGTCGAAGAAATAGTAATATAATCTAAAATTAAATCTAATGTAATCTAAAAAGTCAACCTAAAATTACATTAATAATTGCAACTGGGATTTATAAACAAAGCATTTTTTAAGAGGATGTATTTTGTGTAAGTTTTTCTTTGAAGTCCCTGGGCAGCACATCAAAGAAAGGAATATAGTATGCTTATTCTTTAGGGATGATTCTTAAAAAATCATCCTGCCAGAGAACAGGGACCCATAAAGACTGTACTGGGGACACATTTTGTCACTCCTCTCAACAGAACAAATGCGCGTAGGCAGGTTCTGTCTATTGCCTTCACTGAAGATTTGATCAAATCACAGCTGCCTGATAATTACCTTTTGGTACAAAGAACAGCATACATGCTACTGAGCTGGGGAATTACTCATCTCTCTTTAAAAAACAGACAGGAACACAGTATATCACTCAGAGAATTACCAAGTGAGCCATCTTACTGGGACCATTTGGAACAGGTGAAGGTTCTCAGATCACTGCGTCCTGATTCTTAGTGGAAAGCAGGCTTGAGCCAAAATGTGCAACGGCAAAATGGAGATAGAAATGTGCATTTCGTGCAACTTCTTTCAGCAGCACCAAGCTTTTATTTTTTATTTTCAAACAAGTATTTCAACAACACTCAGAGGATCAACCTGAATGCTGTTGCAGCCCAGATAGAAAGATGAGCAGAAGTAAATCAGTTAAATTAATAAATAAATAAGAAAAAGGAAGGTATCTAGATGGTGCACTGCAAAATTTTGTGCAAGCCACTGATGCTGCAGAAAATTGATTTTCCCACAGGTTCTGAAGCTTTACACTGCCTTTTGAAGTACAGAAGCTAGATATATTTTGCTACATATATTTCTCTGAACTAGAGCTCACAGCAGTTTTATATTTTGCTGAACATTTTCCAGCTGATTAATGTTATGTTTACTGAACTATAAATATAGGATGATCCCTCCTTGAAGAAGTAATTTAACTTTTTTCCTCTGTTTTTGTAAATTGTTTTTGCTGTGTGCTTTTAAATCAAGTGTAAATGTAAACCTAAAAATAGATCCCTACATTAAATTTTATATATAGAATTTCTTTTTAATAATGAGCATATTAGCCATTCAACATGTACTGAAGATGAATAGAACAAAGTAGTTATTCAATAAGACAGAAAATCCTTGCATCATTTAAATCAGATGACATTGTAACAGGGTTTTTTTAAGTAGAGTCCGAAGTTTAGATTCTCCATATCCTTTCTAGGAAACCTCTTCTTTGCTGTCATATACACAGCCTGGCTTTTTGGGGGTTTTTTTTTGTTTGTTTTTTTCAGGGGGAGATCCAGGACATATGATTCTTGGTCTGCCCTTATCTCTTACACCTGAATATTTCTGCTTTTGCTTCTTCACATGAAGAGGGTACTAGTTCTGGCCTGTTGTAAGTTCTTTCATACCCACTGATGAACTGATTAATATACTTGAGCTCAGATCCCTAATGCCAAGGGGGTTTTTGCATTGATCTCAGAAGGTTTTGATTAGGCTGTAATTAGAAAATATTCTGTTGATTTGTAACCAACATACCAGTCTTCACAACAATGTTCTTTCTCTCTCAGCTTTCTTCATTGACACAATTATGCATTAGTAGCACCCAGAGGTGCAGAAAAAATGGAGAGCTTTTCAGGGCCAGGTGCAAGACGCATGCACACAGCAGAGGACATTTCCCTCTTGGTCACAATGTCATATAGATTCTTCAGCATTTTGTAAAGCACTGGAAAGGCCATTCTTCAAACTCAGACTACATCACTCCACTGTGAGGAAATGTCTTTGCTAATGATTTTACCGATTCAAACCAAGGGCTTCTTTCGAAAACTCATTACATAACAACTAATTTCTCATATCTCATTTTGTCACTTTTTAGATAGCTCTGTACCTTTCCCCTGTGCTAAGCATTCTGTATTTTGTGTAGTGTACAGATTATAAACAATGCTAAAAAATTAATTTGTATCTCATGCATTCAGCTTCACCCTGACTTAATCATTCTGTTGTGTGTTTACTTAGATAAATGCCTGACAATGTTATTGACACTTCAAAGAAAATAAGCCATTTTCTTTATGCACGTACATCAGCACTGCTCACATTTACCAGAAAAAAAAAAAAGGCAGAAGGATAAGATCAAAAATAATCCTGGCTTAAGCCAAATTCCATTTCCCCAAATTTGCAAGCATTGTAGTGCAAATATTTCACTAAATTATACTACCCTGTCCCCCAAGCAAGGAGCCATGAACAACACACTGATTTGTCAGGCCCTGTTCTGAATGGCATTAAAATGATTTGTTTTTCTCACATCTCTCAACTATCTCTTATTTGAGAGCGCTGTTCATTTTAGTCCTAGAATAGACTCCATTCCAAATACACTGATGACTCTTGACATTTATTGGGGAAAACAAATTATTTCCATCAGAAATAAAGATCTAGGTAATAGAAAATAATACTTTTTTCACTAAATGAATTTATATTCCTGTATCAACATGTTTAGTTCTTACATTTGGACTCAACAGGGTAAAGGAAATATTCATGTTTCTGTAAAACTAATAATGCAATGCTTCCTTACCTGCCTTGCCTAAAGCTCCATAATATAATTGAAAAAAACTAAAATAAAATCCAGGGATTTTATTTTCTTTCAATATCAAACTACAAACATTTTGCAGAAGTGTGGTATGTTTACTTCGAAAATTTGATATGAAAGTGCATTTTATTTCCCGCTTTTTTGATTGCACAGCTTCATCTCAATCTTCTCTTCACTCAAATTCAAGTACTTTTATGTACTTGTGTACTTTTGAGGATTGCATACACTTAGGAGTCCATGAAGTTCTGAAAACATGTCATGGAACATTCAACAAAACTCTCCTAATGCTTTACATAGTCAGCAAGTCACCCATTCACAGCATCATTCTTCCAGAAAGAGGCAATCTTTGCAAAGGAGGAGATAAAAGGAAAGCTCTCATCAAAATACCTCCAATGGGGCTGAGGTAGCTGCACTTCAATACATATAAGAATGAATCAGCTGCTCAGTTGACCATCCCTTAAGGAAGGGTTGAAAGTGAATTCACAGGCTCTTCCCCAACACTCTGTGACATGAAGGGAGGGAGGGCAACTGAGCACTGCCTCAGTAACTGCCATCTGCTGTGGTTGGTTTTGATAAAGGAGGATTTTGAGGTATAATTCTTTCCCAGTGAGACACAGAGCACACAGAGTTTTATATAGCATACTATATCCTGAGTTCATCACAAACTAAAAAAAAAGAAGTACAATGTCAGAAAGAAGACGTTATGTGTTAATAACACATTATATGTGTTATAGCATCATTTCACTGATTCTGCTACTATCAAGATCACACATATGTGAAATTCCTGAGTAACACCAAGGCCACTTCTCCCTTGAAGTATTACCACAACTGAACAATAAATTATTCAATACAGAATTTTCAAAAATGTCTAAAAAGACACAGTAACTTTCCTCCTGCTCCTTATACTCGGTGAATAATGGTTTAAAGACACAGGAGACAAGAACAGAACTTTGGGAGTCACTTTAGCCAAAACAGAGGGAGAAGAGAGAAAATTAGGGCTTTTGAAAGCAGAAACTAAGTCAAAGGAATAAGACCACGTGAATCTTAGTATCAGGCTTGAGCACTCACAAACCCTCCTCAGTACCAAGAGCCAGCTATGGGCCCTAAACAGTTTTTGGCAAGGTCTCTCAAAGTTTAAATCCCTTAAGCCTCAATGCATATTCAGGCTTCACACTCCTGTTTCTCCACTTTCAACTTCAACTGCAAAAGGTTCACCTGATGCAAGTGTTACCTTCTTCTCTCTCTGGCTCCAACGTCTCCAGCAAGGGACAGAAATCTGAAAGTACATACATCGCTCTGCACCACATCCACCAAGAGAGGAGTTGGCCAGAGATGAAAACAGGAGGAGGCCTCTGGTTGTCACAGTATCTTCTATCATCCCATTATTTTATGAATTCAGCCACTTTGAAAATGTATTGGATACCAAAAAAATAAATTTAAGAACCTTGCTTTTCAAACTGGTTTCAAGGTTCTCCCCACACATCAAGGGGCTGCCTCTGGCTTTAATTTGCATAAATTTGGTTGAATCACTACTGTGCTGTGGGAACAGAGAGGAGAACTTCCATTTCCCTGCTACCTTCAATTTACATAATTGCAGAAAAGGGGGCTTTGGGGCCTTTTTTTCTTTTTTAAATAGACTACAAAATAGCAGGATAGTTTTGAAGTAATAGTAGCTATTAGGAGAAAGAATAGGAAATAAAATAAACTTTTATCCCTTGAGAAATAACCTCAGGGTCAAATCCTCCTGCTATTTGTAAGGCAAATCCTTCTCTTCACATCAAGGACATGAAGGTTAGGATTCTCAGCTCCTCTCTTCCTCTTGCCTACAAAATGTTACAACTAGGAAAATAAATATGACTTTTATAATCTTGGAGGAAGAATAATTCTAATTTTTAGGAATTCATGATGGGAAAGAATGCAAGGCTGTGCATTAAAGTAGAGCAAGAAAACAAAGTCAAATATTTGAACATTTAATTTCGTTCTGCCCCAAGCAATTATTCCATAAAATATATTGCTACAGAAGAGCATAAAATGTCAATGTTCTCCTGAAAAAAATAGTACAAAATGTCTATAAATAAGCATGTAACTACTAACAGGTCCGTTTATTACCAGTATTCATTTTTTTTGATGAAGATATTTAAGTTTAAAGTGTACTGACGAGAAGGTGCTGACAAATGAAGGGAAGGGGTAGTGAGGCAGATCATAAATATACTCTTGTGCATTTTCAGTAGGGAAAAAGCTGATTAATATTTTAAAAAACAGTCACCTTCATGACTAACTCACCTTTGAAAGAGAATTATAAACATGCAATGGCCTGTTTCTGTGCCATTTCATCAGCTGGACTTTTCCCATTGGCTTTGTTATCAGGCTACACATTGGATTCACTAACAAAAACATATCCCTTTAGTACAGTAATCAGCATACAGATGCAGGAAGAGATCAAATGTTAAACAACTGTAGCATTACACAATTTAACTCATTTCATTTGCTAGTTCCTTGTATATTTGCTTCTGCACACAACTACTCAGTTGTACCTGCACATGCAGATCAAAGACTTTTCACCATCTCATAGTTTCCTCTGCTACGTATACCAAACCACATGAATTTTTGCTCAGTAGCTTCCTAACTAGCCTTATACTACTGTATCAATGGACATCTTGTACTTGGGGCAAGCCCCCTCAAAGTTTGGCAACAGTCAATATGTACCTGTAACAGAAAAAGTAATTAGAGACTTTCTTACATCTTGAAGGTACTGTAATATGAGGCTAAAAGCATCGGTTTCTCTCTGAAAATTTACTTGTCAGCTTTGACCAAGTTAGTCCCTATCACACACAACAAGACAGTGCCAAGGACAAAGTTTTGAGGTACTTCTTACACTTGAACCATCTTTCATTTTGGGTTCCAGAACAACCATTACAAACAAATTCATTAAAAGTCCTTAGATTCTGTCACAGAAAGTGTTAGTCCATGCCATTCCAGTCTATAAAATCTCCAGAGTAGAACTAAATTAAAACAAAACAATGTAAGTTGTTTAAAAGGAAAAGACTGATTTAACTCTCCCTCTTTTATAATGAGGTTCAACAGCTTCAACTGAAGTTATGCATAACTAGTTTCTGTAGTCTTCTGAAGAAAGGTCTCCAATAACCAGGATCTAGAAGTGCAGAATTAAATTCCCTAAGAGTAGTTACAGCACAGCCACATTGTACTGTATCAGCTCTGCAACCTAGTCTGAAAATCAGGAGAAAATCTGCAGAAGTTGACACATAAATTACTTGAAATGCTTGAGCATCACAAACAAATCCCACCCTGTAGCACAAAAAAAAAAAAAAAAAAAATTAGAATAAAATAAAATGGGATTGCTGGAATTTCTATGGTAGTCATGAATCTTGAATTTAGCAATTAGTCCATTTGGTATTTTGCTAAGTATAGTTCCCAGAGTTGCAATCCTAAAACAGACAGTGCTAAACAGGAAGAGAATTGAAGGTATTCTATTAAAATGAGTTTGCTCCAGTGGCCAATCTTTAAAGCCTCCCACATTTTTATTGGGCAAAATACAGTTAGATCAACATTTTAGAGATATTTAAATTTAAACCAGGATATGTCCGAACTACAACACTTGCTGAGGCAAAGTGTTCCTTCTCCAAGACAGTGTGTTGAGGCCGTTAACAACCTTTGGAACTCCTGATAATTGCTTATACATTTGCCAGATTCTTGAGGACCTTTTAAAACTAAAGCAAAATATATGTACAAGAAATTCTGTTCAGACTTGCCCTCCAAGATGATGACAAAATGATTCAAAAAGGTCCATTAAGCATGTTCTCTGCCCTTCTCACCCTATAAGGTCCTAAATAATGGACGTAGTATAAACTAGCCTAAGTTAATAGCTCTTTCACTGAAGAAATTATTTTATATCCACAGTTAGGTTAGGAATGACAAAAGAGATGTTATACATCAGGAAAGTTTCTTACCCCTTGCTTCAAGGCTGACTAACACCTGATCTACACAGTGATGCACGTGTTGCAGTCGTCAGCGATTTCCTTAAAAAGCAGTCTATTAGCATGGATTCAATGATGCCTGACATTATACGTTTCCTATAAAATTTACATAGCAGCTGTACCATTTCATCATACAGGTTTTGAAAACAAAGAAAGCTAAAGCAGTACAAAAGCTTGCTTGTTTTCTGGTCAACCTTTCAAAACCCTTTGATGTTACCATGGTCTTTACCTGTACCTTCCCACAAAAGAACTATACGTCATCTAGAGCTCTCAAGGTAACTGGGAAATATCCTTACTAACCTTTCATCAAGGGGAAACTCTTACTATATTCTCACTGATTATTCTTTGGGAAGTTCTGTTATTCAAAGTGAGTTCTTTGGCAAAAGCAGCAGGGTGCAGGACAACCCCCTAGGAGGGGAGTACTGAGTGGTGGTGTTCTCTGGAGCTCCATAGGGGAACAGGGGCAAGAGGACACCTACTGGAATGACTACTGCTTTCAGCAGACAAACTCCTCTGAGAGCCAGCATGAAACAGCACCAGATTTCCCCACTACTGACCAGTTTGTTGAGTTACAGATTTCATCAAGAACTTCCATTTCCTTAATGCTTTGTGCAACCAAATAGGACTTCCACAAATGGCATAAACAAAGAAGAAAAACAGACAGCTGGTTTTACAAATTACACATGGAAGCGGTTTTAACATCACAAAATAAACAAGAGGAAGACATTATAGCAACTGCATCAAGAACATATTAGGAAAATTATTGCCTATGGTAATGTTGTATCTTCAGCATCCATGACCTATGTCTACAACAGTCTTTCCATAACTGAGAACTTACCACAACTTCAGACCTTCCTGCAACCCTGAAGGAAGACCCAGACACAAGAGCAGCTTGTTGCAACTCCATCACAGCAAGCTGAAGTAGCATTAATGAGCAACAATGGTTAATGCAGTTGTTCAGCAGTTGACCCTTTTATCACTGCTTAGGGAACACTAAAAGCACCACAACTGAGACCAGAGCATGAAGATCTTTACTAGAACATAAACATCCTGCCCTGGTAGGCATTAATCAGACTGTATAAGCCTAGAGAGCTGATTAGACTAACAATTCCTCTCTAAGGCTCTATGATTAAAGCAGAATGAAAATACACAGTCAAAGACACACAGGAGGATGCTGAATACGATGTAGGTGTCAGCGCTGTTAACACTATATTTCGTAGCAGCCATAACAGCCAGTTATTGACCTGCTTTTTAACACTGGGCAGTTGTGTGACAGAAAAGGAAGGCTTTGAAACCCCCTAAGTATTTCATATGAGGCTTAAAGGAAACCGTATAGACTTTATGTGCTATCAGTGAGGCTGTATCCAAACTCATTTCCTGCAAATACACATAAGAGCAGCCTTTTTCTGAGACTATAGTAAATATTATTTTCTGAAAGTAAAGGAGTATCTTGTGGTGTTCACCTCTAGTAAAGGGAGCTTCAACCAGCCCTAGTTTTTTTTCATCCAGTTGTCCCACATGAATGTCCCAAGAGAGCTCCCTCCCTGTTAATTTGTGATTGTGAGAATTAATAAGCGACAAAACAGTATCAGCTTACAAGGTGATTTCAGTCGTTGTCTCCTATTTGGCAGATGTTAAAATGCATCTCAAATACTGAAAACCTCACCAAACTTAATTTGTGTAGCTCAAATTTTCTCTTACTAGGTTTTTTGCTGCATCTCCCATGACTATGAACTTAATACAAGTAGAACATTCTGTACAGAGGGAGATTATTGCCTCGGTATTACGTAGTAAAATAATTGCTCTGGGTTTTTTTCCAGTGGGAGATGCAGTGGGGAAATCACAGAATCACCTAGGTTGGAAGGGGCCTTTTAAGATCATGTAGTCACCAATGAGAAAACAAAACAAACACACACACACCCCAACCCAAAAAAAAAAACCAACAAAAAAACCCAGGGATGGTGCCTCAATGGTTGATCCCATTTTCCTAATTGGTTCTTGCACTCTAACAAAGACTGTCCAGATGACAGAATAGGCAGGAGGTGCTGAAAAACCACAGCAATCTTTAAGCTCCAAAAGTACCTTTGGATATAATGTGATGATATTATATGATCACATTATATATATAATATATATACCTTTGGATATAATGTGATGATTGTCCCATCAAATTCAGGATCCATGCAGATTTTCCTATAAATCTCATCCCACAGATATAGCCTTTGTTCTTCTCTAGCTTTCTGCTGTTAAATCTCTCTGACCTTTTCCATAAATGTTTATTCCAAAGCCTTGTTTCCCCACAGTTGGAGCTACTCTCATCCTGTACCACTTTTCGTCTTTCTTGCATTATACACTTTTGCCCCAACCCCAAATCTTTTTTAAAAAATTTCCTTTTCTCAGCTCCTTTTAAAATTTTCTCTCCTGCTGTACTAGCTAAGTGACAGATCTTTTACATTCATTCACCACTGAATATCTTTAAATTACAATAACCTCTAATTTCTATTGTGCTGCATTTCCCTTGTATCGCTTAATTCCAGAATGTGTTCTGGGATACAGACAATGCATTGAGCAAGTGTAACTGGGAACAGCAAGTGGCAAATATATAGTTTGAAATTTTGTGTTTGCATTGAAGAATGTATACGTGAGGTATAGTTAATGTATATTGCAGTATTCTCTTCTTCAGCTAATACAATACTAGCAAAAGATTAGTACATGAACATGAATTTTTTAAGATGTATAAGCAAATGAAATATTATCACTGTACGAAAGTCACTTTAGGTATTTTAGAAACTTGAATAAGTTTGCAAAACATGACGTCTTTTCCTGATTTTTGTTATGATACTGGAAATACACCATTTCACAGAGAGTGGAAATTAAATTAGCCTTAATGTCATGTACAAGTTGTGCCTATTTTAAGCATTCTTCTCTCACCAGCTTTGATTGTATAATCCTAGCAACAAAAAATGTTTTTTGAAAAATGCCTGGTTGGTGCTTTAAACTATTGTAGGGCTTATTTTTAAATGGGGAAACAATAGGTTCATAGACTATATTTTCTATTTAAAAGCTTCCTATTTGACTACAATTTACAAAAAGCCCTGTCTCTTTTTCTAATCTTAAATATAATTTCTTCTCAATTCACAAGAAATTAATTATCAGAATATGAGAGAATTGATGACATCAATATGTAATATATTGACGTTCATGTAAGTGTAACCTGACTGAAAATGAAACTGGCAGGTTTTGCTCTCCAGAGTTTTTATTTGTCAAAACGTGGATAGAAGGAGAAGCTCAAAGAATCAAAGTCAAAATCACCGAAGATTTGTGGTAGATGAAACAAAAATGTGATCTATATTTCTGGAGAAATACACATTTCCAAAAAGAAATTATATTGTTCATGTTTATGTTGTTCCCAAATTGGTTGAGCAAGATTTACTCTTGGTAAATCCATGTTGACCACATTCCAGTGGAAACTGTATCTGACCAGGAAGAAATCCAGTTTCACTGGACCTCAGCTAAACATCCAAAACTGAGGATAACAGTCTTCTTCCTATTAAATTTTTGATATCTGTATGTTTCTGTATGGTACTAAGTACAAGAAACTTCCAATGAGAAGTCTGGAAGATTCTTTAGCTCAAATAAATCAGTGTAAATTTAACTTAATTCACCTTACTGGCTTATGAGGAACATTGCACAGCATTTCATACCTGTTCTCAAAAGATGAAATCTTATCTTTTTTCCCAATAAATGGCATGTAATATTAGTTGACCCTGTTTATTTCAGATTAACCTAATCAAACCAATGGATGGGAAAGGAAACCATCACTAGATGCCTTACTTCATCTTGGTCATAAATTCAATACCTGGAGCAGGTTCTCATCTGTAAATTGAATGGACTTAAAGCAGTTCCACATGAGAAGAACTATGTTTATGGACATTTTCTAAAATATTTTTCTTAAAAGAAACACAGTGATCACCTCTAAAAGGCTAAGATTTTATCAGTGGTCCATTGAATGTCATATTTAAGACCAATTAACAGAAAATCATTTTGTTTTGGTATGTTTATTTTAAATGAAACAATTTCACAAAGGATAAATCATCTACTGTCCTATTCAGACTACATCACACCTATGTGAATTTTGAATTTTCAAAATAAATGCAGTGTATGTAGATATATTCCACTGAATTCTACTGTTCTACTATTTGCTAAGTATAACTGAAGAGAACGTAGCCTAAACTTGGATTTGAATATATGTGATATATTGCAGCACATCTGAAAAACCTTTAAAGATTCAATCATAACCGTGCTTTTACCGTGTCCTTCTATTAAGCAACCCAGAAGGAACAAAAACATGATACAGAATTTCAAGTTTAACGCTTGCAAATGGAGCTAGAGATGCAATCCAGCACGTTTCTGTAAATACAGCATCACTAATGCTATGAGTAAGTGGGGAAAAAATGCAAAGAAAATCTATTTTGGAATATAGATTTAGAACTAAAAATCATTTGTGTTTTAAAATAATGTCAGTGAGGTGTGCTGTGCCATTGATTTTTTTTAGCAGAAGTCTCCATTTAATTCAACAGGGGAGTTCTGCTTGAAAATAAAAAGCTACAGCGTGTCTGCTATATTTAGGGCCAGCTGATGTAAATCAGAACAACCCTGATTATAATAGACATATCCTGATTTACTTCAGCTGGAAATTTGGCTTTTAAAAGCCAATGGAAATCATTTGTGTGTACTACAGAAGTATGATGTAGAACAGAAACAAATTCTGAGATTGCATTATTCAAATGTCAGCAGGTAAACCATTGCTGTAGAAGAGAATTCGCTTCTAAGCTAAATTAACAGCAAATGAAAGTTGCCTTTTCAAAAAACTTTTCAGAAAGCTGCGCTGTGGTTGCTGGGTTACATGTTGATTTTATCTGATGCAATTTTACAAGTGTGTTTGTAATCAGAACAGCAAAGGAACATATGTTCAGTTTCCTATTTTTGAACTTTATATTCTGCTAATACAGTGATGAAAAGAATTGATGACTCAAGTACCTTTAACATAATTTAACTGAGGCAGAATGAACTAGGCCTAATTTATATTTCTTTAGGAAGAAAAAATATTTATTATCAGGATATATGCATGTTATGAGAGCCTTTGTTTGGCCTCAATTCAAAACAATATATGCACTGAAGGAAAGTAATGGAACTGACAAACAATCAAGTATGTGACTATACTGTGTGTGTCACACGTCGTAGTTAAATCCTGACATGGATATTTTCCCATTACATTCAGCTCATTCTGAAGAAGTTCTGTCCCACACAGACTCCACTCTAGTTTTATGCTTGTATGACCATTTTAACTTCCCCAAAGATATTGATAAAATGAAGTAGTCAGTGAGGAGCAAAGGGATTGCAATGAATGCCTTATAGTGACAGACTCCAGAAGAGCAATCAGTTTAGCTTATTGAGTTTGTAAAAGAAATGTTTACAGGTTAACCTTATCACAGGCTGTAAGCAAGCAATACAGGGAGTACGATGGACACTCCACTTTGCTTTAGAAAACAAAATAGAGTAGGGTACTATGTGCAAAGGTTGAAATTGAATTGCTTCTCAGTTCTTCAATACTAGTAATATTTGATTTATTTCTTTTTTCTTCTAACAGAAACACTCAGGGTCAAATAAGAACCAGCTCAGTGCAATCACCTGATCTGTGAATACTGGAGGTAAAGTTAAGTGACCATAGGGGCCCTCTACGGATGTATGATTTTTGAGTTTCCTCCAGAGTAAGATGTTAATTAGTAAAACCAGAAATATTTGTTGACCTCACAATGTAATGAAAAACAGTAATTTCAAGTTATAAATTAGACATACAAATCTCATTAAAACATGAAAGAGAGGTAAGCAGAATGCAATAAACAAATCTCTTTCCTCCAACTTAACACATTTAAAACAAAGACAAAAGTGATATTATCAATATATGTCTTATTGTAAAGCACAATTGAGAAGAAAACATGAAGTTTAAAGATTAACCCAAACCTGACATTTCCACATTTAACATAACATTATCTCATTTTCCAAATAGTATGTTGATGTAACAAGAAAATATGCCTTTCTCAGTCAAAATGTAAAATAGGAATTAAGACACTCATCAAGAATTGTAACAGTAATGTTGGTCCATTTGACAACAGTTTGGTAAGAAATATCTCATGTGAAAAGACACTTTAAGAAGAAATTTCACAAAAATTTCATAGCATCATATTCCACAGTTGATTGCAATCAACAGACACTCATCTTCTGCAACTCACAGAAGTTCAGGGCATCTCAAAAGACAGAAGGTGAAGCACAAGATCAGTTGTAAATTTACTACTACAGTGAATCTCACTGGAATTAAACACCTGCTACTAAACCATCCAATGAGTGTCCTGATTTGATAGTTTAATGGAATTTTCAAGTCAGTTGTAAGAGAGGGTACAGGATAAGCTTCTTGCCAAGGGCTCACATTTCCTTCACAGCTAAGGGAGCAACAGAAATGACTATTTTCAGTAAGGGTAAAAAAACCATCATAGTATTTTCAAAATCATACCAATACTCTTAGTAAAGGCTTGTATCATAGAATTATGGAATTGTTTTTGTTGGAAAAGATCTTTAAGATCACCAAGTCCAACTATTAACCTAACACTGACAAGTTACTATTGAACCATGTCCTTCAGCACCACATCTAGCCATCTTTTAAATACCTCCAGGGATGGCAACTCCACCACTTTCCTGGGCAACCTGTTCCAATGCTTGACAACCCTTTCAGTGAAGAAATGTTTCCTAATGTCCAATCTGAACTTCCCCTGGCGCAACTTGAGGCCATTTCCTCTTGTCCTATTGCTTGTTATGTGGGAGAAGAGCCCGACCCCCACCTTGCTACACCCGCCTTTCAGGTAGTTGTAGAGAGCGGTGAGGTCTCCCCTTGGCATCCTTTTCCCCAGGCTGAACAACCCCCAGTTCCCTCCGCCACTCCTCATAAGACTTCTTCTCCAGACCCCTCACCAACTTCATTGCTGCTTTTCTTAACATGCTCCAGTTTCTCAATGTCTTCCTTGTAGTGGGCACTAAACATAGTGCTCTAGGTGCGGCCTTACCAGTGCCATAATTCACTTTAAATCAGAATATTCTGTACATTAAAGCTAAGATACAGAAAAAATAGAAAATTAATTCTATTAGAAAATAGTAAGATCAATTTCCTATTCTCCAGGAAAACCTCACAACTGTACCAGCAGCTTTTTAAGACATTTTAAAAATGCATTCTGTGATATTACAAGTCACAGTTTGAAAGAGATAGCAAAGCCTTTTCTAGGCTAAACAGTTTTACAGTACATTATACAATGATTAGAACTGATTGGCACTTAATTAGGGAGTGTTACTGATTGATTATTGATTCACCATTGGGAGATTTCACATCTTTGTTTCTTATTTTAATGTTAAATTTCACCCTTGAACAAGGTTATCAGCACTACATAATCTCATATCTCAGATACAAAAATAGATTTTAATTAAAAATAACTAGTCAATATAATGTTATATCAAAATTATTCAACGGCTGCATATCCCTGCTTCTTTTATATTAGGATTCAAAGAGATGATTCAGATCTCTATTGAGATAATGGATTTTCTGAGCTTCTGCATTAGAAAGAGATAGAAATCAAAAGGAAAAAAGCAATTAACAATATTCGTGGTTTTGCTATTTTATTTCATTTTGTCAGTGTATTACTTTGCTGTATGCAGCATCTAGGCTACTTTAACAGGATATTTACCCACATGCATAATTTAAAACGTATTGACAAAAAGTCCCAGCAATTAGCGAGTGGGGACTTGGACTTCAAATTAATCTGGGAAGGGATCAAATCTGTTTCTATTTTTATTTGCAACATAAATGAAGTGTGGTCTTTGCTTCAACATCTCTACGTTATTGTCATGCAAATACTAAGTATTATTGTCTTAACGGAAGCCCCAGAAACACAAATGCATACACAGTTAAATGAAAATGATACTGTTGTTCTTGAACCCATCCACTAAAACCATGATCCCTTGCCATTCATCTAGCTAAATAAAGGATAGCACAATTTAAGATAATTATCCTCTGCACATTCATGCTTTATTTGATGTACAACATGCCTCCTTAGTCGCTCTAAAATTACTTTATTTATTGAGAACAACAATTATAGCACCAAAGCAAATTATATCCAAGAAGTGTTCTTTCCACTAGGGTGATGTATAAATGATGCTGGTAGATAGAAGTTCCCTCTCATTTCTTCTGTGCTACATATAAAAAAACCACAATTTCCAAAGCTGAGCAAAAGATCTGAAAGCCACCTGTTTGGAGGTCTTGTTGATGAGGAGACATGGGAAAAAGAGACAAATGATAGTACCCCTCTCTTAGGAAAATGCTACACAATTTTAAAACAACCATCAAATGTGCATCATTAAATAAATAAATAAAAAATAAAATTTAAAAAAACCAAAAACTCAACCAATGAACGAACAAAAAGAAGCAGAAAAAGAAGCACATCAGCCTAAAGTCAAAAGGTGATTTAGTTTGTAAGAACACGGTCGCCTTATAATAGCTGATTTGTTTGGAACTTGCTTATTGTCTGAGAATCCTGCAAGTAAAAACTAAATCACTGCATTTATTTTCCTCCAGCACAAAGCAGACTGGCTCTAGTGGTGCAACGGAAAACCTGTCAGAATATAAACCTGTCCAGAAAGCAGTGAAGGATCTGCCTTAGACTGAAGTGTCATGTGCTACTTGCAAAAGTGACATTTAGCAAGTGAAGTGCTAAATTTGGACCTGATCCTCTAAGAGGCTATCAAGCATTATTTGCCCAATTCAATAGAACATTCAAGTCCATGTATTATATAAGTACACTAATAATCCTTCTGAAATCAAAGGATCCATCCATGCATCGAACATTTAACTTAAAGTGAGGCACTTGAGCACATATTTAACATTAAATGCATGGGTTCTCATAGAATCTAAAAAGGACTACTCAGTAGCTCGGTTATTAGGGTAAATTAAATGATGGATTAAGCACTCATGCCAAGTCAAGTATCCAGCCTTCCAATTTTATTGTCCTAATCATTTAAAGACACTAATTTATGAAAAAAAAAAAAAAAGAAAAGTAAATTTATGTTTAGCTTGGCTTGTTGTGTATACTATCATCATTAGTTGACTTTCCAAACAATATTATGTTTTCTCTTATTTAAAAAGTAGTGTTTCTGGCATGTGATGATTCCAGTTGGAGATATTACTCTGGTTTACTATTTCAATTACAAACCCTACTTGCTTTGCAATTTTCTATTCAATATCATCATCTATTCAAAATAATAAACAATATTAACTAGGTCATTGTTATAAATTGCTTAAATTAAAATCCTGCATTCTTTAGAATCACTACAGTTGGCTACCAAAGTACTTCAAGAAAGGCTTTGGCAAAAAAGGGTGGATGCTACATTAAATGAACATTTCAAAAATCAAAATAATACCAACCCTACATCCAGAGGTCCCTAGTGAACTTTCTCTTAATGACATATTCTAAGATAACCTTTTAGAAACCGTATTTCTCTCTTCTGTCTTTCAAAATAAAATCTACGTTTTTATAAAAAATATTGCCTTCACTCTTCCTCAAAGTTTTGCATGCCTTTGATCTTTGAAAAGCCTTGAAATAATGATTTGTTTTGTCTAGAAATGCTTCTTCCCCAAGGATAAAGTGTAAGTTTATTTTTCTGACTATATTATATTCAATAACACAAGTCAAAAATAGATGTAACTTCTGTACATGTCAGTTTTGAAAGATTAACATGCAAGATCCAAAAAATGCATCTTAATCCAAGATGAAAGAGCAATTGCTACCAAGACAAAGAACACAGTTTACAAGACAATTACTTGACAATAGTATCTCAAACGTTACAGTAAGGGCCTGACGGAAAAACCTCTGAACTCAAAGGGAATTTCTTCCACTACTCCAAAGAGAATTTAGGGTAGGTCTTTGCTTTGTTTTCTGAAGAATCCTGTTTAAACATCACTTCTAATGATGAACAATAAATACAAATAAAATACTGTCTTAATACAGGTGCTTAGTGTGTTCGAGATCACAGGGAATAGTGTCCTGAATTCAACCAACACAGGGCAAAACATACACCTCGACATGGCAAAGGGAGAAATTATGTGTATTTAGGCAATAGCTACAGCAGTATCAGCAGAAAGACAACAATCATGCTTTCCATAGTTCTGAGGCGATGGCATCTGGAATATTGCACTCCCCTGCACAAAAATATTGACAAGTCACTGAAAAGAAATACAAATAATCAAGAGACCGGAAATATCGATCTAAGGTAACGATTGAGCGAGCCAAACATATCAAGCTTGGGTAAGAGTAAACAAAAGGTGGGATCCGATAACTCAGTACAAACACACGAAAAGGGCAGCTTTCAGAAAGAGAAAGGAATTATTTAAGGTCTTTCACAGAAGAATCAGCAGTAGTAATGGGTAGTAAATCAGCAGTAGTAAAAGGGAGGATGGGAGGATGGCACCCTCATCTCATTCCTTTCAAAAGGAATCTTTTCTGATTAGCAGAAGTTTGTGCACAGAGAAGGCAGGGGAAAACTGAGTGGTGGCCAACAAATAACTGACTCTGAACCGACCAGGCCATGCACAGAGCTGCCCTATGGCTTTTTCCTTGTTTGCAAAAACCATTTGACTTTGTAAAATTCTTCTGGGCAGGGCACAGAGTAACAGAGCCTTTATCTTAAGTGATGTTCTGGTTATAAATAACACAGTTAGCTAGTTAACAACAGACTTAACTTCTTACAAAGCCTTAGGCTGGAAGCGTGTAACTGCAGTGGAGTCTCAGCTGTCTACAACTGCGAACTCCAACACAGGAGAGCTGTAACATTAGGGATTTAGTATGGAGAAAGCTTAATTTGGAGACTTTTTGAAATCCATATGAACATCTGTTTTATTACTGTACTAGCAATCTGCAAACCCTCCAATTGTGCAAATTCCCTTGCAGCAAGAACATTAGTGGAAGAAAAGCAACAGTAAAAAGAGTTCACCAAATAGCCTTCTTCCAGAAAACCTGCATGTTTCTTTGTATTTCAAAGCTACAAGTGGAATTTTAGTTATGAAGTTATGGCATTATTAAATAATATGAAGCCAATTTTCCAGTGCTTATTCATACGACTTAAAATATATACCCTAGAGATTGTATCAAGTTACTACAAAAGAAAATTATTATATGAACTGAACATGAGCACTGCTAATACACCAAATAACACTGTAATCACAACATCGGAAACTACTCTTTTCCCACTGCACTCCAAAACTTCATTATGGTGCTGTGAACATCTACCTATTTCCAAACTTGTTTTTAGCTTTATAGGGTGACAGATGGGCTTTAGGCCTAATTTCTGGGATTTACATTAGGCAAAGAACTTGTCAGGTGAAACTTTTTTTTTTTTAGTTTTTGAAATATTTCCGAACCTATTTTCATAGAATACTTTGGGTTGGAAGGGACCTTTAAACACCATCTAGTCCAAGCCCTCTGTAGTGACCTGACCTAGTAATCAACTAGATCAGGTTGCTCAGACCCCATCCAACCTGACTTTGAATGTTTCCAGGGATGGTGCATCTACCACCTCTCTGGGCCAGTGTTTTACACACTCAACATAAAAAAACCAAAGTTCTTCATTATATTTAGTCTATATTTACCTTCTTTTAGTTTAAAACGGCTACCCCTACAAACAAGGAAAACCAAATGTTCCAGCTCCAGATGAGATGTGGACCATTCTCATTTGAGATTCATCCTCTTGCTTAATCTGATGATGCAAATAAAATATTTAAAAAAAAAAAAAAATCAGCCTAAAGCAGAAAATTCAATGAATACACAGATTTTGTCTTTAAAGTGACTAATCCCATTTTAAAACAATACAAATAACAATCCCATACACTTCATACACTACCCAAATCCTTGCACACCTCCTGGGACACACGACTGTACTCAAAAACCCTACAGGAATATGCCATTTTTATTTGTGCGCTAAATAAGAAAAATAAAAAAATATAAACCACCAAGCCCCGTAAGTCCTCTGTATCCCCTCAAAATCAACCCTATATTTCCACAGGGCTCAAGTAAATAGCCTGAGTACACTAGAATAATTCCTCTCACTAAAATTTATTTATATACAAAAATCCAGCTCATGTTATTTTTATTAACATGACCATTAAATATAGAAAAGGAAAAAAAAGCCCTTTCAATCTAGACAGTCAACGTGCTTTCTGCAACCTGAACATGGTCTTCAGACAAGGTAAAGGATAAAGAAACAAATCATGCCCAACCTTGACTCCTCAGCCAAGTGCTATTCCCATAGGCTTGGTGTATTCCATATTACGAGCTCGTTATATTACCTGTGGTACACAAACCCTATGTGCTTCATCTTCAAAGCTTATTTTCTTGAAGTGTGAGGTTTAGTATTAAAAAAGGGGCTGTTTAATTGTACAACAATGGAGGGATTTGAAGCAAAGCTCTGAATAATGGAACTTTATCCTCCTGCAAACAAGAGAGCTGACACAATGTATTCAATATTATAAATCCTGCTGCGCTGCCAAAGTTATAATAAGGCATTTTTAGAGGAAAACCTAATGATGGAGGAAAATACAACAGTGGTTTTTTCCTAACATGAATTCATAACTTTTCTCAGAATCACATCACCTGCAGGAAAATAAATTAACAGAAGGCTGTTATGTTGGGTTTGGGTTTGTTTTTATTTTTAAATCTGTTACAGATTATGCCTTCTTCCTGAATATTGCATTAAATGAAGGTATTCTAGCAGGGCTTTTAACACAAGCAGTCTGAAATGTATGGAAAACAGCTTTGGTGAAAGAGATTTGCCTCAGCCTCCAGTCTGTTGGATTTGTTTAAATACCTCAAATAATTTCATATCTGGTTAACTCTGAATTCTACAAATAGATAATGTTACTTCTGTTGTACAGGTTTAAGGGTTAAACTGTCTCTGCCAGGAATAACCCCAGAGCATTAAGAAAACACCCACAGGAAATTCAGAGAAACTTTCCTATTTCCCTTTCTAGATATGAGAGAGGGTTTTTTGACCAGGTGGGGGGAGAGGATTGTTTAAAGTATAAAGGCCTTTGGACACCAGCCAGTGGAACAACTGAGCAAGAAGCAAGTGCTCCAGAGCAACAGAAAATCAATTTTTTTCCCCCATTATTTTTACCTTGTGGTACACAGTCTCCGCTTTTTTTTTTGGTCATCCAGTAGGAAAGAAACACAAGGATTTCCAATATATTCATAAATATCCCTGTATCTAGGGGTTATTAAGTCCCTCAGCTTCATTTTTTCAATTTAATTACCCACAAAGGATATTTATTGACTAATATACTTCTCTGTTATGAGCAATTAATTAATGTGACTCTTCCAGCTAAGGCTCGGCATGCACAAAAACATAACTACGCATTGAGATGCAGAGAAAATAAGTATTTCAGGTAGCTCCATGTGGAAGCAAAGCTAACTTTGGCTTTATCTTATCTTAGTATTGTTAAGCCAGATAATTGAGTGACTTTGTTTCCAGAAAAAAAATATCAAAATTCATGAGAGCATGAGACTTTCAAAACCCTGAGTGGAAGAACACTGGTCCATATGTTGTACAGCAATCCCCTGTTCATCACCAAAAGCTACACAGAAAGATACCTTGTGCAGCAGCAGGAGTTAGATATTGTACACTAAAATAAAGAGTAATACTTTAGCAGTCTCACTGCTCTCTTAGCATGCTGGGGAAAAAAGGTGAAGACTGTCACTGCTTCTGTGAGATGTAATGAGCATATTGTCCTTTGCTCTAATGATAGTAATGAATTAAATCATGGTTAGATAATGAATCGCTTCCTTCTAGGTCTAAGGGATAAATCGTACTTGATCACAACGATTTCAGTGCTGTAGATATTTATATCTGAGTTTCCAGGGCTCAGAAGACTGAAGGCCACAGAATTGCACATAACTGGGGTGCTTGTTTCATGATGCAGAATTTGCTTTATGTTCATGCCTCCTTTTAAAAACACCTACACCATCCTGTAATACAGATTTTAGTGGTTAATTCTGGTTTAGGAAGAACTAGACCTTTCACATTCAACCAAAGCTAAGAATAGATCCCTCACACAAGCTGGGTTTATTGGAAGCTAATTCTGGCCGCAGGGCGTATTGGAATGCTCTCTCCAAAAGGGCAGCTGGTCCCTCTGGCTTCACGGGGGCTGCACAAACACTGGCCCGTGTGGGATGCAGCCTGCAGGCAGCCAGGTTACACTTGCTGCCTAATTACAGCAAGAAACTTTTACCAAAGTCTCACACTGACACACAGAGAAAATCCCTTTTCATTTTGTGATCTTCCAAACAAGTTTTGGGACAAATCAAATTTGAAGTAATAATTATGAAAACAATGACTCGCACTTTTTTCATGCATCTTTTCAGAGATGACTGTGTGCAAGACATGACATTAAGGGAATCATGACACCAAGAACCAGCAGATTCTTGTTATCCAATTCTGAGCTGTCACTTTATTCCTGACTTTACAGAATTTAACTGGACTTTTGCCATTTTTTCCAGGCAAACAGGATTAGAGTGTTAGAAACATAATTACTAATGAAAGCCTGTGTAAGAATTATCCAAGACCTCTAAAATAACAGGACAGTTGCTGTAAGTCAGTGCAATTCTGCCACTTTATAACAGCTAGGGATGTGCCTTGTAAAAGCAAATGTTTTGGTAGGGTTTCAGAAGGGGGTGTGTGTGAAATGAATTCTTCACTACAGAAAGGAAACAATAATTAAAGCAGTGACTAATTCTATCCTGAACTTTTGTATAGGCAGAAATAAAAGTGCTGAATAAAAACAAACAAAAAAAAATTAAGAAAACATACTAATCTGAATTTTTTTGAGACAGTCTCAAAACAGTATTTCTGCACCAGCGACAGAAATCACTGTCAATAGTTATCATGATTCTGAATAGTTTGCTAGGGCAAGTTAATGTCAGAGTAACTTCATGAATACTGTTTCATGAATAGAGTTTGCATCCCAGAGCAATGTGTTTAACTTACACTACCTGAACAAGATCTCAGGGGTATGGGGAGTGTGGGGCAGGTGGGTTCTACTAACTGAAACATGCAGATTTTCTATAAAAAAGGACAGGAACGGGGTGGTAAATTTGTGGTATTTTGCAATAGTCACATTAACAATATATCAATTCTATGACACACTGGGCTATTAACTTAATTCTGTAATTATACGGTTTAAAACACAAGGATAAAAAAAAGCTATATTCATTAAACAAATATATGCCATTTAATTATTCCAAAATGCCAACTCTAAACATATATTTGACTCCTAAATGAAAAAACTTTGTATCAATGATGTTAGGTATTAAAGTAAGCAGCAGGAGCATCAAAGGATTTAATGAAATCATAACCAGATTGATAAACTGTTTGTTATGCCACCACAAAACATTTGTGTCTGATACATTTAACTTTGACATTTTAGATAAACGCAGAGATAAAAAAAATGGAGACTCCATTTTGTATGAAAACACCTTTTACCTAATCTCACTTCATGAGCTGATACAGGAGACAAAAAGTAGCGGTCTATCATGTATTTCTTTAGAATGGTTTTTAATTTGAAGATCTGGAATTGAATGTCTGTGGACAGACAGTTGCGAAACGTTAGTGAAAGATAAGGAAATAGGGTACGCTTTACAAAAGAGTTTGTGAGAAGCTGTCGGGGGAACTTCTGAAGCACTGGTGTGATAAAGGTGAAGGCTCCAGTGGAGCACATCTCAAACAGCCACGTTCCATATGCTAATCTTGGTATGAAGAATTGCTCTAATTAAAAAAAATAAATAAAAAAGACAGACTGACAAAACCCAGCATTCTAAACTTCAAAACACGCTTCCCTGCCATTAGATAAAGTCCAATGAGAAATACTGAATGCTTCTGTAGCGTATTCAAGAAGAAAGCCCTCAATAATTAAACAATGCTGTGAAGAAACGTTGCAAACACATCTATCTCAAAGAGATCAATCCCACAAAATCTACTGCTCTATGGGCCTAAAGCAGAAGAATCTTTGGGCATCAAACGCTTTTATTCCTGTAGCTTTCCAGGCTTGTCTTGGCTTTCTTGTATCTAGTGGAGAAGTCAATAGATTGCAGGGAGCAGCATAAAAACCCAACACATTTCCTGGTGGCTGGGAACAGGAATTGGGAGCTGCCTTTGTGTTTCTCTTCCCATTGCATCCAGAAGACAGAAGCTTTAGCCTGTTTCTGTGTATTACCACACCAAATCATAACCTAGGTCACTAGGGTGTGATAAATACAGATGGTACAAGAGATGGATAAACTTCTGTGATTAGTCAGCTCTTTGCCAATGTAGTGAAGCTAAACTGAACTGAAAACTACTGTTCTTAGATTTCCTTGTGCAGGAATCTTGCTCCCTCTGCTTCAGAGCTGCAGACTAGCATGTGAAAACAGAGGCTTATCTAGTCCTTCTAATTAAATGAATTATTATAATAAGCTTCCACCTGAAAATTTCATACTACTAATATTCCAAGAGCACCATGACCATAAAACAGTATTTGTCATATAAATTCCAAACAACATGTAGAAAATATGATTTAAATGAAGCAGGACTTTATTAAATTAGAACATTTGTATATAAAAGCAACTTTTTCTGTAAGATCCAGCTTAAATATCACATGTCCTTCAGAGGTGATGACAGTCACACCTTTTGTGATCAGAAAAAGGTCCAAAAGTGCTTAATGCTTTGATATTACTCCCCAATAACGGAGATAGTTTTATAAAATAGTTTTGTTTGTTCTTTGGTTTGTTGGCTTGTTTGTTTTTTTTTTGTTTGGTTGGTTTTTGGGTTTTGGGGTTTTTTTGTGGAATAATAAAATGTTTCAAATTTAATACAGAAACCTGTCTTGGTAGCATTATGTTGTGCCTCATTCAACCAAAGTTCACTTTGTCCCAGTGTCTATCATCAGAATTCTGGATACTGAAGCAGTAACACTAGTACTGCATCAAAAACAGAGAAATCTAACCCCACAAAATCTGGCTTCTTTCATATTAACCACTTCCAAAAGAATATCTGATTACATTTTTTAAAAAATCCTACAGCTTTACATTCTGCTTTTCTATCTTAGCAGTTTTGAAACATTTATAAACTCAGCCTGTGTGTGTTCTAATCCCAGTGGCTGGCGTAACAATGGCCTGAGGATCCTAGGCTGTCAGGAACAACAAATTGCCAACAAGAAACACATCCTGTAAAACACTGCCTGGGTAGTTTATTTAAATTTGAATCTGTATCTCTGTTGTTGGCACATAGCATTAGTCATGACTTAAACCATTAGTAACAAAACACTCTCCTCCACCTAACACACAATGCAATAACAAATGCGACTACTGTATCAGCAGGGAGCACGCTTTTTATCAGTTAATTTTAAAACGCTAGCTATTTGTTAAAATAAAATCACAAAAAATTAAATGGAGTCTGCAGCAATTTTCAACTGGTTATCTAGCTCACAGAACAACTACAGAAGCCGGTGTGTTAAAGGTTGTGGTGTGTCTGTTGCTTTGATTTTCACACCAGCATTCTTGGCATGGTGCAAGAGCATCAGTACATGATAAACTACAATATATTTCATAATGGGATGGTTTGCATTAAAAAGGGAAAACAACAGAGGCATGCTGGGTGTACGCCATGGCATGCAATTTTTACTGTCTTGGAGGCAGCATGATTTATGGTATGCTAGCAGACACCAGTATATATCTAGCTCTACCAGCTGTGTTTAATAACCTTAACTGTCCCTTTTGCCAAGAAGAAAGGACCCATAAGCCAGTGGTGCAGTCAGCAGGGGATTACTGCATTCATACCTATAAGAAACTCATGCAATTCAGCTTGAAATGCTGGAGGAACCTAGTCTCCTAATGAGACTTGAATAAACCACCTAAGTAAATGCACGGAAACTTAGACAAATTCCACTTAATTCAAGTTTATAAAGCACCTCCAGCAGGGTCTGAGTCAGCTTAAGGTCCTTCCACTGCAAATAGATGGATTAATCACCTCCAGAGATGATGACTATGTGGATCCTAGGAAGGTTAAAATCACTCTCCGATGGTACCCGTTTTCTCTCCATTCAGAACACAATCACTCACTAGAATCCTGATACATCCCACATTGGTATCTCAAATAAGTGCTAGAGATAGTGGGGAGAGGGGGGAAGCTAGGTATTTCTACACTTATTTTATTCACTCATTATTGCCCAATGCTAATGGCTAAAGTCTAGCCATTATTTCAGGCACAGAAATTAGGCAGAGATTGGACTAGCAGCACCCAGGTCTCAAATTAGGTCTCAAATAGAAGACATTTAGCAGCCTTCCAAATAATATAACCTCTCACAATTTATCACAGTTGTACTGACTGGGATGTGATGTCTTACAAAAGGATACAAAACTCTGGCAACATACCCTGCCACAAAAAATGGGGCTGATCATAAAAGAGCATTAATATAAAACTACGGCGAGCTGCAACACAGATTTAAGCGACAAAACCACAATGATACATTTTTAATAATAAATGTAAATCCCAGTTTCAGAGGCTGAACGTAAACTGCAGTTTTAACGTCTTTCACTCCTTTTAAGCAAATGCTCCAGAATTTGGTACTTGACCAGTAATGACAAGACCAACTGATTCGCGGATTCATAACAATTCTCCATTCAGAAAGTCATGACAGAAACAGCACACGTTTCTGGATATCACATAGATAAATTTTTCAAAGCAAACCTGTTACTCTTCCATCCCGAGAGAAAGCTAAACTTCACCGAGGTTTGAGCTTACATTTTTTCCTCTCTCACTCAGTTTTTTCCTGCATGTGGAAGGTATTTCTCCTAATCCAATCACCTCCATCTCTGGCTTATGAGGCTGTTAACCACCGGTACCTGCTGCTTTGACATTGCAACCTTGCATCCTTGTCAGGTTTTTAGCAGACCAAAACTGCTCAGCTCACACTATCTCCCTCTGCCTTTTTAACTCTCAGAATCCAGTTTGGTTTCACATCCTCTTTTGAACCAGGCCTTCGCCTTGCAAAAAGCAAACCACTGAATATGGCTCTATAATAAATAGTTTCTCTACTCTTTTCTCAAGGATTCCAGCTGTAACACTTTTGTCTCTTCTGCTTGAATCTTTCAATAAACACCTTAGATTTAATAAAATGCATTTGAAAAAGATAATGATATACCAGAAAAATGAAGAGGCATAATGTTGTACAAATCACTCATGCAGATAGAATTTTGTCCAGTTGTTCATGAGGGGTTTTGCTTATTGCATGGATATTCATTAAGTGTTACCTATGCTTACATGTTTACAAGCAAAACAAATTCAAAGAAAAAGAGAGAGAATTAAGATATTAAAACTAATTAATTGGGATTGAGAAAAAGCAGTTTTGAAGCTTGACATATTTTATAAATAGAATTAAAAATTGATAAAGAATAGCGGTATCCCCCTAAAGTGCAATAGTCTGTTGAAATTCAGCAAGCAAAGGAAAGTTAGTAAACAAGTAGCAAATTTGATCACTGCAGGCCCGTTAATTTGGAATGGACTCAAATACATACATAACTACAGATATTTGCAGACTGAATTTTCTTTTCAGTATCCCGAGTTTTTTTATTAATTGCTCTACAGGCAATATATATGTCCCTCAAGGTTTTTCATGTACTTCCTACTATGTTTATTAGAGAATAATTACTGGCTTCCTTTTACTGGCTCACACTTAGAGCTTTGAAGAGACTTAGGCTTTCATATAGTATCAAAATGAAAACTTCAACTGTGTCTTCCAAAAGCAGTTGCTATAATTGCTTCAGAAACCTTGATCAATTTAAAATATGAAGCTCTGCTTTGAACTAATAAGAGTCAGTCTAAGCAGAAACATTAAATGTGTGGTTCAGATATCCAGTAAAGGTGACAGGCAGAGAAACCAGAAAAAGGTGCAAAAAATAAGATCTTTAACTCCATGAAAATAGGATTAAAGAATGAATCTTAAAATAAACAAAGAAAGAAGATATTAAGTTCCTAATCCAATACAAATGAGATGAAAAACCATGTTGTATTATGTTAATAATCATCTGTTTTGACAAAAACATGCTGTGGTGACTGTTTAATATGCACAGTGTATATTCAAACCCTTTTTGCAAATGAAAAAGTAAACCTGTGAATATAATTGCCTTAAGTATACACTGGAAACAATGATTAAGGATAAAAACAATAAGGTAGGCATCCCTGTTAAAACAAAGATACACAGATCTGAAAGTTATGAGCTTTGTTCCCAGTTTTAGAACTTTACCAGGTCAGTTCTGCTGCTCCCCCTCCTCCCTATGCACACACACCCACACCCATTATTATCTATATTACTATCCTGCAGAGATACGTATGCATCACATACATAATGAATCTGAACATTCATTAAACAGTGTCATTGCAGGCTGGACTCTTTTCTCCAGAAAGCTGACTACTGCCCCTCTGTTATTCTGAAATATAGAACATTTCCCATTGAGTTTCAGAAGTTTTCCAACTTTGCTTACCCTGGAGAATCACTTGGGCTATTTTAATAATTATGCTTTATCTACACACTGGCCTTGGAATGATTTTGCCAATGCATTCCTAAGAGATCGTGTTTCTCAAGCCTAATATTTCTGCATTCAAGTGCTGCTGGGCTCCCTCTGCAATCACAGCCCAGATGCCAGCTGGCAGCAGATCTGCATTTGAACCAGTGGCCTGGTTGCAGATAGGACAGCTGGAACTTTGGCATCCTTTTGTGATACAGGGTCATTTGAATGTTTGGGATATGACAAAACATTTATCATCCTCCTCCTCTTCCACCAGAAACCTCTTTCAGTTACTGCATGTTACAGCTGGTTTTCTTCCTTCTATGGCAAAACAGGATTCTGACCCCTAACAAGGTCACACAGAACTGGCCATTTCAATTCCTTCTGGCTGTGATGCTGGATTTCATTGTCATATTTATTTCTCTTTAGCTTAATCTTATATAGTTTCTCTATGATAATTTGCCATCGCTGTTTTTATCTGTTCCCAAATTGCCAAGACAATACCCCGGAAGATGTTAGATATTCTAATGATTTGAGATATTCCAGGCACTGTTGTTTATTTGACTCTTCCTTTTGCTCAGAGGCAAAGGGAAAGACCGTGTTATTTGCATTACCCTCTTTCCTTTCCAGCTCCAGATGAGTGCATAATCTAGCAGGAGTTCCACTGCTTTTGCAGTTTGTCAGTTATCCTCCAATCCAATAACTTTAAAAGATCTGTAAGTCAGCACATAGCTTGTTTTCCTTCTAAATGATGTTTTATTTGCACATTCAACCCATCCCTTCTTGGCAGTGGCATGTGCTGGACTGATTTCTGCCACTATGCTTGACATGCTGCATGGGCAGAAGGCTCCATGCGTCTAACACTGAATGACTTAGCAGAAATATTAGTCAAAAGAGGCATTGCATTTTGGCCTTATTTTTCAGTGCTTCCATTGTCACGCACTGCCTGTTCTCCTGTAGTTCCATACGGGTTGCTCCACTGGTATGTATACATCTTGTTTCTCAGTAATCTAGTGAAAAACTAAAGCTCTAACTACAACAAATTTCAAATTTCATGTGCAGGAAAAACTAAAAATGATGTGCCAAGAAAGCTAACCATATGATAGCAGTAGATGCCTTACTGGTCCAGTGAGGAGCAAATCATTCAGCATCTGTTTCAAAAAGAATTTCACAGACATACAATGTCTCTCAATTAGCACATATTGCAGTTTTCCCTTTATTATCTTCCACTCCCCAGGTAAATCAGTAGAGGGAGAGACTGCCTCTAGACAAACTATTCCAAGGCACACTTGGAATGGTAAACAGTCAAAACCATGCTATTCACCTTCCAACTATTCCATTGCAAAAGATGCCTTTCAGTTGACTGTGCAATGTCAAATTGCCTCACTTGAATTGCAGAGGAGAAATTATATATGACCTTTATCCTTATGCTCAGGTTTCTATATCCCGGAGCTTTTTAATACAATTTAGCACAATTATTTAGAATGATTTCACAGCAATATGAAAGGCAACATTTTCTTCTACAACCTTCTAAAAGGCATCTAAGATATAAATTAATTTCATGGCCACTAATTTCGCTGAGCTTTCGAAATAAAACATAACTAAGAAAGTTCCTCTGACAAATAGGATGCAACTACGCAATTACAGAACATTTTTACAGGAGAAAAAAAGGCTGAGTTTTCATGTAAACTTACCTTTGGCATTTTGCGCCTTTTCCAGAATAATTTACTCTTCATTTAATATACACAGAATTTTCCAGCATTTTGGAATCATACTTTATTGAAAAAGAAGAATTTAACAATCCAAGATTTTGGGGCAGACATGACATGATGACAAATAGAAAGAAAATAAACTGGTTTTACTTAAGCCTGGACCTTATAAATTAAAAGACCTCTTAAAGGCTATATCCACGCTGCCCAACAGAGCAAGCCACAAACACTATACGCTATTTTATTTGTTTAAACAAATTCCTCTACCCCTGCCAAATCAAAACCAGCCTTCACCCAAATAAAAATGTTTCTTAACAATGAGTAATACTGCGTTACTGAATTTCAGCTGTCCTCCTACACTAGTTGAACTGTACGCTGCAGAAGATTTGTTTTTACAGAAAGAAAATGGGTATTTTTTTTTCTGTTGTGTATAAAAATACATGTCTTCCTTTTTGAGTTGAAGAGTGTTTTGCTCTTTTTTGGTTTGAGGTTTGTTTTTTTAAAATAAAATAAAATGTAAACTCAAAAATACAGACAACAACTGAGGAAAAAAAGCGTTTCAGATGTGAGAAATTTAGAAAACTAACAATTTGGACACAAATGCTTAGGCAACCCTAACTGTATCTATACGTATTTTTCTACCTATACTAAGTTCATTAAGGTACATTAGCTTTAGTAATTACAGGCTATAATCAAAAATAGTTTAGGAGTACTCTAGAGAAATATTTACCAGCCTAACTTCAGATGTTTGGGTTTGTTGGAGGTTTTCGTTTGTTTGGGAGGTTTTATTTGTTTGTTTTTATGGTGGTGATTAATTTGTTGGGGTTTGTTTCACTTTTATTGTTTGGGTTTGGTTTTTTAAACCTATACTATTCACAAACTCCAGGAGTCTGGAGAGTAGCAGGAAGGTATTGTGATCTGAAATTTAGAAATGTACAGTTCAGGATTCTCATAAGTGTCATCAACATCACAGTACATGAGAATGACAGAGGAAAGTAATTTACTCTTCTACAGAAAAATTTAATTCTTGAAAGGTTTACAATATACATAAAAATAAAGTTTCCAAATACAAAGTAATAACTTCTGTAGCCAAACTAGATGCACAAGAGAGACTATATTGGTAGAAAAAAAACCCTCTGGAGCTAAATCTAAAAAAATATCTGAGCTTCTGCTTCATCTATTTTTTTCCCTCAAAATGGCCTCAACGTTAGATTTTAGAACAGAACTCAGCTTTAGCCTGACACCTTAGCCCGACATAACAACACCACTTTCTTCCAAATAAGAGAAAAATGGATAAAATAACATTCTTGAAGACTTTGAAGTTTTATAACGTGTTCCATGACTTCCAACAGTGTCAGCAGTTCTTGCCTGTCTATTTTGAAACAAAGTGCCACTTTAGACAGAAAAGTCTTACAAAATCTTCACCTTCAGTTTTGCTGACCTTAAGTCTCTACCTTCATATTCACAAATGCCCAGCATCACCACAGGTGGCAAACATGTAGCAGAAGTCATAAAACAAATGGACATTTTCAAACTTGATTTAGTTTTTTGAAGTTTCAAATGGAACCAAAAAAAACCCACATGAACATTTCACGAGTCAATCTGCAAACATGTACCAAAGAGGTTTTTTGATAAAAACCAGTTAAAATAGCAATAGCACTTTTTTTGTGTAGAGATTTCTAAAAGTAAGTCATCAGAAGACAGTTGTACATCCTGAATTAACAAAGAATGCACAGATACAAACACTGCAGTCATCCAGAGAAGATGACTTTCATTTACAAAGATTACAAATTAAACAATAGTTTAGAGACAGATACTGCTGAATTTATATAATGGAATGATGGAGACTACACCAGGAAAAGATTGACTTCTGAGAACTGCAAAACAGACTTGTGAAAAGGGAAAGGATGCTTAACCTTTGCCCATATGTAATTGTTAAACAAATAGTTTTTGTCAGCATATTCAGCTTATTGACAGATCAAGAATTACACACAGTTTGTGTTCATTACATTGATTCTGTATTGTAGCTAATTCAAACCTTAAGTAGCCTTAACCTTAAAAATACAGATAAGTTTAAAAAAAAAAAATTGCTACAAACATTTAAGCTTACTCATTACACAGGGTAAGGACTTGCTGTGTGTGCTCTGTAGCCTGGGCAAGGTAAACTGACCAATTAGGGCTACAAATGTGCAAAATATTCTTGACAGTCAGGGATGAAGTGCCTTGCACACCTGCAGTAGCTCTGGCTGCTGAGAGCACGGGTATTGTTGGGCTTCACGTTTGAAACCTGCCAGACATGCCTGGGATGTGCTGGCATTGCCGGGCACGCAGCAATGGGCATCAACAGCCAGGCACGCAAACAATAACTTGGAATGAAATGTTGCTAATAAAAACTGGTAAGTTTGGTCTCGCCGTCAGCTATCCTGGATAGCAGAACACCAGGCCAATGAGATTTAAATGGTGCTGAGATGCTTGATTTTTATTTTAATACTAAGAGCTCATTTAGAAGTCTTGGGAGGTTTGAGGGCTGCTAATTCGAGAAGTCATTTCAAATGAGGCCTCCTCCTGCAGACAGAGGTAGAAGAGACTGGAACCTTTGTAAGGGATCAGCCCAAGAAAGGGGTGCCCTTCTCAAAGGAGACGACTCAACATCTCTTCCAACTACAGTGGCAGCACACTGCATTAATCAGCATGTTAGGAAGGAGGAACAAACAATATTTTAAGCGTGACTTTGGTCTAAGTCTTCAAGCACTGAATGAGTTCTATCCAGCAATGTATTTCACACTACATTGTCCATTAGTCAGAAATTAAAATTATCCTCTGCAGAATCTGGGGATTTGTTAATAGCCAACAAGGATTGCAATTAAAGTGAAACAAAGTATGCAGTGGTAGGTACACATTACAAACAAAATGCTCTTCTCCATCCTCTAAAAAGAAACAAAAAAAACCCCGCCTTTATTTTGCAAGGAGATAAACACATTTTAGAACCTTTTGATTTACCCGATATCAGCCTAGAAACTATTTTTTTTAGCCAGTTTTTAATGATTACTCTATGTAATTAGTATCACTAACGTTGAAGCTGATTGACAGGCTACCAGCAAGCTGTTTATACAGTGGGAAAACCAGGAAAATTATAACAGCGTGAGATGTTTATTTAACTCCCTGTGCAAACACAACAACACAGTCTCTCATTACCTCCACTGCCTCAGAGCCACCTTGTGAAGGTCTGGTGAGGTCCTTCTGGCACGGGCAACAACTCTCAGCCTCCACAAGTGCAAAAACAGATGCATCTGCTCCTCATCTCATTGACCACACGGAGTCTAACCCGGCACTGAGATTCACTGGGATCAAACCCCAAATTTAACATTTGGATAAGCAGTTAAATCAAACATCTAAAGTCTTCCTCCCCGTCGCCAAAATACAATAAAATAGTTCACGGTTAGGTCATCACCATGCCAAGTAGCATAGCCCTCTTCTTTTAAATATAGCTACTTAAAGCTCACAAGTGTTTTAAACTAGGTCTGCTTCTCTACACCCACCTAATAGCAGACATAGTCAAAAAGAAGGAAGTTTCTTCTTTTATTCTGTGGAGATAAGAAAAATTAAAAAAAAAAAAAAAGTTTTCCAAGTGGATAAACTGTAGGAAAGGCATCTGACTGATGGCCCTAGGAACGAAGCCTATATGTAATGTTGCCCTACTTCTCCAGCAAATATCTGGAACATGGCTAGAATCTAGTCAACTCCTGCAAATATTTAATATTTTTCTTTATCCTTCCCATCATAACACCCAAATAACTTGCAAATCTGAGTTTAATCAATCACATAACACACTTACAAAGAGAGAAAGAGGTCTGATCCCACATTTCTCTGATGGGCAGAGACAAATACCTAAGCACAGATCATCAGAAGTACTTGAACACCTTATGAGGATTTTGGCTCAAGTGACTTACCCACGTGAAATCTATGACTGTCAGGGAATAACCAGAAGTTACCTTAGTTCTGAACAAGTGGCCGGTCTCTAGACTGGTATTCGTTCCTTATTTCCTAATGCTCTGACCATGAGGAGTTTGGACAGGGACCCTGCTTATCTTCCTCTGCAGTTCTGCTTATTTTTAATATTGAACAAAAGCTTTTGGTCATTGGGATTTTGATGCAATTCATCAAACTCAGTAGGATTTGACTTTCCAAAATGTTACCTTGTATTTGATCTATCTCTAGGTTTTATGATTTCAAGAAGAGCATGACTCAATATGGGGAAAAAAAGAGAAAAGAATGTACCTATCAGAACAGTAATATTGGACAAAAGCAAAACACATTATTTCACTCCATTTCTCCCACTGTTTAATAGCTTGACTTTTGTATGCCAGCATTCCACAGTAATAATATGAAGACAGCTACAGCATAATGTGTTTTCTTTTAAAAGGTCATCATTATATTAGCAGTATTTGATGCATTGTGACCACAGCACACATTTTGTTTAGAGATAAGAGTGTATCTCTAACATTTTTCTATAATTTATTGGCATCAAGAAAGTCTATTTAATTTTTGCTTTCAGAATAATATTTGCAAATGATTGGCATAATTCAAGGAATCTTTGCAGCTGCAACTTTCTCTAAGAGTAGAGCAGAAAGCCATGTTTGTCAATATGCCTGAGTAGGATTAAAAAAGGACAAAAAGAAACAAAAAAATAAAAGCCCCTAAACTACAAAACAGTTAATTATTGGAAGTAAATGTTTCACGATCTGTGTATGGCACCCAGGGCTGAATAGATCATTAGCTAAACTTCCAGTCAGCATTCCACACAAGCGTATGTTTTCCTCATAAGTGCTTGCATTAAGTTTGCCAGCAATCTCAGTGATTTAACTGGAAGTACTTGCATACATTGTGCAATAAGCAGAGCCAAGGAAAAGCAGTGATTTTTCTAGGGTCTTAACTTAATAATCATATGCATTTCCAACTGTCCTATGCACTTTTTCCAACTCTTACACTCTTAAGTTTTCCCTCTAAATTGAATCCTCAACAGAAAATCTTTACATCTGTAAAATGCTGCTGAGCTACACCCAAACTCACAATGCCATTTAGTGCAGCTCCTTTTCTTTTTTATTTTTGCTCCCCTGTTGCAGCCTAATTGCATATATTCAGACTTAGTTAGAGAGCATGTATGGGTGAAGGATCATGGACAGTAGACACTTTGCATGTAGCCACCCTGGTTTTAAGAGTAAGAGAATTTAATGGCATGGACACAGGCAGTTCAGTGCCAACTGGCCCTAGTGCCATTGAGCAGTCCCAGACATGTTCAGTTTATGACTATAGAGGTAGCTGGTGGTGCATTAACAAGCAACATGGTCAAAACTTTGTGAACTGTCTCTTGTTCTCACAATGTACATGCTGTGCTGCATGAATGCTGCCCATAAATTAGCTGACAGCTGAAGATCAATACACAGAGAAACCAGCTACATAAAAGCAAGCCCAGGTAGAAAACACTGCAGAGATCTTGAGGGAGCCCATAAAGGAATAAGATAACGGGTGCTGACAGTGACTTCATCCAGTTCAGTTCTGACCTATAATTATTTTGGCCAATTTTAGTCTGATGGGCTCAAAGTGATCATTACGGTGTAAAGGTCCCTTCAGCACTAAGTTCCCAGCTTTGCAGAAACAGCCTGTGCACAGGACAAAGTGCCCCCAAAACAACCCTAAGAAACATTCCAACTCAGAACTCCCAAGCCTCAAGTGTCCTACTCACGTTGATCTTTCAAGAGCATATTGAATTATTTATTTTTATTTTTATTTTTTTTCAACATTTTTGAAGTACTGTAATGCCAGGAAAACATACTATTTTCTTTTTATTTCCAGCAGTGATCTACTAAGATTAGCACCAACTGAGAACTGAAAACAGATGTAGCAAGATATTCCCTGCCTCAGAGGTCATATTACTTCTAGCACTTCGAATTATTTACCAGCTACAGGATGTTTCTGGATACAGTGTTAATAGGATGCAACTTCAATAATGGGCCTCCCCTCTCTATTCCCCCCAAACAGGCTGGTTTGAGAATTGTTCTGCATCTCATTTGATTTTAGAATGAGAGGGACGTGCTGCTTGCTGAAACCTTCTGGTCAGATCTGTTTGTTTACTTATTTCTGGTCTGTAGGTGGGCTGGTGCCTGGAGCGTTGGAGCTCAAGGAAGCAGGTGGGTGGCAGGGACCTCACTCTCTCCACTGTACTAATTTCCAAAGACTGAAATAAACATAAAAGGAAGAAGAGCAGCCCATGAAAGGTGTTCAAGCATACGAAATGAGTTCAAAGGCATCCTGGAGGTAGAGTCTTCCTGAACAGAGAAGCTGTACTGAAGGAGCAATATTAATTAAATATATTTTAAATAGCATCTGCTGGAAGACACTTAACAGGAACCTGGAATCTTCAAAGTGTGGCTATGAATGGAGACTGGTTAAGGAGTGACAGATACCAGAGCTTCTTTTGTAGGAAAGACAAAAAAACCCAAATAATAATAAAACAATCATTTTCAGAGATATAGCACCTAAAATATATGTTAAGAAAGCCTTCCACTGAGCTTTGTTGCAGTGGGAGTTGTATGCATCCCAAAAAACATGATTCCTCTAGAATAAAATTGAGAGAGCTGGCACAAGGTGGCTTTTGTCCTAAAAAGCCCAGTGTCTTCCTTGTTGACCCCATTTTTACTAAACATCATTACAATATTAATTATTTGTATTGATCAGACATACTGATTGTGTTTTAAGCTCACTTTCATTGTTGGATAGCCCATGTGTACCTGCTACATCATATTCTTATGAAAGTTTACTATTAACTGGTGAAATTTGGTATTTTCATTACTAAGGACCCCAGCTAAAAATACCTTCAGATACAGGCAAGATTTTCAGAGTGCTGAAACAATTTATGTGTCTACTTAGGAAACACACCCCAAAACCAAAGCAAGCTCATTTGTTAGTGCACATTAATGAAAAATAGCCCTGGACTGTTGGGACCCAAAGCCCTGCTCGAGGCCAGCAGAAGTGCACAAGTGACCAACGTGCATTTGGGCTGTTGTCCACTTGTGAGAGCAACAGGTAGAAGTGGTGCTGAAGGTGAATTTGAAACACAGCAATATGCTTTCAAATCACAGAGCAGGGTTAAGCAAACTAAATACATTATACATGAAATGAGTAAATAAATTTGAAGAAATGGAATTAAGATGAGCATTAATCAGGAGGGTTTTAAGCACGGCACACGCATGGACTAGTTCATAGGAATCTTGCTAATTGCCTTTCAAAGGCCACTTTATCCTATTAAGATTATCCTCAGGAGGCTGAAGACTTTGGGGGTGGCAGGGAAGACTGAAAAACCTAGCTACATTTATCATGTTTAGAAACAAACAGAAATTGATTTTTATTAATCTTATGAAACAAAACCTGTTATCTTTCTCTCCTGGTATTTCATCCCCCCCCCCTTTTTTTTTTTAGCAATATAAATAATCAGACACCAATTAAGCTGGGGGTAACCTTCTGCACAATGAGAGATAAATACCACAACACCAACTTTGGTAAGCAGTACATGTAATTTCTCTTGAGCACGGGCTTTGATGCAGATTACATGACAGTTTTAGACTTATTGCTGTGACCAAGAAAGGTATAAATTATGACAGGTCCACATGGATTACAGCTGATTTGAAGCAAATCAAAGGCATTAACTTTAATAAGGTGCTTTGTCTCTCTTAAATGCCATTCTTACTTTCTGTAACAGCAGCTACTAAAAATCAATGATCGGAGACCTCTGCGTGGAACAGAGCTGTTAACCTCTGGAGCTTCAGCCAAAGGAGCCTACGCAACCAGAGCCACAAACCCATCCCCCAGATTCCTCCTCTGTAACACACAGCATCTGCACTATCTCCAGCAAAGAAGTTTATGATAATAAAAAAGTAACTAATGTTTACTTTTAAAGCCAAGTTTACAAGTGTCTCCCTGAAAGCTACACTCAGGGACTGCAGTGCTCTAGCACATAGACGTAGCATGGCCACATGTGGTTATGTTAGCACAGCAGAGCTAAAATATAAGACCATGAAAGAGATTGAAAACTGAATCAAATGGCTTATTATACTTTCAATAACACGGTGATAGTTCAATCTGAGTCTCAGCCAGCTCTCGATAAAGTCAATGAGAGTTGTTTCATTGAAATCAAACCAGGTGTGATTAGTTCCTCACAGAATTACATGTAATAGTATATTCAAAACTGTAAAGAGTTTCAGGTTGACATCTAAAAGCCTATTTTCCTTCTGGAATTCCACAATGAAGCTACTGTAAAAAAGAATCAATACATAATTCAGTATAGTGGAAAGATTATTATAAAGGTTATTAAATATAGCTCAAAGATTGTGGATAAAAATAATTAAATCCCTCATTGCTTCAATCATGCTATACTGACTTACACCAAATGCACTGTTTCAGACTACAAAAAGAAAAATCTGTTCCAGATTTCAAAATAGAACTTCTAACACAGTATAAGCAATAACAGCACTATATTGCAAAAAGGGGGTAGAGGGGAAAAAGACTCCTAAATCTCAAAATAAGTTTTGAGTTTGTACACTGATACTAACTTAAAATTTAGTTTTCCATGAAGTGTGCCAGGACAAGGCAAGAAAGTGTTCCTTAACTTAGTTTGCCAATTTTGCTCTCAGGCTGGAACTGTTATTGATAATATCCATCACAATTCTTTGTCTTCCCCACAGGCTGGCAGAATGATCCAAGTAAGTGCTGACTCACACACCTCAACACCTCCCCGTCAAAGTTAATCTGAAATTGATTTCACTTTCCAAAGGTAAAACAGAACTGCATGAAGTCAGCTGCAAATGGCATTCACAGATCAGCGTTCAGCATTTTTTGTAATTCCTGTAGGATTTCCTGAGTTTACCACAAGAGTTTTCTACCAAACCCTTGGAAGCTTCAGATGAAAATAGTCAATTATATTTCTGTCTTTTTTGGGGGGGGGGGAAAAAGAAAATATTTCCCCCATTTTGTTTCAATTCCTGTAATCTTCCTTATGAGATTTTTTTAGTATAAAATTAGGAAGAAAGTACACAGAACAGTATTTGCTCTCATTACTGAACATCAGACTTTGTGCAGGTCAGTTTTGACAGTAGAAGAACTAGCAAATGCCAGTGGCTTTCAGTTTCTGCATGGCTTTAAAATCAGGTTAATTTATTAGAAGCAAAAGAGATACTGCTACTCAAAAATCCTTCTTAAAAGATAATTTGTTCGTCTTTCTTTTACCCCCTTCTTTCAATTATTTTTCCATCTGAAGTAAAAAAAAAAACCAACTGAGGAAGTACAAGCTTGACAAATTGATTGATCACATGGAAATCAACCACTATCACTTCAAGTTAAGACCTTAAGTTTTGTTCTGAAAAAGTAAATACCAACCACTCCTGTGTCCTGCTGGCATGCAAGATGGCAGGCCCAGGTAATACAGCTACACAATCTCCTTTGCTTTTGATAACACTGCTCTTAATTGAGTAAGCCAGATGGCAAATAAATCAGAGTATGCCTTTCCTGTAATCTGTTAATGAACAAGGAGGAGATGATGCACAAAGCAAGAAGCATTCAGGATCCTTCAAGGGCATCCATGTTGCTTTTCTCATTTCAAAGCAACATCTAAGTTATTAATTTCTCTGCAAAATTTCTATTGTCATTTATCATGAATAATGATCACTTTAGGGCATTCCAGAGAGGAAATGCAGTCTTTTTCTACAGAAATCAATTTACTGACACTGTTAGAGCTGTGCAAATAATTTATTTTTGGTTCAGCTGCCAAGCAGAACACGTTGAAGGAAAGGGTTCTACAGGATAAAATTCAAAAGAAAAATAATTTTCTTGCTAAAATTAAAAAAATAAAAATAAATTGTTCAATGCAACAGAAAGCATTCCTTGGCAAATGTTGAGCTTCTAACAAATGTAGGAAAAGTAAGTAAGGCTCCAGAATTACAAAACTATAAGGTGGAGGAGGAAGAGCCATGATGTTCTTCTTGTACCCAGGAGCTCCAGTATTCCACCAGGATCTGGAAGACTCCAGTTCAGCTGTTCTGCTTGTTTAAATCTACTGGAACCTGTATTATCTCTTCTACTGTTTAGAAAACTCTCCTAACCAGCAAGCTGTGCCAGCCCATTTTTGGGGGCCATTTCAGTTGTATCCAATTAATCATTGCAGGCAAAAAAACCACAAAGAAACAAACAAAAAAAAACCCCACAAAAATAAGAATGTGGCTTGAAAACCCAGAGAAAAGGGCACTTTTTCCTCTGCTTCTTGATGAAACTGATGTTTAAATGTAAAATACCTATAAAAATACTTAAAAATCACAATGCTTCTCTTCTTTTTTTTTTTAAAAAAAAAAAAGAAAAGCATTAAAAAAAGTATAAGCATTCAGGTGAGCATGGACTGAAACAGTAACTTGCTTATGTGAAAATGGGCAAACTACCAGGCTATGGATTCACTTAATTAATCCTTGTGTGATTGATTCCTTTAAAGTGTAACAGTTTGAACAGAAGGAAGAGGCAACAGAAAGGTAAAGCAGTGGCAATGAGCACAGCTGAAAGATTTCACTCTTTTGGGTATATGGCACATGTAGATCCAAGTAAAAGCTCCCCAGGCTCCCCAGGGAAAGCCTAGATGAGAAAATACTACGTGGCACACAACACGTCAAAGATTGTCACAGAGACATGAGAGGACAGGAAGCAGAGAAGCAGAGGTTTGCTGTCTGCTATGATGCACATGCCTGAATCTTGCTTAGAGGGCTACATTCAGGTGGTGGGTTTTTTGGTGGGGGAAGGAAAGGGGTTGGTTGCTTGTTTTTTAAACAACACAGAAAAGGCAGGAGGTGCCATTCCCAATGTCCCAGTGAAGTCCCACCTGCAGCCAGCTCAGTGCATCTCACATCTGTTGTGCAAGGGCCACGCAAAGCCTGCAATGCTTCTAAGGTTCTTTTGGTCTAAATATGCACTTTAATTGGTCTTTGTGGGCATTGTCTATTTCTGTTGTCTTGATGGAAATAAGCACTCAAGATTTCATCCCGAGTGAAACCGGCTTCTCTCCCACCATTACTAAACTGGCAATACTGCATTAAAATCATGCTGGTATTTTCACAGAGGACAAACTGAAAGCAAGGGCTGCTTCTGAGTTTTGTAAACTCCCAGCTCTGGGAGGAAAACTATATTATAGACCCACATTAGAGATCAGTATAAGTAGTAAAGCGAGACAAAGAACAATTATATGACCTTTACCTGTTCACCTACCATTTCTAATCTGGTCACATTAAAGCCCGGCCTTTGATCTTACTAAACAAATATTTATATCTTTATTAAACTTTTAAATCTGTCATTTCTCCTGGGGGCAGCACCAGCTGTTCTAGCAGGGGCTGTTCTCCCCCAGCCCAAGGCAGCTGCTGCTCATTCCTCGGCAGGAGCCCTGCCAGCAGCCTGGCTTCCCAAGGTTCTCGCCTACATGAGCAGGCAGCAGGGCTGTGGCACCAGCCGTCACCTAATTCCAGTGCTCATCCCAGCCATCACATTTAAGAGGTCATTCAGAGAACATAAACAAGACCAGTCTAGACTTTTTTGCTCAGTTACCTAAAATCCAGTACGAGTTTTTGGCACAGACTTATGCAGGAAATCCAAACTTCAGCAGAAAGAACACTCATCTGTGGAAGTTGAGCTTCTTGCTGTATTTACAGTTCTGAGCATAATCACTCCAAATCACCTGTTTCAGCACAAAAAAAAAAAACCAAACCCATGTGCTAGGAAACTTATATGCCTTTTCTTCTGCGTGGCTGCAAAGGTTACAGTCACCTTAGACTTCTGCAGTTGCCAAGCCTTTCCCAAAGGGAAAACATTTTGCATAAGCAAAAACTTGTGCTGAAACTCAAAGAAATTAGAGATGTGGTACACTGAAGTCAAGTCAAATTTCTCTGTAGAGCATGGAAGGAACTTAAAGTGCTGCTTAAATACCTTGCTAAATCAGGATCTAAAGCAGAGCTAAGTGCCAGAAAGAGTCAAGTCAAACGTGCCCAGCACTCATTCATCATACCAGTAATTTCATTTCAATTAATTATCAGTGCTAACTGTAGTTAGTATCATACAATTCTGGGAAATGATGCTGGCTTATAAAAACAGTAGCGAGTAGTCAATGCCCAATAATCCCAGAAGCATTAAGATTAATAGATTTATTATGTAAGTGATAAAGCTTCTATGTTTCAGTTTCTTCTAACTTTATTGGAGAAACCATTAAAGACAGTGTCTCAAAGAATAAAAGTAAAGTGCCAGAAGTAATAATATAATTTTTAATAAAGTTTCTTATTTTGATTTACAGTCGACAGAAGCTCCTTTCTATTATGCTAAAAAAGCTTCTGCCTACCTGCCTGAGATCTGACATTTCTCAGAATAAGTACCAAATCTTACAGAGCATTTGGAGCACTGCATTTTCTTATTAATCAGGACGGTGAACTGATCAGCTCCGTTAAGTTAATTTTAACGTAATTTTTAAGCTATTTCCTGTGTCACAAACCTGACTTTTAAAAAATTAAATGAAGTGAGCTCTTTGGTTGCAAATTATACTGTCTACTTCCACAACACTGCTTTGATTTCTCTAAAAAAATATTATATAAAAAAAAAAAATCACTATTTCCTATTTTCTTCTATGTCACATTTGAGTTATTTTTCCACAAATACAAGGCAGGCTGAACACCACTTTTGCCTAGAAGAATCAAGATTAAAACCAAAGAAAACCTCCAAAACAACACTCTCAAAGCTAGAAGACAAACAGACTCTTAGGCAACTGAGTTCATGGTCTTTCCTTCAACCCCACTGAATCCCTGGGAAGCTTGCTGACCACAATAGCTGCCTCCCACTCTCCATATCATTTGATTAAGTCCAGCATCATGATGAACACTGACTAATACAGAGGAATTGCAGAAACTCCCTTACACTTCTGTCAGGTCTGCCTGGCCTTCGGGACTAAGCAAACTTTTTGGTCATCAGAGATGATGAGCACTGCACACCAACAGAGAGGAGTCACTCTGCTGCAAACACCTCATCCCCTCCTTCCTCAAGCACTGAGACAAGCAGAGGAAGCCTCTCCTTGAATGCAAACAGAGCAGTTACTGGAATTGTACTGTTCCCCACAGCAATATAGCCATACCACTCCAAGCGTGACAGGTCTTCGAGACAACTTTTAACCTTAAATGGGCCCGTGAACCATTGGTTGGTGAAAGTTTGAGTACTGAAACGTTCCATTACCAGAAAGTGATATACACTCTTTCTCTTCCCTAGTATATATGGCATATAACATTGCTCATCAAAGAAATCGGTGCATCTTACTAACAGCAACTATCCATGATATCATGTGGTGTGAAACATAATACCAGGAGTACAGTTAAAGAATGACAGATTTGGGCATTTAATGCTTCACCTGTCAAATAAACAGCTAAGTAAATGTGAGATAGGCAATGAAAACAAAAGTGTTTTAGGTCACATAAAATCAATTTATAAGCTCGGCATTCAAACATCTTCAAATTTTATTACGGGACCTAAAACCAATTCATTTAAAGTATCCTTATGTTTACAGTTTCAATTCAGTTCCACCAAAAAAAAGTGTAAAGTTGATTAAACTATACTTTGAATGACATTACAGACAACTGAAGACCTAGAGCACGCTCTTAACCACTTTCCACGATGACAGAACTACAAAATACTGTGAGCTGTCACACCACAACTCGGGAACTATTTTAGCCTGGATTAACCCAAAATGTGCTCATATTTGTGACTGTTTATGGTACTTAATACAGTTGGGAACAAATGCTGTTACCCATTTCATGTTCCAACAGTGCTGTTGCATTCACATGCCCATGCAACTCAGGCACAAACTGTGCTACTCTGCTCCTCCTCTTCAGCCCTACCTTTTTCTTTTGTGTTTCTCAGCAGGAGAAAGGAGCACTTTGCCCAGGGTGCAAGTCACAGCAGCTGACTGTTAGGAATTCCCCTTCAGGGAACACCGTGAGGGAGAAGAGACAGAAGAGAGACAAGAGATCCAGGGGAACAAGCAGGCGCTTGAAGTTTCCCAAATTGACCCTTCTGGGGGAAGACAGAGGCTCTGCTTTTCATACATCAACATTTCCCCATATAATTTGTATAGTATCCTTTTTTCTAAGCCTCTCAGTAGGACTGCCTTCCCTGAGGCATAGTAAAACCACCAAAATATTCTTCTGCCAACTGTGCAGCATTCTCATATGAAGACCAAAAGAAAGCTACAGGGAACCAAACACCCCAGCGTCACTTTGGTGTCCACACTAGTGTATTTTTATGTTTTTTTCTAGAAGTATTACCTTCAGACTTTATGTTCATAATTCTTTGAATTCAGCCTCCCACTGTATTTATTCTTCAAAGTTGAAGTTATATTTTTGTATAGGTTGGTGTTAATGTTTTATAAAGGTCAAATTATAGTGTTCTCCCTACTGTTTTATTGTAGAAGTTGAGAGCTGGCACTGTAATTAAAATTCCAGCTAAAAAAAGTCTGCAGGAGTCCTACTTGTAACCAGGCAATTTGGTTTTCTAGCAAACCAGAGCACATTTCCTATTGCCTCTAGTTCACTGCCACACAAAAGAAGGTAAACAAAACCCACGTGCCTGAATGCCTTTATACAAATAATGTTTCTTACCAGTATGGTTAGTAGACAATATAAATATATTCTAGTTACAGAATATAATATAAATAAAATTAAAATTAAAATGCAATCATTTTCTAAAACCTGCTTTTCATATTTTGACAGAAACTGCAAGAGGAGGACAACTCAGTTCACACTTATAAACAGAAGTCTAACCAAAGTGTTCACACCACTGCTGATAAAGGATGTAAGGGATTTACAATTTGCTCTTCAGTAAAATAAACCTGGACCCCTGTCTGCACAATGGTCCCATTTACTTCAGTCTAACCTGCATTTAAGTTCTGGTCTTTGCTAGCAAGTGTTTCAAAAGTGTCAAAGGCACCAATGATGGTTGTAACTTGCATGTCAAACTTCGCTTTTACTACCAGCCATGTGCAAACTGCTCAAAGACCCTCAGTTCTGCTTCAGTTCTCTCCACAGCCAAGACAGAAAGATAGTTGCACTGATTTATTTATTTTTTTCTAAAGAAAAAAAAAATAAAATCAAAGCTATGTTGAAAGTGGAGCTCCGGTCTAAAAAAGCAACAACCCAGATCACTATAGGAATCTTCTTTAAGGCCTTCTCAGGGGTCCAGATTTTATTTTCACCTGGTTTAAAAAGAATTCTTTGTTAAAGAAATATCAGATTTTTTTTTTAAAGATAATCCCCTTTCAGGCAGGTTTTCTTTAGCCAATTTCTTATTTCAGCAAATGCTACCACTCACCAGGGTTGTTTTTTTCAAAGATTAAAAAAAAAAAACAGAACACAAACATTGTAGTTAATATTCACATCACAGAACATGACATGCCTTAACTCCACTATCTATAGCTTCACTTGTCTGCCCAACAAGAAGCAGGAGGTACAAGGCATACAAATATGCACCAGATCATTTCAAAATGTCTAGGGTTTTCAGAATCAATCCATAAAAAGTTACTTTTTCTTTCCCTTCTCTAGAGGAAAGAGTTTGGGTGGATAAACTGAAGAGAGACACAAGACAATATCAAGAACTGTAGCCTCCAGCTAGAAAAAAGCACTCAATCTAATATATTTCTGGAAGGCCTCATGAGATTACTGTCAGTGTTGCTTATTCTCAAAGCGAGACTGAGCAATCACATGCCACAAGAAAGCTATGTTAAAAAGGAGATGTGTCCATTAAAGCAGACAAAGCCGATGCATACAGACAGATTGCTCTGTCCAGGAAAAACTGCTTTAAATAAGCAAAGGGAAAGAAAAACTGCGAGTTGAAGCGTAAGTATAATTACATTAGAAAAATTATAATTTGATTTGGATTAGTAGACAGAAATCCTAAAAGCTAAGAATTAATTATGAGCTACATCTACAATTATTTTTAAGAATACTCACACGCTTTAAGATTATCATTAACTTAAATGAGATTCTACATTTAAAGGAAGATTTAACCTCACATGCTCCCATTAATTCTTGCTAAATGTCCACACCACTTTGAAACGTAATGGAAAAGGCTAGATAGCCATGATTCTTTTGAATGGTGCTTTCCTAAGATTCTCAAATTACAAGTTCTGTCAGAAATGCAGTGAAAATACAAAGCAATGTACTACAGGAATGCATTGAAGTCTCAGCATGCAGTAATTTGTGTTGCATCTGTTTGTCAGATATGAACAGCACCATCCTCCTGACAAATCTGGGCTGACCCCAGCTCTAAATTATAACCAGAACTCATATGCCCCTGCCCCTCATTTCCTCGGGAAGATAATCCTAATAAATTTTGTCAGCCATAAGCAATTAGTGTCAGATGATTTGTTGCCAAGTTCACCCGAAGCTAAACTACCTGCATTTTCCTAAAAGGCAGATTTTGGCCTTTCAACATGTTCAAACACCTGCAGAAAATGAGGCTGCCTCTAGGCCTGCATTGCTAACCAGTTTGGGAGCAATACGTTAGTGAGCCTGGGTTTTGTTTCGGAATTGCCAATGAAGAGAGAAGTGTTCCACGAAGCACCTGGGGAGCTTATTAATACAAGGTTTGCACTGCACTGAGCGAGAGACCCATCCTGTTAATACTGAGCAGTTGGTCATTGCTTTAGACTATTAGAACAGCTGACATGCTTCAGCCAACCAGGACTTACATGTATTTAAAAAAATGTTTTCAGAAAAAATTAAATCTCAAATTAAATAGTCTGCTACTATTACTTTCCTAAATCAAGACCAACACATTAACAGACCATTCACTGTCAGTGTGAAGTCTCTCATCCACTTTTTTGCTTGCTTTTTTATTGCTTTTCTTTTTTTAAAAAAAACAGAGTTGCATGGCTTTTCTCAACAGAAGAGACAAGACACTGAGTCTAGATCTTCATTTCCCCCACCTTGGGATTATGATGTCAAGAGGAGGTTTAATCAACACATAAGGCTTTCCCTCCACTCCTCTACAAGAGCTGAACACATCCCTGAGAGATTTTGGACTTAGCCCTGAAGATGTTTTTCAGAGACTAAATAATTCTTTTGCATTGTTCAGTCTAATGTTTTTCAAAACATCAAGATTTTTCAAAAGCTAGTTTAATTAAATGTATATACATAAAAATCAAACAGTCTATTTTAAACTCATTTCCCCTCAGGTCCTGTTAATAAGCTGACATGTGATGTTTGGAAGGCTACTGTCTCACCACTTGGCACTCAACACCATTTTTTCTTGCTTTATTTTTCTTTAATCATGTGTGAAAACAGTTTAACAGGTGATGTGAGATATTCTGTTATGTTGCAACATCAATCTGCATACATCTATTCAGAGACACATCTGAAATGTTCTATATTACTTAGCCACAATATAGATTTGCAATACACATGCAGCTTTCTCCCTCTGTGTGAGAATTAAGCATCAAACTTCAATTAGAAAGCAATGTCTTAGGTATTTAAGTGGTAAATGATATTCCCTTTGAAGATCTTTCTCACTTTGCCTCCATGAACATGCTGTAAAGTTTGTAATCTCCCACTTTAACAATTACTTCCATAATTTTGCAACCATTTTGAATAGGAATTTTGGTAACATGCATTTAGCTTCCCACAGCCATTTACAGAACAGAGTGATTAAGAGATGGTATCCCTACCATCTGTCTTCAAATCTTAATATTTCTGTCCACGTGGCATAACAGAGACCCTGACATCTGGTCTTCATCATGTATCCAAACATCAAACCGAAGCTCTGGTATTCGAATTCTAGACACAGGTATGTGCACTTTAAGATATAGTTTAGAGTATAAAAACCATTCAGCTATCTGGGTAAAAAAGTTGATAGACATTTCCATAGAACATGCTACCACCTGCCCAACACAGAAACCAAGTCATTTTCCAACATTTTCTAAAATAGTACATTTTGTAAGATAGCAAGTTATTTATGTAAAATGAGAATAGGTTTAAGATGCCTGTAGAATTCAAAATGTGTCAAAGACTTCTTTATTTTGAATAGCCACAGCTGTTTCAACAAGGATACTTACACCTGTACAGATATTTACATGGATAGGCAAAAAATCCATACTTATCTAGCTATTACCTAAAAGTCTAGATAGTTTTCTCTGCAAGAAACTTAAGCCAAGCATCTTACCTCACTTGAACACATTCTTTTGCAAGCTACACTACCACCTGTAGTTCTAGTTACCTAAAACCTGCACTATTCAGCACACATTGCTAACATTGCCCTATAAACCTCATGTTAAAACTCTGTAGAAGGTTTGGTATATTATGGTGTATTGAATTAGGCTGCCACATGATCTCTATGCAATCCCCAGAAAAAGCAAAGCAGGAGGAGATGAATCAAGTGTGTGTGTGAGATAACACATGTTGTATGGATCAGTAAACAAGAGTAACAGCAGTAAAATTGATAGCATGTAAGAGTCACAGAAAGAGACCATCTGTACAGTCAAATGGCACGGGGAGTGGGGAGAGCAGATGTGATAAATCACAAGTCTCACTTAACATCCTCTGAGAAACAAGAGGAAATGTTTTGATGTGAGCATGGTCAGTGCTGTGATCCATGTACACACATGATCTTGAAGTAGTAGGAATGGTCTGCTCTGATCTTTCCACAAGCATCATTCAGTTTGAACAAAGGATATCTTGGTGGAGGCTATAGCTTTGCTAGACAACAGAACTGCTTATCATTAATGCTTAAAGGCTGACTAATATATTTCTCATCATATGAGTAAACAAAGATTTTCAATATGGTTGAATAGAAAAGTCTTTGTTAAAATCCACAGACTAAAAAAGGGCCCAAATGCAGACAGACGAGCCCTGATCTTGAAGCAGCCCAAGCTCTGAAACATGCAATCTATCACGTAAGAGACAGAAGAGGTCAGCCATTAATTAACATCCAAATTAAAGCTTTTCAAGGAAGGGTCAAAACTTTCTTTGTTTTGACATTTAAAATCACTGGCAACGTATCCCCCAGTTTAGTATGCACAACACATCACCTAACGCCTTTATGTTAATTGCCTCAATTTTTCAAGAGCACTCTTTGATTCACTGTCAATTAAAAATACCCCCAAAAGCCAAGACTCATGTATGTTAAGTATAAACATGATTAATGTAACACAATTACATTTCCACGTTTGATGAGTCTGATTAGGAACTTTGTATCAGACTGGCATGACGAAGCATTGTCACTACCAGTGACCTGTCAGCCTTGACAAAGACAAGCCTGCTGATGGGGAAGCATTTCATGGCCACAAATGTTTCAGAGAGGTGGAAAACCTGTAATTAAATGCTGTCAATTATCACCTTATCAAGAACGTAGCAATCTCTATGATTTTTTTCTATCTGATTACAGAAGCTGGTCCTAGGACTAAACTAAAAAAAAAAAAAAGCTGTAAAGGAAGAAATTCCAGTAGAACAATTGCTTCTTAAAACAATAATTATGTGGAAAGATCCTCTAATATTTCCATAAAGTGACTCTGTGAATACTATCCCACTGCATGAAGGGAACATCTGTTTTAAGAAAATTGCACTCAAGGAAAAGAACTGGACCAAAAAGCAGGAAAGTAATGCCTAATTTTGTTTGTGGTCATAGAAAACACAAGTTATAAGACGACAAATAGGTCTGATGAGAAAAAATAAGGTCAAAATTAGAATAAGTAAACACAAAAATAAAACAGTCCCAGTCTGGAGGTTTCTGTAAGTGAGATGCAATGGTAAATCAGGAAAAAAAAGGTAGTTCATCCTGAGCACAATGGGATAAAAGCTAAGAAATAGCAACAGAATTCCAGTAAGCTAACAGGAAGAAGAGTATCCATACACAGCTGGACTAATGTAAACATTATGGCCAACTTGTACTAGTTCTTACTGAAGCCTACTTATAAGTCAGAACAAGATAAAATTCTGCTCCCTCTGTTTTGGCTTCTTTTCTTTCTTCTCATCAGTAAATGTAAAATACAATTAACATTGCCATATGTAGAAGCAATAAATACATAAGAACAAGTCATAACCTATATTTAATTACAAGAGAAATACTAGCAATGAAATGTGCAGTAGGTCCTTATTTAAATTGAAAAATAAAATAAAAAAAAAGAAGACTGTTTTATTGCACTTCAGAAAAGAATTAAGGAGCTCCTTGGCTTATTGAGGACTACAAAAGCAATCACTGCTATAGGCCTGCTTTGCATACTCGCTCTATTAATTTACATAGCCCTAGTAAGCCTCACATTGCAATGCAACTGCTAAATTACTCTGCTCTTGGGTAATGGGTATAAAAAGATGCAAGAGCATGCAAAGTATATTCAAACACACAATTAAAAATATCAATTCTGTTGACAGCCAAAATGAAGAAACTGTGCAGAGGTTTAATGCTGCTGCATGAAGGACAGACTGTTTACGAGTGATTGAATTAACTAGAATCACGCATTGACAGTCTGCCTTTGTCGAACATTACATATTAGGCCAATTTAGTGTCTGCTTATTAAAATAATTTAATTCTGAAGATTGTTTCCAGGCATTTATAAGTCTCCTCCTTGCATTAATGATAGTGTCTTAATTATTGTGCTATTTTCACACAAGTGCAATTTGCTGGGTCACCACAGAGCAACCCAGTCAATTTTGGCTTAACCAACTCCACCTTTCAGTATTTGGGCAGGTGAGCACAAATCAGCAGGAGATCTGGCCAGACACGCTCCAGTCTCAAAGTTCAGAAGCAGCCAAAGAATAACAAGGGTTATTTTTATTCAACTTAACACTAACTTGTTAATATTGCTTTTCTTTACATGGATCTTCAAATTCCCATGCTTGTTAAATCTACCACACTTTCTACATTCTATGAAATTTTAATTTTAACCATGTAGGAATTTTACAAAACTGATGAATGCATCATAAGAAGAGAAAAATAAAGTGCCAAAAGTAATATCTCTTCTAAACTGAATAATCTTACATGTCTGTGAACAGCATTACTACTACTTATGATCTAAATTTCCTTTGAAAATGCAACTCAGACTAAGTAACTTATCAAAATGCTTAAACTATAAGTGTTATTTTAAAGGTTTTTAACTGGCCAAACCAGTTTAAAGCTGAATGACTTAATTTTCAATAGACTCCAGCAAGTAATGCTGGCGTTTCCTTTTGAAGAGTTATTGCCATTTTAGAACAAGTGAGCACAGTTATTATGCCTTTATCCAAACATACGTAGCAGTGAGAATACACCAATATGTAGTAGCAATATCTGGAGGGAACTGAGATGGGAAATGTGTGTATTTAATGGATAATAATGCTTTGCATTTCTTGGTATCACCAAACAATGACTATATATCACATTGTAGGATCTAGATATTATACGTAGATACCAAGCACTACTGTCCCATGCTGC
>BJBW01001302.1:94301-171404 GCA_004320125.1 Scolopax mira
GCTCACTAAAGTATTTGAATGAACTAACATCAGGACTGAAAGACAGTTAAATCTCCTTCAGTTTAATGCTTTGAGTATACCATGCCAGATTGGATTTTATAGTGTGACACCGTTTTATAATGGTCACTGGAAATATTACTGAATATATCCAAGTTCTGCAACACGCGTAGTAACAATTTGCAATCACTGATGATCACAAGCTTTGTCCAGCCTCCTCTGAATTTCATGTAAAGAAACACTTAGTCAAGTGCTGATAAGCAAGCCCTGATTTCCAAGATTATAGTGAAGACTATAAAAATTTAGGGTAAAATTATTTTAAGAAGTGGATGATCCTAAGTTTTCACAATGCTGCTCTAAATCATTACATAAAGTATTTTGCCATCTCTAATATATGGAACAGAGCTATAGGATCTCCAGTCTGTGGAGCTATAGGATTAATGCAGGGGAAGACAGAATCATGGCCGTGATCAAAATCCTATACACACACACACACAAAAAGTTTTCTGATAAATGGCAGGAGTGATATAAATACATAAGCAATTCTGATTTTTGTACAATAGTAATATATGAAAATAACATACGGTTCAGAACTGGCTGGTCCTCTGTGAATTCAAATGTCTGTTCAATATAAAAAACCTTTTGCTGGAATCCAGGGACACATCCTAAATCTTCTGCACATATAAGCAGCAGAATCTGAGGGGAAAAAAAAGAAAAAAAAAGGAAAGAGACTTTTAACATCCACTCATTCATCCATCACATTGGCTTCTGGGAGTGATACTGGATTTAGGCTCAGTGCTCATAAAACAAAAGCATTGGGCTTCATGGTCATAAACCAAAATATCCATCACATCACACTTGCACTTCAAATCTTGCTAAACAATTTTTATGTAAGATTTTTACTTTATATATGTGGGCTGATATGGAAGTTACAAAATGGTAGCTTTCAAGGTTAACTTCAGTCCAAGTTATCAATAGAGAATATTACTGGTCTTTATGAAAACACAGGATCCAATGTTGCTACTAAAAATCACAGGTAGCCTCAAATAAGTGCTTTACTTAACCATGTAATTTGATTTAAATAATTCATAAATTAGAGTCTGCAAAGTTCAGAAAGCTGATCATCAAGTTACAGGAGGAATTCTTTATTTGAGGGTAAAGTTTCACATCACAGGAGTTGCCTTTTATAAAAGAATTTCTTTGCTTTAGATGTAAACAGTTGCCTTCCCCTTTCCTCCCTCCCCACCCCCTCCAGCTCCAAACCACAGTTTGTCCATTTTCCCTGTAATCAAAAGCTTGTTTACACCAAGAAAAGACTGAAAATGAAATGTGTACATCATACTGGAGGTGGATTTGAAGGTTAAAGTTGAATACGGTTTGTGCCACTGTTAGTATGTGGTCACCAAAGGTGCCAGTCACTACAGGAATACCTTAGCAAAGGAGGAAGCTTAAAAGCAAAATAAATTGGTTGGAAATAGGTACAATGCTAATCTCAGACTCTGAAGGTTTGTGTTCTGTCCCTGAATATGCACAACATCCCAAAAGGCTATTTTTCTTGGCAGCTTTTAAATGAGACCATGGGTGTAAGAACTTCCAGGAAAGAAGCAGCAAGAAAAAAACAACTAAAAAGTTTAAAAGGTTAAAGAGAGAGGCAAAAAAGGCAAGTTCAAAAGTAAGAAAAGTCAAACCTGTATTTTTCAATCTATATATGTGCAAGCACATTTTCAGAAGTAATTTACGCTTCAGAACCTCCAAAGGTGTTTTCAGAACCTGACTGGTGTACAGACTGCTCTGATCTCATAGTTGTTGTGGCCAATCTGTTGCTTGCTGATCAGCCAAAGAAAAATCAAGGAAAGAGCACATGTAGAGACCAAGAAAAAAAAACAGTCAAATACATGGTGATTCTCAATGACATGCACTCTAAAATTCAAGTGGCCCTGCACAAAGTTGTCTATTTACTCAAGACATCCTCAACACATGATTACAATTTTGCCAATACAGATCTTGAGCCATAAAATGAGGACAATGTCTCCCCTGTCACACACAGATGAATGATGAAGGCTCCTTTCTCCTTCACCAGCTCAGGTGGCAAACCAAACTCTCACTTCTCTGAACCCAATAGCAACATCTCACATATTTCTTAGTTCTACCTCCACCACATTATCATGCCAGTATGCTGATCCTGATCCTAGAGAGATGTCCTGCAGAAATTTAACATCTGCGTGTTTTCCTCTTAACCACCACTCATAGTCCATCTGCTAAATGAACACAATACGTTATCTGCTCTCTCTTCATGCACTTCACACTTGCTACAAATTTTATGTGATCCCATTTATAAAAACCAAAGGCAGCAATACTCCACCTGGTCTGCATTAGATCTTCTTATTGAAACAAACTGCTGGATCATTTGTTTCATGTCACTGACATTGGCTATAAAAGCTTGGCTAGAAGTGCTAGCAGACTGTGAGAAACAGCTGGAATATTTCATGACAATTAAGGTGGTGGTAGTCAAATGCAGCAAACGGACGCCTTTGCCTTCCATCCTAACCTGCTCTGCTTGTCCCTTTGAAGGACTAACTAAGACAGACAAAATAAAACACCAAGCAAGGTGGAACATGCTTGTCTTTTTTTGTGGACCCTGGAGAACACCACTTGTTACAGACTTCCAGCTGGATTCTCTGCCCCTAATCACAACCCTCTGGGTCCTGTCTTTTAGCCAGTTTTCAATCCACTTAACTGTCCATTCATCTAATCCACACTTCCTAAACTTAGCTATGTGGATCCTGTGGGAGACAGTGTCAAAAGCCTTGCTGAAGTCAAGGTAGACAACATCCACCACCCTCTTCTCATCTATCCAACCAGTCATGACATCATAGAAAGCTATCAAGTTAGACACGACTTCCCCTTGGTAAATCCATGTTGACTACTCCTGATAGCTTTCTTTTTCCTCCATATCCTCTGAGATAACATTCAGGATGAGGTGTTCCATTACTTTTCCAGGGATGGAGGTGAGGCTGACTGGTCTGTAATTTCCAATCATTTTATTGGAGATTAAGAATAATCTTAATTTTATTGGAGATTCTGGACTCCGAAGGGGTGGAGAACTGAATGTGTCCCCTTTAGTCTTCCAGTATGAGACAACTGGGAACATGAACTGGCATACTCAGTGCCTGCCCTCAAAATTGTGCATAAAACTTAACTACTGATTATTAAAATAAAAAGCCTGATATGCATTTAAATGGTCACATACATAGAAAGACAGAGATGTATTTTCTGCAGACGTTTTCTCTGTGCACAGGTGCGTTTTTAAAGTACCTTTCTGACTCATAGTGTTCCTAAATGAATATACATAGAAATGCAATCACAGCAGAAGGAAAATTCTTCCCATCTCAAGACACAAGCAACAACTGAAGCCATGATATATAACAAGACCACATCAGAAAAAACAGCCCAAGCAATAAATGCTGAAATTTAACTACAAACAAATCTTCCCCTAAAGGATTAACACCACAAGTAAGAGGCAAATCGTGTTCTGATCTCCCAGCTACTGGCATCTTAGAGTTGAAACTCTTGTCTTACAGAGCTATAAATAAAAAGCCTGCTTTGAACACCATTTATGTCAGTACTTAGAGAAGGGAATATGTCTACTTTATCAGATTTGTGACAGTATAAGTTGACTTTGAAATCTGGGCAATCTAAATAGGTCATGAGTTAACTTCTGTAAGCCTGGTACAGAAGCCTCACATAACATTGATGTAGCAAATAGAAAGTGACCTTTACTCCCTTTGAAATAATTACAAGACTCAGGCTTGGCCTTACTGTGAAACGGAACATTTTATTCTACTTGCACAATTCCAAGCACTTTCTTCTCAACATGTCAGACAAGATGTCAAATTTGTTATCACACCGACAGTTTTTAATTAATTACCTTCTAAAAGCACAATTATTCTTTTAATTTATTTTTCTCACAAAGAAACTTCTTCTGTTGAACTAAATGTCTACCTCATTAAAAGACTTTCCATTGAGGTTCTTCACTTTGGGAGAAAAGGGTCTTTAGAAATCCCTTGACAAAATAAGCCAAGCAGATTTGTGTTGAAGGCAAAGAAAATATTGCCCAAAGCAGAGTACATTCTGAATTTAAGTACTGTGTAGACTACATATTTTTTTAATATAATAAAATAGGTTTGTGGCTGATTAGCTGTCTAAAGAAAGGGCTCAGATAAACAAACTGAAAATAATGTTTAAATATCATATATGTAGAATTCATAATGTGTATATATATTGTTCAAGTACTGAACAATTAGTAGAAAGGATCCTCCACACACCATTAAAAAAAAAGCAACATTCTTGAGAGAATGACAATTTTGGAGCAAACATCTTTTGCTCATGAAAATCTGAAGGGGTACAAGCCTGAAAAGCAAACCAGGGAGTCACGACTACTCAGACCTAAAGATCCTATATTTACTGACAAACAGAATCAAAGTTTTTCATAACCTACTGCTTTCCAGAAACGTACAGAGTGAAGACTCATTTTTAATATCCTGACAGTTTGTCTTTCTGAATTTATACCCAGCCACTATAAGGAAATGTCAGTAGTTCAAATGATTCTTGTGCGAGTTTGGTCACTGGGCTAGAACTGTACTTCTGATGAGGTATCAAGCCTATGAAACTTTTTTTAAAGTTAATAAAAGAGCACACACATGGTGGTGACCCTGCTTGACCTCAACATTTGCACTGAAAGCTGCTCATGTAGAACGTGGATCAGAAAGCAAAAGAGGATGGCAATTTTATACCATAATGCAGAGGAAATTAATAAAAGTCTCCAATATTAAAGCACTTTTGGATATTACCACATCTTAAAACCCAGGATTCCTCTCCTTCCTCTTCTGGAGACTGAAAATTAGTCTCTGAGATGACTTTCCACAGAATTTCAAAATCATTATGTCCTTTTAGATTTTCTCAGTATCAGCACATGAAACAAATCCATTCAAGGTCTGATTGGCTACATCCTCATTCCGGAAATTAATTTTCTCACCTTTTACTGTAAACACTCTCATATCTTCGTTAGCCCTACCTGAAAGAGATCAACTTTTCATCACAAAAATGAATCAGAAAACTGATTGCATTTTGCACACATTCTTATGGTGTAAAAATCATGCTTGTGCAAGGTTTTTTTTAAATAGAGATATAAATGCAGACATCTGTGAAAATCTTCTGCCCAGACATGAATTTTGCACACAATAAGTGCAAAAAAAAAACACCCAACTCATAACACAGGGCAGTATCCTGTAGGACCACATGGGACCTTTGACTTCAGGAGTGTAATTTGAAATGCAAACAAACCAACACAAAACCCCACAAGAGCTAAAACAGAGATCACAATAATTTTTAATAATAGTAAAAAACCCAAAAGTTATGAGTCACTGCCTAAGACATTAGGGTTTGGGCTGGTTTGGGGTTTTTTTGTTTGTATTTTTTTGATGGGGTTTCTTTGGAAGTACAGTTTTAGTTTGTTTTTTTTTTTTTAATATTCAACATGTTTACTTGGAAGTGAATATTGAAAATTTATGCCTCTGAGCTTTCTTCTGCAAGCATGAAAACTAGAAATTTGGGGTTTTTTGCATACGAAAACTTCAGATTTTCATATAAAATCCGATGATCCTAAAAGCTGAGAACTGAAAGGGGGAAAAAAAAGGAACCAGAATAATAACTGCCAACACTGCATTAAATGGCACATAACACAATATTTTTATCATGCAGATCAAGATCTTTGAATCTTAAAATCCTTTCTATGCTCAGGTGCTGCAACACTAGATCCATGAAAATGGATAGGGAGGAAGCCATGAGAGAAGGAAAACAAGTAATAAGCAGCACAGAGTCACAGTAATTTGGAGAGAGATGATGAAATCCTGCCTTCAGTGAAGTCAGTAAGAACCATTCATTGATTTTAGGTTTTTTTACTGAAGATGTAAATGAGGGAGTTATTTAAATGAAATTAACAGAGGGATACTTACACGGAATAAAGAGAGCACTGCTTTAAGTAAGGTTCTGATTCTGCATTAGGCAGATTCTAATTAGAGTGTCATCAGGTCCTAAGGCAGTTGTTTCATCAAATCACATACAGACTGGACATGAAGTTCTTCTTGTCTTCTGTATTTTTTAACATCAATTGGCACAGAAAAAACACCTCAAAAGCCTGAATAACTTATCCTCTGATTGGCATAATTAACAAAGGTATTTTAACATTGCATAAAGGTACATTGAATTATTTATCTCTGAAAGTGACTAAATTAAACAAAACACACAGTTCTTCTGCATTAATTTGATTTTTAGAGCACTACAATTTGGGGGATTTTTTTATTCAATGCTTTCATTTTGGAGGCAAAGTTTTCACTGTTTCAGGCCTTAACCTCCCTTCTTTTTATCAGGAAAGAGCCTCAGAAAAAGAATATTCACAATCTCTACAGCTTTACCTCTAAATCTGATAGTGAATTCAAGTCATTTTTGTAAGAAATGCTATTAAGATTTGGCAATAAGATTCTTCAAGGATGATAAATATTCTTTTAAAGGGCCTACATATCCATTTACTGCATAGTTCTGTCCTAAAAGTGAAAGTTACACTTGGAATAGTGAAGGGTGGGCTATGAAAATGCAAATTAGAATGACTTTATTGTCTCAAATGAATTCCGTTCTCCTGTCACTAAGCAGTGTGACTGCGGTAGGCATCCATTAACTGCAAAAAAACTATGACAAACTCTTTTGTGAGACTATCTAGCACAGGAACTTTCTTTTTATGAGCACTTTCCTTTTGAATGTATGTTTATTATAAGAATTTTATCACATATTCAGTAAAAATTGTGCATCTTCCATGACACTGAAATCTTGTTAAGTTATTCAAGAAGCAGTTTGCCAGCACTAGTGCCTGAACAGATAGCTGCTTTCCTTCTGAAATTCAAGACCTCTGGAAGAGGCACTATCAGTTTGTTAAGATATGACCCCAGGGTCTTTTCAGAATCAAGTCACCACATCACTCTGCAAAAGCCAGGGCCCACAGAAAAGTGTAGCTGGAAAAACATGGTCCATGCAAGACCACCTGCCCTTAATCTGATTAAGTTGCTATGAAACTGCACCCTAAAATTAAGGTTTTTTAATACACTGTTACTAATACATCTTCCATGCATCAGAACACAAGTTAGCTTAGACTTCTTGACTGGGGAACCCAGAAAAGCCTCATACAATCCTGGAAGGAACAACATCTGCTGTCATGGGCAGGCAGAACATACAGTCACTGTCCTGGCTGGATCACTCAATCCCCATCACAAAGAATTATTCCTGTATTCCACAATTCTGGACCTTTATTCTGATGAGAATTTCCTAGCTTCCAGAATAAATTTGTTCATGGTCAATTCACAGCCATTTATTTCTCATACAAGCCTTGTCTCATAACTTAATTAACCTTTCTCCTCTCTCACTCTTCAATTTGTTAGGCTAGACACACCAAGCTCTTTCAATCTCCTCCTATAAGAATACATTCCTTTGATCATTACAGTAACCTTTCATTGTGCCTGCTTACGTTTGCACGTGTGCAAAATACACAAAATTCCAGATAAGTGTTGTCCAGGGTCTGGTAAGCAATATTAATATTTCCTTAAGTCTAATATATGTTGCCTAACGCTTCCTAAAGTTTCACTTTTCCTTTTTAAAGTTTTGTGATACTGACAGATCACAATAATCCTAAAACCAACTAGCACACAAAAAGCTGAAAACTTTAACATCAACAGAGCTACTGCCTCCATTTAGCTAAAACAGCATTAAGCAGCTTTTGCAAAGAGTCAGGATTAATCGTTATGAAATACAAACACAGATGCAAACCCGCGCGCGATGCTAAATCTGTGCCCTTTCTGACCAGGTGGGAACCAACTCAGCTCACAAATGCAGCATCTGACACAGAGTCCAAGCTTAACCTTCCCTCTCCGTAGAGTTTATTAGCTAAGAGTCAGGATTTGCCAGTAGAGGTGGGTTCCAGACTCACGATGGCTCGTATCCATATGGCTCAGAGCACGGGATCAACTTACTCTTTCATCTACACAGATGTATCTCAACATTGTTCAGGTTTTTGTAATCCAGGCAATAACTATCATCCTAGTTTATTAAGGATGGTAATGATTAATAACAGAGGCCAAAATGTGTTCCTTATGCTCAAGGTAAGTAATATTTTAAATTACTCAACTATGTAACAGGTAAATGCCTACCCCTCATGATTAATAACACCATTTAACAAACATGACTCCTCAAACAAAAGGACAGGGGTTTTTTTCAAGGGTTTTTTTCCTTGTTTTTAGGCATTATGAAAAAAGTAATCATATTTTTCTGAAACCCATACACCAGCAGAATGAGATTACAGCTGGTTAGCCTATTTAGAGTGGGTGCACAATAAATTCATTTTACGGGGCACAGAATAATGCAAATGAGCCATTCAATAGCACTCCTGTACCAGTGAAAGAAGCATAAAGAAGAAACATTGAAAGTCAAGGTTCTGATCTAGTTATACTGCAAGGTATGGAATTACTGAAACCTAAACTGCATTACAACAATAACCTATTCAGAGATCTGCTTACACTGAGTATTTTTGTTATTTATCACCTAATGAACTAAACAGGTTGATCCTACTTTCCAGCAGTAATGACTTCATGAAACACTTAGATGAATGAAAATATGGGTTTCTCTTTGTAAACAAAGGAAATAAATTAAGAATTGTTTAAACATATTTATAACCCCTCACATGCAGTTGCATGGGGCAAAGTCATTATTCCACACAGGAAAAAGCAGATGTGGCAAAAGCCATTAGAGAAAAAAATTAAAATCATATTTCTTGCAGCAGATAGTGGGTTTTGGATAGGAAGGCTGGAAACTGTAAGGAATATGATATATGTTTAATTTCCCAACAGTGTGATCATTATCAAAAAAGGTGCAACCTTCCATCCATCGTTTTCTTTATAATCCACAAAGTAATAGAAGAAAGCAATTATTACTGGACCACAAAACTGAACTTAGTATAACATCGAACATCTGTCTTTTGCACTGTTAAGCTAAAACTGAAAATAAGCTTGCTAAAACCAATCTTTTAAAGAATAGCATGGGTTTGAGTATTTAAACACATACACAGTGCTATCATCTTGGAACATTACAAAACCAGGAACCAAGCCCCAGAACTCATAAAAGTATAAGGAAAAGTAAAAATATCTGTTTTTCAACTTCAGGAAAACATTTGTTGAACTTTTTCTGACCTTCTCCTACACAGTCACAAACATAAGATTTTTAAAAATGAATACATTCAAGTAAATCCCTTGATTCAAGCAAGGGTATTGGAAAAAGCCCAACCTAACATCCAAAGACTCATAATAAAAATTCTGAAACTGCTACAAGGGAAGAAGCCCACTGCAAACCTGTCTACTGATTTTGACATGCTTTTATTTGACTTCAATGAGAAGAGGACAATATATTCTGTCAAAAAAGCTATAAACAATATTTTTTTTCACAAAGTTATCTGCACTTCACATGGTTATTTTTTTCTTTCCCACAAATCACACTGAGCAATAGTAGTATGATAGTATTAAAATAAATAGTTCCGAAGACCAGCTTCCTATTGATTTCTGTTTAAAAAAAAAAACAACCAAGCTCATAGGCAGATTCTCTTTTAGTAAGGACAAGGCATGTTAATGACCTCAATCTTTCAAGTTGGCTATGTATGGCTAATTACCCTACATATTTTTAATTCATTTAACAGATATGACCCAAGTTGTTGTATCACTGCTCATTTTACCAGGCAAGAGCTTGTGCATTTATTTACAATAGGCAGTAATTTTCAATCTCCCACAGTCATCCAGAAATAAATAGAAAAAGATAAAGGATAAAAAATAAAAAAGACCTAGGTCTTTTTTGGCAGTTCCAGCTGCTACTTGAGGAGTATTCTTAATTAATTGCAAGAACACAATCTAAGATTTAAAAGAACTTGTACTAACTCTTCTGAGTTTAGAGAAAGCACACCCCATGGGAAAGACAGCAAGTAGTTGAACATTTTTGAGCACATCACAATAAAGCAAAATCTCAAAAGCTTACAGGCTCCCTTGTGTTAACAGTGACATTACATCAAGAATGACCTTTCCAAAGAAATAAAACCCATTAATGCTAGGAACATGATAACTATTAAAGATCAACACTTAGTAGCCAAAGCAAGGGGAAGGAAAAAAAAAAAATCAGTCTGGTAAATTAATTAGAACATAAATAATATGAAACGAAGACCTTGGTCCATAACCCTCTCTCTTGTAATTGCTTGCCATTTAAAAGTTGAAAGAAATCTTTTATGTAAAAGATACAGCTATTGACCCTACATGTATTGGGAAGTCAAAGAAAATCCTAACACATTGAGATGAGATCTCATGAGTACCAGAGAATGCCTTAGTAACACCCCATTAAATACTTATTTCTCATTTCTTTACAGTAGACCTTTCTTTCCAGCATTCAGGAATAATGCTTTTGGCAAATATTGCAAGTTAACTGTTAAATAGTTCTGGGCTTCTGACGGTTGGTTGTAGAAACAATGATTACAGAAAATATTGGGCAAATTATCTGTACTCATGAAAACATGCCGATTTTTTTTTGTTTTCTGAGGTGAAGGGACAGCAGTCAGGCCTGAGTCATAAGGACACAGGTATGGCTGTATCCTCCAAACTCCATCATGAAACCTCTACAGTAGACTAACATTTGCTTTTGAAATCCACACTTTAAATCAAGTTAGATTTCTGCGTTGGTTAGAAAATCCAATGTATTTTTGTAGCCTCTCCATTTAACACCGTAGGCAGCACTTTCAGTACATTTATTAGTTCTATAATTATCTGTATTTACCAAGTCTATCATCTGTTCCACATGAAAGCAATAAACATATAACACATGAAAGGGTGTGAGAAATGTCAATCTCTCCCTTGGATTTTGCTTTTGCAATGTATACTTGTATCTAAATACGAATATTATCACTAAAGTAGTTGAGAGAGCTCAGAATAACATCGTCGTTCAAAATTCCTGGACAAAAAGCATGTAAGGCTTTTGCGTATGTCTAGACTGACCAGGTAAAAAGGTCTAACATAATTCAGATTTGGGGGACATGGAGAAATATATTTTCTTTTTTATCAGAGACACAGGCTAATTCTAGTGTTTAAGCCATTTTCTTTATAAGGTTATATTTTTATTTTGTCTTGAGGTACACAAAATATTGAAAATTCCTACACTAGGATATATGTATTTGTCTTACCATTACTACTTGTAACAGGGGTTAATTTAATTTTTTTCAAATTTATACAATCAGATTTTTCAGATGCATTTTGGACAAAGTAAAGCTGTTTGAGTTTTACATAAAAATAGGAAATCTTAAAGAAAAAAAATCAATTATCACACAATTTAAAGGCCCTTTTCCTTGTATATAGCAATTTAAACTTTCTGGAACACTTCAATTTTATTTTTTTTTATAAGCCTGGAAGTGATTGGAGTTCTGTGCTTGCAGACTATAAAGCAATTTAAAATATTCAACTGCTTCAATTTTTTATAGGTACTTTTATATGAAAATGATTGGGGTTCTGATCATGCTCAGCATTGAACAATTTTAAATTATACAAATTCCTTTTTGTAATCAATGGTTCATGTTTGGGACTGAAATCTGGGAGGGTGTACTACATTATCAGGCAGTTTGAATTATACAATAATTTTATATTTTACAATCTTTCATCTCCCAAATAAGAATCAGCTTGCAAGGGTGAAAGCATAAAGCATTCAAAATAAATCAGCATTACTCAAAATCAGAAACCTAATTTTTCTTTTTTAAATATTGTAAGAGACCCTTTTTCCATAAGGAAATTCCCATGTCTTACTACATGTTATCAAGCATGATATTTCAGAAGCTACATATTTCTACTCAGTAAATTGAAATAAACAATTCAAAGGAGAATAAAGACTAAAAGATATTTTCTGAGTCTACAAAAAATGAGAATGATTTATTTTTACAACGTTTGACTTAAATTTCTGAAGTAAGCATTCAAGTCCTCTATAGCATGGATAGAGAGTGCTCAACAGCTTCTGGTTGAAGTTAATTGAAAATATTAAGTATATCAAATAGGAAATTCAGGTTCGTCTTCAGGGATATCATTCCTGATTTAACAAAACTGATACACAGAATCTGCTTTTTAAAAAAAAATAAATTGATTAATGGAGTTTTCTTTCTCAATAGTCAAGAACATGCTCTGCTCTGAAGCGTTGCCCTGTGAAAGGAGAGGAAATTAAGGTGTGACATTTGAAAATAGCACTAAAGATGTACAAATGGAGAAATGAGAAATCCAGATGACAGGCCACATTACTCGATATATTTCATTAATACTCTGCCAATGTGCTTATATTTACTACCAAACAAAAATCCAATGCAAGTGTTTTTATACTTTCCAGCAAACTATCTGACAAACACCAATGCAATCTAACCTCTCTTTTAAAATATGACATCCTGAAAAGAAAAAATTAGCGACTAATTTATTCAAAAGACTTGTCTTTATATTTCACCTTCAGCTTTTTAACAGAAGTGATATTGAAGAAATAGGATAATTTCTCACCAAGAAAAACAACCCAGTGTTCCTCTGCACATTCACTGGAAAAGATAGTAGCTAGTCCTTAAAGTTATTGGTTTGCCTTACTAATCATAGGCTTTTAATTCTGTCTCTCCAATTTCAATTAGTAAGTAAACACTGACATCCTCAATTGGGCTACACAGAGCTCCCCTTTATCCACTTAATCATGTTCACTGCAGCATTCCCTAGGCTGTGGTTTCAGAGTTCTTAGCTGCTGTAAATCACCAGTATTACATCTTTTGATTCAGAAACTTATTAATATATCTTATCATTCAAATACACGTGCCCTGGGTTCAGGAAGGACCATGTTTTCCCCTCTCCCAATAGTCAGCTACTGTGCTCCATGAACAGAATTAAGTTGTAAAGCATCGCTAAACTCATTTGAAATATTTTGCTTAAGTTAAACCTCATATTATAGTAATTAAAGAAGCTGTGAGAAACCATAATTAGACTAAGTGTCCAACAAATATTAATCAGTAAAGTAATATTCTATTATTAAGAAGCAGCTATTCACAGTAGGAGTTTCTCTTGCGAGAAACAAGATTAGGAACCGAGCCAAAAGCAAACCAGACTGCACAGAGAATTGGGTTATTTGGTGCCTTCTTTTAGTTTATGAATGCTTTCACCTGTATGGCCATGTTAGAGAAGGTGTAAACAGGCTCCAGACTACAATCCTAGATCTGTTGGTTAGTCCCAGTGTTCCCAATCACTGTAATAAGGATTTCCCTTCCTTAGTTCTAATCCAGGCTAAGAGACAAACCCAGACCACACACCCTGGGCAAACCACTTAACCTCCCTATGTTTCCCCATCTGTAAATGAAAACAAGACAATTAACATACACAGCAGGGAGATTCTATGATTTACTTCTGTGTTTTGGTCAGATTTGAAACCTTGTGTAAGAAGTACTATATAAAAGCTGACAAATATTGCCTGTTTGAGGCACCATCAATAACCATTTTGAGCGTGCAACAAATAGGATCATGGCCAAAGCATCAAAGTGTCTGAAATGCTAGGCCTGCTTTAGCTTCTTATTTTCTTGTTACACCCTCGCCCTGCATATCAGTTAAAAACCAATGATAGCAATCTCATAAGAAGTCACCTTTTCTGAGATCAATTTTAGAGTTTTCCTCCTTTAAGTTTATTTCTCTGCAGTAGGAAAATACTGGGACTCAACAAAGCAGAATCTAACAGGAAGAAGATCCTGATTCTGATAGAAGATAGATTCTGATGAAGTTGAGTTTTCCATTGCTGTCCAAAAGAATTATTTTTTTAAATGGCACCTTAAATCATACATTATTACCTGAACTGTTACAAAATAGAAATAACTCAGATTAATTCTCAATTTAAAAAAAATCTATTTGTACAACAGACCAGTAACCTTCATATTTATTGTAGATATTGGAATATCTACAAAATGTAAGATTTAAAAGTTTGACACTTCAAATTGTCTTTTGCTTTCTAATTACACTAAACAGGTTTATTTATACAGAGACATTCAAGGCAACCATCCAGGCATTACGATCTTTTCAGCACTGTTGAAAATTATAACTAAGCCCAACTTTCAGTTCTGTAATTTCCAGCACTGATAGAAGGTTCTTCATTTATTACCGAAGAAGCAACAAGCAAACCAAGAATACTATCCAATTACCAGAAGAATTGCCTTTTATACGTGATGAAATGCAACTCATCAATTAGAGGATTCATTCCAGTAAGTTCATGTATACTACAACGTTACCTTTTCCATTTTGCACTCATTAGTGCTCTGACAACAGCAAAGGCTTCATTAGTAACTAACATAAAATCAATATTAATATACAAAATTGAAGATAAAATTGTTGCAAGACATTTATGCTCAATGTGATACTTGGTTTCAAATCCACACAGGACATAATTTAAAAATTCTAATTTAAAGTAATGATCTACATTGGAAGAGACAAAAGAAATTTTGAAAAACAAAGCCATAATGCAAATGAGACAATTCTGTTCATTTCTGCCAACAATAAAATTGCTATCCCTTATTGTATCCACTGGCCACAGAAATAAAGACCAAGTAGCAACAGGAACAACTATTATATGGAGCAGATGGAGAATGAGAAAGTGTTTGATCAGATGTCAGGGAAGCCACTCATTTTAGTATTTTTATTTGAAAAAACAAGTGAAATCCATGAAAATAGACACAGTAGATTTGGCATCAGGTATCTACAGATAGAAAAGTTCATAAAACAGCATGTGGTTGCTCCTATAATTTTTTCTCATTTAGTGAGACAAGAAGGCACTTGCAGGGCTGTCTCTTTTTTTTTTTCTTAATCAATGGGCAAAGAACTAGAGGAAGAGCCCGGTGCAAACTGAGGGGGAAGCAAGGGGGAAGCACACCACAATGGAGAGGAAGGAGAAACGAGAGGTCAGGGGCAGGACAACAATCTCATGTAAAGCTCACAGATGAAGTTACACAACAGTGCTGTGGTGTAGGATGGGCTCAGTGCCTCCAAACAGCTCCTAGACAACATCTCAGCTTTGTTATCCAGTATGAACACAGTGGTTTTTGGCACGTAATTTGTTTCACTAACATAGTTCATATTGTTCCCATGATCACTAAAAGCTGGTAAAAGAGGGTAAGGAATAATTGCTGCTCATAGCTTGCTCTACTCAGCTTAGGGGATGGAGATTCTCCTGCCAACTGACAAGGGGAAAATGCTAACCCCTTATGAAAGTCTCATCTGTGACAGAGACAGAACCCTATCCCACTTATTTTTATTTGAACTCCATGCCTTTTCACTTGGCAATTTTACTTCTCAGCATTAGCTACCTTCTATGTCCTAGATTCGGTTTCTCTCTATTTTTGGCTTTCATTTCTGCTCCCTTACCCTACATCCCAGAGGCTGCCAGGATTATTGGACAGTTGAAAGGGGCACATATGCACGAATTCCCTTCACGGCTATGACAAAGACAAGAGCATCCATTTCACTCTAAGTAGTGTTCAGTTGCCAGCTATAAAAACACAGGTGGTCCGTGTGCTTCTAGTAAAGCTTCAGAGGGGATTTCAGACATTCATAACCATATTTAACTCAAGTTTCCACTGGAAATTACACTTCACAGACTATAACAAGACTTTATCACTTTTACCTCCACAATAAAATTAACTCATTCTAAAGCTTAGTGCAATAACCCATTAAGACTTGAAGAGCTAGAAATAATTAGTTCAGTTAACTCATTAGTAGACATCCATCTCTAAGTTGGGGTATAAAGGCAGCAAGAAATGAACACATTAAAAGGTATGCCTTCAGCTAAGATATCTAGGAAAAAAATTTTTCAGGGAGAAAATTTCTACTGAATAATTTATATTCATCTTCCTGCCTGTAAAAAGCCTAGGGAACAAACAATAAAAATCAGTACCTTTTAGGTAGGTCAATATTAAAGCACTGCAATGAGAGAGAAGATGACCATCTGAGACTAGCAAAGATTAAATTGGACCAAAAATTAAACTGTTTTTCCCCCCTGCCAGAGTCAAGCATGGAGATGAATAAGACCTCACAAAGCAGAAGTTAAATAAAACTATCTAATTCTGTTAATATTAATGACATTTGTTTTCATCTGTTATGCATAACAGATAAAATGTTCTATAAAAATAGTTGAAGTGGGATTTTTTTTTTTTCTGCTCCTCTGGCCAACATTGTTTTTGGGGGTTTACTGGAACAGTAAAAAAACCAACAAAACCTTTTTTTAATTTAGAAGCACATGGGAAAAAAAAAAAACATTCTGAAAGTATTGAATCATTTTGTTTTACCATTTTTGACTAAAATGAGCAGTTCAGACTCACAAAACAGAGCGTATCATTTTTGGTTTAAGAGCCAAATTGTACAATTTCATTCAGATTAGCTCAACTTTATTGTTCAACTGCTGCTGTATGTTCTGGAAGCCAGTAATTTTGTCTCTCATCTTGTGTGACAGGGTCTCCATCTGAATGGCAACTCTGGACATGTTTCGGCCATTCAGCCACACAGGAAAACTGGGTCCATAAATGAGTTGCTGCCTTAGGAGGCCACTTACCTCACCAAGGAAACACAAGTCACAAACTGGCACAAAAGAGTTGCTGATTGAAGTGTATCAATTAGAGAAGACACAACCTAGAATATAATTCCATTTCTGACTTCTAAATGGAGGAGAAAAAAAAAGATAAGATTCTTTAGAAGATATCAGAAAGAAGTTTCAGATAAAGATATTTTGAGTTGCCTGTATGGCTTGACTTTGCTGACTCACTGAACCACTGGTTCTTACTTGGTTTTGTCTTTGCTTAAAATAATTTCAGGATACCTTTATAGTGGCAATTAACACCTTCATTAGTTCAGCATAGTGTTCTATAGGCATACCAAGCTGACACAAGCAACAATCCAAGAGGTTAGTGAGGAATCTCAACACAGGTTGATCAACTCTGTTCAGAAGGAGGGTGAAACTTTAGCCCACAATTTTAGGAAAATTGCATGACTGTATCAGTTTTTTCTTTTTAGTGACCAAACTACACCTTTCTGAGTAACCCAGCCAAAGTCAAGCCCTTCCTGGCTGTAGAGACACTTTTCCAACCCCCAGCCAAGGTTATGAAAACCGAAACCTTTTTTCCTGCAGCATTATCTACAACAAATCAAAGAAATAAACATTGGGATTAAAAATGGCAACATTAAGGAGTAGAGACAAATGTTTTCAAATCAAACCCATGTTTGGAAGCCAAGCTGCCTACATGTAACTTTCTAAAGTATTGAAAACCAGACTTGGCGCCTTTGCCTGGTTTCAATATACTGAATCACATGATAGTTTGTAATGGCTTCTAATGAAAACTACCATTTTAAAAAATTGTGATTTGGACTTTAGATCTACAGATGAAGACTACAATAGCATCTCCAATTTACCTGACCTAGTTTCTACAAAGCTATATTGTAAGCTACGTTTTCATTTTGCTTAAGTGAACTTTCAGCAAAGTGGATTCTGGCAAACAGGAATAACACATGAACTCTAAAGGTAGTGAAGGAAGGCATCCTTCACTATTATCCTTCTTAGTTTGTACTCCCCATTATATTTAGGATCCCCCGTTGTGCCATAAAGAACAGTGAATCTATCTTGAGCATAAATTAATGTGAAGCTATTGCTGCAGTTTCTTGCTTCCCCTACAAATTCCTTTTACAACACACCTGTTTTAAACATGCAGTAATTATTTTCCTGTTACCTGCTACAAGAAGAAAGGAAGCTTGATAGCAATGAATTGAACTTGCCCTTTTTCCCCTTTCATTGTATCTACCTACAGCAGACGGCACCAAAATGCAACTCAATTAAACACAGCTCTCTTGTCATAATACAAACAGAAACTCTCCTCACAGCGGAAGCCGGAAAGTTTTGCCATGACACTCCTTGTTGCATTTGACAAGTTTATTCAAAAGCAGATATTTCAGCTGGGAGGTCTGTCATTCTAATCCTGTTCTTTATGCAAGAGCAGCTAATGCAATTCCAGCTACCTGAATAGAAGGGCTCTTGCTTCCAGATGTTCCATTGTGCCTCGCAGACAACAACTGCTATAGGACTGACACCAAAAGACAGGTATTATGAGTATTTTTCCATCATTACCTTCTTCTTAGCACAGAGTTTACAGCTTCCTTGTTGATTCCTGTAATTCTGATAGGCATAGTAGAAGCCAGTGTAATGCTACTGTTGTATAGGTCTGTCATAATAGCAACCAAAAGAGGGCAAATGTACTGATCATGGTGGTAAACTGAAGAAGTTACTCCTGACTTATTGAGCAACTAGTTAAAAGATGACAAAAGATTGATTTAATGAATCAAGGTTTGAAGAAAATTGTTGACTGTCTGTACTTCCAGGACACACAACCCCCAAATTGCAGTGTCACAGATTAGCTACACTTACACTGATTAGAGATATAGCAAACCTGCGGGAATACTTCTATAGGGGACACCAGGGCATCAAGAGAGACAATGAGCTGGAGTAGCCAGCTAGTATGAATATTAAAGCCAACTGAGGAAGAGACCTGTAAAGAGGCTCTACTAACTTTTGGCAGCAGCTTAAGACGGTGCACAGACATATCTGTTACCTGCCTTGTTGCAGTAAAGCTAAGAGAAAGAAAATGCAAACCCCCTGACTAACAAACCAGGCATTAGCTTTTCCTGTTACATCAGCTAACCAATAAGCTGGTTTTATTTCATTAATTATGTATTAGTGTTTATAATCAGCATAACATGCTTTTTTCATCTGGCCTCTACAAGTATTAAAGAAATAAACCTTGTCATGAAACTGTTGAAATTGTTCTTTTTAATTCCATTGGAAAATAGCAAATAAATGCTAATAAAGCCATGCAGGAAGAATAGCAAAAAAAGAACATTTAAATCTACACGTAGAAATACTTTTAACAGATTGAGATTTACATTTGTCTTTGCTTCTTAATATCAGTTTGTGTTACTTGCTATGTTATTTGTTGTCCAATAGCAACATGTTTTCTTCCCCCTACCTGTGATTTGCAGCGTATAAGCAGTATTTACCTAGATATTAGGTGGGTTTTCGTAAACATGAGCTTCTGCAAGGAAATAAAGAGCTTTAGTTATAACATGTAATGTAACTAATAAGCTGCTCCACAGGACTGCCAAGCATTTGCAGGTCTCTCTAAAGTCAACGGAGGCTGTATGTGCTGGTATTTCCCACGGCTAGATTCACATAGGTTCACACACAGGTTGGAGAATGAACACTGTCCCAGACCAGGTCTGCCATCCATGCCAAGCACATCATGCTTTGCCCAGAACATCTGTGAGTGAAGACACTTGCTATATGGCTAATGCAGTTACTGGGTTCTTACTGGGTTCAATAATTCCATTCTGCATACAGTTACTCAGACATGAGCAATCACTACGTAACAACTTCACAAACATGTTTTCTAGTTGCCAAAACCTTGTGGAAAACTATCTATCCTACTCCTTTTCTCCCTTAGGACATATCCTCCCTAGGATATGTCATAAAGATCAAAGTCTGATCCAACTGGATCAGGAATCAATGATATTTAAAAAGCAGCATCACACAGCTTATCTAATTCAACAGCAGCAATATTTTTAAGTGCAGAGTTGCATTCATACGCCACAAATGGCTCACACTCAGTGAGACATAAAGAAGTGGTAGTGTTTCAACTTACATAGAGAATGATTATTATTCTCTAGGCCATTGGAAAAAAAGTATCTCCTTATTTTGAAATACTGTAGGTCATCCCCTTTTCTCTGAAAGAAAAAAAGTAATTGCTTCTGATTTGCTTGTTTTCAAAGCATGATGATGCATCCTTTTCTTCTGTACCAATTCATGTAACAGACACACGTAGCTGTTCAGATATGCCACTTCTCACCCATATGCTATTTTCTTTGCTTAGTGTTTTGGAAAAAAAAAAGGCTATAGCACAAAGGAAAGCAGACAAAAATGCAAAGCTGTGCAGTGATGCTAAATAGCAATAGAGATGTTCTTCCAGAGACTTGACTGCACACTGCACCCTCCCTTGTTAAACATACAAACTAATGTGAGCAAATTAACCACCTGGTCTATATTCAACTTCCTTTTTAAACATCCATTTTCTTGCAATTCCTTCCCCTGTTAATCTAGTGTTGAAGTAAGAAAAAAGTCTGTGCAACCTTAGAATATAAATTGTTATTAGATAGTAATGTGGTGCTCCATCTACATGAAGCATATTGCTTTTCTAACTGCAGAAGGATAGGAGGACTGGCTTGTGCTTTAACTTAGAGAAGTGGGTCAAATCTCCAGCATTTGTTGTCAAACATCTCTCAGAGTAACTGTCAGACTTCTGACTGACATCCATGAGGTTTGGCTTGGGTCCTTCACAACTTTGAGGAAATGCAGATAACAGCTGCAGTCTCTGCCTGACTGATCCCCATCTCCTTTATTTACCCAGTGATTGGGGGAGGGAGCGGGGGAATAATAATCTGGGGGGATAGATTATCAGTTATGTGTCTTGGCAGCACATAAGCCTCTTGCTTCCCAAACTCAGACATCAGAAACCAGTGAGGCCATGTCTAGTTTTTCTCCCTTTTTTACAGTACAGAGCGCACAGCTGCTGTTAAAATAAATCATTCCCTGAAATGGTAACTGACAAAGTAAAACAACTTTGTATAGTAGCATATTTACACCAGATGTGGACATAGGTCACCAGAAAGATATTCAGATTAAAACAGATGGAGAATCAATGAGGCAGAGCACTACAGGAAAGCACTCCCGGATGGCAGAAGCAAAGAAGGCTGTGACTTGACTCTGGAAAGGGAAAAACACTCCAAGGGAATAGAGAGAAAGCCACCAAGATCCCCATGATCTTCATTTTTCTATACTGACACAAGCTGCTTTTGAACTGAAAGATTCTGAAGAACTGTTAGGAAACATGGAAATCAGCGGTAATCTGTCCAAAAACTATAACAAGTTTTGGATCAGACAAACAATTAAATATTGTAAAATGTAATGTAAGATCTGAACCAGAAAGAAATATAAACAAAGAGTATCTTATAATAAGTCATAGATGATATGCTGAAAAGATTACTTGATATAGTCATTAATTTTTCATACTCATATGAACATTAATTTCCTATAGAAAATATTTCTGGTTATCTTATGTTTCCTCCCAGCAAGTCATGGCCTAGACGGGGGGGGGAGTATTATGATGTGTTTTCTCTGAGACTGAAAACTTCGTTGAGTAAGTGGCACTGGTTTCTGTCCCTGCTTTTTCACTTTTCTGTTTTACTTGCTTACATTTCCAGGGCACAGATAAGAACCCTGGGTATTCTTCCCATTGCCAGAATGTTAACAATCAACAGTTACCTTTTTAAAAGTCACTTAAGCTCTCTTCTGTCCTGGTCCTCTCAGTTTCTTTTCATAGCCATAAAAACAAGGTTTGAGAGAAAGTCTCTACTTATTTCCATGTACTAGCTGCACGATAGTAATCTACACAAAAAGAAACCATAGTGTTTCAGGAATAAAGCAATGATGCCAGAGATACGTTTGCTACTATATTCAGCGTTAAAAAAAAAAAAAAACACACCACACTTACTGGGTTTTTGACTTTTAAATGACAAGGCTCAGTAAGGGTCCCCCAAGTGTGAGGACAGGCTGACAGAAACAGAATAATCATTTGCAAGAACAGTCTTTGAAACAAGGTACTGCACTCAATTGAATAATGAACCACCAGCAGCTCCACAGGCAATATTTTTCACTTCTATAGAGAAGAAAGTTACAGGACTTTTTCATTTAGAGAGCTTTAGAAAAAAAAAAAAGCAATAGATGCCTTCATTACTTAGGCTCTAAACGTTTTCTTCTCACCCACCTCACCTTTCTGCTAAACTCCTTTCAACACTCCCTTTTATGAGAATGTTCTATATCAACGTAATTTGATGATAACCTCCTTCATTGCCTCACTCCCTTAAAAACGTTCCCTGGACAGACACAACAATCACATTAGGAAGATATCCAGTTGCCCAAAGCTTTCTTTTTCACTTAGAGCATACCTATCCATGTATCCACTACCAGAGATGACAGTCTGCTGAGCTGAAACAGAGTGAGTATGCACATTAAATAGCAACCCTCAAATAGATCCATCCCTTCTTATGCTACTAGACTTGTACCAAGATACTTTAGCCAGGCTTTTTCACTAGTCCACAACTTCTCCTGTTGCCCAACTTCTGTACAGCAAGGGAGTTTCCTTTTCCTAGCTCACTTTTCATAAGCCCATTTCAATACAAAATCTGCCCACATGACAAACAAAAGCCACCTGCCAAAGGGAAGAGCTGACTTTGCTAGCAGAGATTTCAGTCCCACATGTTGGGCACTGCTGTTATCCCGTTGTGCTACTTGTGTCTTTAGTAAAAGAAGCTGGGAGATGGGATGAAAATAATGTATCTGACTGGTAACTTCACTCCTGAGGCAGCTTCCCAGCCTTTTAAAGGGAACCCCATCCAGCAGCGCTTCTTCTATACTTTGGATTCATGATCACAATAAGGAGACATAATAGCTAGGTGGGAATTGGGTAGCACTAAAGAGGAACTCCTTGAAGGCCTGTGATAAATGAGAAAAATATAGCAAAAGAAAGTATACCTAGAAGTTATAGTTGCTTTTGCAAAACTCTGTGGCAAATCACTGAAGTGTTACAGCTGCAGACCCAAGTTTCAGATGCCATTTTCAATTTCCCTCCCCCAGAATCACTACGTAGGGGGTTCTTCAATAGACTGACATTCTACATGACATACAAGGCTTGTGGTTTCCAAGACTACTTAGGATCCCTTTTAATATTATTGTGATACTATCACTGGGAATATTTCTAAAGAAGCATTTACAAATCTTCTTAGAATTGTACATTTCTTAAGATGACGTAGATTTTAAAGCCAAAAAGAAACACAACGATCATCCAGGTCCAAACTACTACATAACAAACACCAAGTATTTTCTCAGTCGTCCAATGACTTGAGCTGCGTGCCAAGAATGAGAAGATACTTTTTCCTCACTGAAATAGCCTACTTAGGGACTTCATTACAGCAAGGAATGTAAAACTAAGCTCAGAGTCCTCATGCGATGGAAACCCTAAATATGGAGCAGAGCCACTGTCACAGTAGTTACTCCCAGTGACTTCTAAAATACTAACACCTTCCTTCTTCCCACTAACTGGAAGATGAGACTGACCTATCTCAGCCCATAGGGGCTTTCCATGGTGTGAGGCTTCAGGTAATGGCCCACAATAACTCAGAAGCAGTCCATATGATAGTTTCATCAGGCACTATCTTTTAACCATAAACCTATACTACATTAAGTTGTTGATTAATTATTCCAATGGAGGAGGTAATAAACAGAGCCCTTAGGGAATAATATTTTTTATTCTTTCTTCTTACACAGAATGCATGAACACATACATTCCAAAAACTAACTTTAACCCACTCTGCAAATCAGAAAATAGAAATTGAGGGTCTGGTAAAAGAATCTACTCAGAAGAAAGCTAGTAGTACACAAATAGTGTAATACTTGCTGAAATGCAGAGCTGACTCGTTAGTTTTCAACATAGTAGCTCTTTATCAGAAAATGCAGTTTTACCAAGAATAAAACACCTCAATACCATGTATTTCTGGTTAAACCTGATTTCAGTGATCCCGAAAGAAATTAATGATGTTTTGACCTGCGCAATAGGGTTACATAATGCCATAGCATTTAATATTTAAAACCAAATATGTGCCTATTTTGGCATTTATATTCCAGAGTAATTTCTACCAAGAAAAATTAAAAACACAGATTTCTTGAAGTATTTTCCTTTCCTTCTGAATATCAGTTCCACTTCCCAGCCAGAACTAATCCAATCCTCTTAACTGAAATTTTGTTTCACTCTATCTCAGAAATTCCAACCCAGATGCTCTAAACTTCACCGTCTCCAAGGAGTGTCATCTCTAATTGTAACCCTGAGAAGAAACTCTCATTACCTCTGTTAATTTAATAAGCAGGGGAAGGCTTCTCAGCTTGTAGCGTCATGGCCAGCAAAAACAAACCTTGGTTATAAGCCTCACAGATACTTTCTAAACATACATACCTGTAGCTAAATTGCTTTTCATGTTCACTACATACTTCTCCAGAATATTTACTTCTGATTTTCAAAAGCAGGCACACCATTCCTCTGAAGATATCGGGACATTTATAATCAATTTAGTAAATACACTTTACCTCTCAGATTAAGGTACTGTCAATATATTTTATCAAGAATGTTGTTGTATGTGGTTTTGTAGGATTATTTTAAACCTGTTTGTCAGTGAGGCATACTGATAAATCCTCCCATCGTTTAAATGTATTTATATGACTGACTTATTCCCCAAAACAAGGGTTTTCAATACTGACTACATTAGATTCTACTGAATGTGGTTACATAGGTAGAAAAAAAAATGGGTTCAGATCAGCTTGTTTTTCATAGGCAATACTAACATGCTCAGTTTATAGTTTTATAGTTTAATCCTACAGGACTTATCTGCCCTAGGAGAGAGATGTTCTGCTGATATAGCTAAACTGGCACAACTTTTGTTGTATCAACAAAGCATGAACTGGAAGCAGAATGAGGCCAAGCACGAACCCTTCTGAAAGTGTCCACTTATCACTCATAAGGTGGGAGCCCAGACAACAGCACTTTGAAAGTTAATACAAAGCAAGAATAGAGACTGGCAGCACACATCACCCGGCCTTCATTGCCGTACACAGGAGAGTATCAATAATCAAATGAAAGAGCAGCACAATGCACACACAATCACACTTTTCTTACAACGGCAGAACTACTCCATCCCTCCTGCCACTGTACTCTTGTGGAAATTGTAGTCTCACCTCCTTTGACAAGAGTTCACCTGAACTCTTGAGAAAAAATACGCAGGACATCAGAAGTGATGCAGGTGAGTACCTTCTTTGACACCATTTCACTAATTTGATACAAACGATGACACCTGGGTTGCCACATCTGAAAATCGCCATGACTTGCCTCAACCCTTAGTTGTCATGCAGCATATAATGCACTTTACTCTGATATTCCTGGCAGGAAACAACAATATTAGCTATGAAATCTGTAGGCTTCTGCCAAATTCACAAATACTGGCAGCAAAACCTATGGAAGGGGCAGACAGGGCTGGGAAAATGAGGAGTAATTTAATGCAAATGTTCTGTAGTGCTCCCCAGGCTCCATGATTAGGGATGTCAAAAAATTTAAGTGCTCCTTCTGGTTAATATTATGGAGAGCTGATTATTACTCACTGTATATAAGGTTTTCTAAAATAACTGTATTTTTCATAAGTAAGTCTCTCATTATTTTGTTCACTAAAGTGTATTTTGCATTGTGCTCAATAATTTCCCCCCCAAAAAGTGAAAGCTAATTGTTAAGTTCTGATTTTAACCAAGATTTCCTTTTACTTAACTTATTTTTACTCCCTGGTGAAGTAGATAATGGTGAGGGATTTTTTAAAAAATAGAAAAAGAAAAAAATTTAATACATTTGCTAATGCAGGTAGGCATAACTTACTTTGAGGGCTAGATTGTTTCAAACACATACCATCTAATTTTCTCAGAGAAATGATTAAAAAGCCCATTTAGAGATTGCTTTGGAAGGTGAAAGTACCTATGCATACAAGGTGAGTGGAAGTTACATATTTACTTACACTTCCAAATACTGAAGAGTACGTTTGTACAGGTCACTTTGATTCATTGAGCTGGATACACCTTACAGTCATGTTTATGTAACAGAAATAGTCCTGCCTAATCCAGATTTTTTCAGTAATTAACAGCTGTGCTCTCATACACAGCTGAATAGTTCATTAGAGAATTTAACCTAACTGCAACATGTCTAAAGAAGAATAAAATACATTGAGGAAAAACTATAATGAGATAAGCATAGGCAGCACTCACCTGTTAAAACAAATGAATCAGACTTGCATATGATTAATTTTTTTCCTTCAAGAAGGGGCTGAGTTTGTTTTTTAAATCAATATAGAAAAAACTGCTAGTGAAAATTTCTCATGTCTTTGATTTATAAGCATCATATCCCTAAGGAGTAAAGACTTAAGTGGTAGCATCCAAGAGCTAATTCTCCACAGAAATAACAACCTGCTATCTTCAAAAGCAAAAATTTTAATAGAAATACAGGCCAGACTTCTTTGAAAAGGTCTTTGGTTTTGTTTAATTCTGATACTCAAGCTGTGTTCAATGTTTGGTAGAAGCTATGTTCCTGAAATAGTGATTGGTCTCATACAGCAGTAAAGTGATGCAACTGTCCACATAAACCACGTAAAACTCTGAAGAGATCCAATATGAAACTTCCTTACAGGAAGTATCCAACTTTACAGGTACCACTGTTTGCCAGTACTTAATCTTTATACGTGCTGAATCTCAGTACTGAACTAGTCTCATGCATTAGTTTAATATTCCATTATCCATCAGTTGTCCATAAATTCACATCCAAGAGTGTGATTCACCCATTATTAGTCTTCTGATCCACAAAAAGAGAGATGTTTCTTTACTATGACTGTTCAGACCTCTTTTAGGATTGTACATCAGGTAAAGATTCACTACACTCCAAAATAGTCTTCTTCACTATTAAAATAACCAGGAGAACTAGGTCAGATGGAGGCATACATAGTAAAAGCCTAAAATAAGATGAGATCTATGTACTGGAGCACCCAAAGAAGAGTCATTTATGAGATTCTGGTCACCTTTCTTTCTACCTGTACGAATATGCATAGTCTGATGCAACTGCTCCTGTAGCTGATAAGCCACCTTCTTTTATTGCAAGGAAATGCGATTCCTCAGTTCCTATTACTGCCACAAAACTATCTTAAACTTATTTTTATCCTTCCTTATTTACTGAAAACAGTCATAATGAAACCCAACTGGTTTCTCAAATACTTTATTTCTAACAACAGCATACTTGAGATAAAGTCTCTGCTGGAAAGCTGATGGAATGAAAAAGTGTTCATTAATCACTAGTGCATAAGTGCACGGGAGATGCAAGTCTATATTTTGGTTGAAAAAGAGGTAATTTACAGTTGCCCACATTCCTCAGAATCGATCCAAATTCTGTAAAAGATGCATAGCATATCAGTCTATCATCAAATGTTCTCTAATAAGATTAAAACTCTTTTTTTACATCAATCCACAAGCATCAGGAGGTTTGCTTATTACCCGAAGTTTAGAACTGAATGTGAGAGCAGGGGTAAATTATTTCCTACACAGAGACAGTATCTGTTATTGGAATTTGAAGTAAAATTAATTAGGCACTTATTCTGAGCGATTTGTCCTAGCCCTGTCTCCACTGGTGTTGTGAATGCCTGCTGTGGACACCAGGTGAATTACTCTGCCTTCATATTAATCTGATTCTACAGCTGTGCATTAAACACCATTTTCAAGATTTACTAAAGTTCTCTGTGATTTCATAGTTACTAAGATTTTTCGGCCAAAGCTGCTAATTACTACAGATACACCCAAACTCAAAACTGTGACTACACACCACAGCAAAGCATGGAACCAAAGGATAAACACTATCACCTAGCTGCAGAGTTCTGCACTTTTTTCCCCCCATGTTATTTTCATCACATTTTTTTCCACCCCAGAACAGTCACACATACAGGTTTGGCAAAACATGGCAGCATTTCCTTAATGCATTTTGCTGATTACAGTTTGGTGTAAGAATATACTTGAATACTTTGGCCTCCAGCTTCATCCCAAGTGGGACCAATAGAGGGACTAGCTACCTATCTATTCCAAATAAAACAACAAAACTTGTAGAATCTCGACTGCCCTATTGCTATGTTTTTAAGTCATAAGTAAACAAGTAGATCATTTTGTAACTAGAACAGAAAGCCATTAACCATAAGAGCCTCCTTGAATTCCCCCCCCACACCCTGTGGTTTTTTTAATCCAACGAAAAACGTGTCCATCATTTGTGGAAATCTCAGCATTTACTAAATTGCTGGTAATTAAGCTGCAATAAACAACATGAAAAAGGTTTGCATGCGGAGCATTTTCTGTAGCTAGAAGTTCTCCTTTGCATCAGAAATGCGGGAAGCAAAGTCTGTTTCTATGAGCTCACTCACTGCTGATGCTCACACAAAGCTGGCAGGGTCCACAGAGCTGCCTGCATTCTGCCATCCCCATTTTGCCATCAATGTACCAGTGACTCTTGCCTGTGCCCCCGGAAGCTTTCAAAATAGAAGGAATCACAAGTGTCAAAGAAAGGAGGAAGGTCTTCTCCATGCAGCACTTTGCTTGACTCAGTGACAGAGAGGGCTCATTCCACACAGTTGTGGAACATGCAGAGGTTATTTATTTGCACAAGTGGTTCTCAGGGCATTACATACATCTACTTTTCATATAACTAGATTGGGCCTGACGGAGAATGACACCCCACCAGACTTGAATGCTCAGAGATTAGGTATTTTGTACATATTAACTATCTGTTTGAACTTGCTTCACTAGGAGGTACTACAGCACTTCATAACAAGAACTGCTATGTCTCAGGACAATATTGGGGGGTGCAAAGCTTGAGTAACACAAGCATTTCTAACACACAGAAGTGTAGGTTCCCAGCTGGAAAGGCCTTGAAGAAGTCATTAATTTTATGGCTTCAAACCATCACTTAATCTGCCTTTATCTCTCTCTTTATGCCAACAATAAGCTCTAGTTCCTTATGTTTGGGTGCTCGTCTGCTGTCATCCATCTGGTCAATAAAAGTGGAAAGATAAGAAAGGGTAACATGAAATGCTGACACAAGTCTGGCAGTTTAAGATATTAAGAAACAATGCAGAAGCTACAATTAAAAATATTAAACAAAAATAAAGATTAATAAAAATAATAAATGAAAGTAAATATAAACGAGGGGCCTTTCCCTACAACATCAGCTCTGGAGCAGAGAAACACCAGAAGATAAAACCAAAATAAAGAAAAATTAATGCATTGGACCCAGAACACCTACACTTCATTTTGATGGATTTACAAACATGCATTATTCTGGCTTAAGACCCAAAAGAACATAAAAAACTTAGTAGTAAAGTTCTTCAAAAGGCTTTTACATTTCTTTTTTGCCTCATCAGTTTCCCAGCCCTCAGGGGACTCGACCTGAGGTGCATGAGTGCAGAAAATGAGTTATCCACCCTGCAATGTTCACGCTTCATATTCTTCAGGTATTTTTGATTTGTGTGTGAATAAATCCATTTAAGAGAAGAATATTCAGGTAAAACACATGTCTAAGAATAAACATACTGAGAGTTTTGCAGGGGTTTGTTAAACAGATCTACTCTCCTATATATATATAAATATATAAATGCTCAGATTTGGTCAATTTTCTTATCTGGACCATATAAAGTAAAAAGGTTGCTTTGCATTGTTTGCACTAATGCAGCCAATTAAAAAGCAAAGTCAGACCTTTACAGGAGCTGAGCAAAAGAATATTGATTTCTGAACCAAACCAAGTAGTCAAAACACACGGTCTTTGCTCAGCTGCCAAAACCACAACATCCAGATTTGTGTCCAAATAAAACCTATCATAATGTAATCATTAATCAGTCCGATTTAGAATAATGTTTGTAGCAACTGATTACTGCTGCACATAACCATTTATCCTTTAAAATCTGAAAATGTTTCCCCGAGCATTCAAGACAATGCAACTAATTCTGCCAGTATGCTGGGGCTGGGCAGAAATGCCAGTGACTCATCTTGAAAGGACGGAGTCCTGCCTAAAATAACGTGCATACTTTCAGAATATTCAAAGGCTAAAAAGCCACCACTCCTCTGGAAACACTCATGATAGACATCTGTACCCAGTTACACTGTGACTTGTGACTTTAAACAATCATTGCTCCCGAATCACCACAAGTATACAGAGCTTTGTTGCTCTGATTATCAGATCAAATTTCCATATGTTGAAGTTTGAGATAAGAGAAACAACTTCATGCCACACAATAGCAGGAACTATAGACATAAGTGTCATGCATGTAAAACAGAGTTAAAATTGTACTTGGCGACTGTCATTTGAAATAAAAATTGATCAAAATTGCTCAAAGACAGATTTTTGTTTATTTTTCCACAGTGTATACAAATTAAGTGTTGCTGTTCAGGTTCAGACCTACCTGGGAGGTTTCCACTTGGGGATGTCCCATTTAAGATGGGAAAAAAATAGCCCTGACAAATCTAAAGTGACCATCTGAACTGGGAAGGGAAGAAGGCAGCAGAGCAGACCAGGATAACTATAACTTTTTTTGCTGTGAGGATGCCTATTCCAGATCCCAGTAGAGTTGGAGCAGGCACAGGCAGCAGCTCGGTGTGCCCAGCAGGACACCAACACTAACACAGCAGCAAATGACAGACCCTTAGTCCCTCTGAGCATCGTTGTGCATGTAGCTCACCACTGTCACACCATAGAGGCCAATCTTCCTCACAGTTAGCTCCCACCAGGTTGAGAAAGGACCACGGTGTGACAAGGTGTTGATTCAGAAGGCAAAACAGACCTCTAAAGGGCTGCAAGAAGTTCAATACCAGGAGTAACAGGTCAATCTTTACATACAGTTGCCCATTAGTTACAGCCTTTTTCCTGTCACAAGCATCCTGTCTGAAAGACGCAAGTAGATAATGAAGTGAAGGAAAGACGTAAGAAGAAACAGAACTAATTCAAGTTTGGAAAGAAGCAGCTCTGCCCATCAGATCTTTCTGCTTCTCCAGAGCATAAGGAAGGGGGACATTCTCTTCCACTGCTGACTGCTGAACAGTTCATTAAAAAAAAAAAGTTTAAAGTAATTTTGTAGCTGGGCTTAATTACACCTAACTGAAAACTGAACATTTCACTGTTGACATCATTGAAAGACTGAGCCAAACTACTGTAATGTGAACAAATTGTTTTATTTGCCTTAACATACAGCCTGGTGTGTAAGTAGCAGCACAGAAGTGATGTCAGAAGACATCATAACAAAGTGCCTACACAGCACTGCTCAGCATCCGCAGCATCTATTTGTCTCCAGAATTAGATGTGCTTTTCTCCAGACTCGTCTAACCACTTGATTTGTGTTTTGGCACTCGGAAACAGTAAATGAAAACCTTTCCCCACTGAATTTAAATACTGCTGAAGTTGCAGTAGGAGACAATGAAGCCAACATTCAACATTTATAGTGGAATTCATTCCTCATTGCTGCAGGCTGGTTTCAGAGGAAAAGAGAATATTTTCATCAAAACATTTTCATTACTTTGTTTAAGTGCTCCTTCTTCCACAGGGATCCAGAGTTACTTATGCCTTTGCATAAAATATCCAGTTACTTATACTTTTACATTCAGTGTAACTTAAATCCAAAATGAAGACACACTAGAGGGCCTCTGCTGCAGAGAGCTTGTAGCATAGCTCTATCTTTTGGGGAACAGAAGAAAGTTTTAGTCAAGAGAAGTATGTGTGTGTTCATTTTTATTAGGGAAAAGTAAAACAAAACATATTGAAGATCACATGGTTCTTTTCAGGAGGGCCTTTTAACATGTTAACAGTAGACTCCTGCTTTAAAAATACCTATATAAACCCATACCAGCAACAAAAATCAGTGGACATCTTGCTCATCCATCTCCGCAAGAACCCCATGAGAAAACTTCCAATACAGGTGTTTATGAGCAATTAACTTAGAAAAATCCTCCAAGGAGGTGTTTCTCATTGCTCAGCATCACATTTAGCATGATAGGGTCTTAGGGAATGATTAAGACAGAGCCCCAGTGTAATTAAATAATTATTTTAAAAGCTCAAGAGCCTTCATTCCTCTTACTTCAGAAAAAGGCCCACTAAAACAAATCCCTATTAAAAAAAAAGGGAAGGAGGGCCACAAAAATATACAGATGGACAGAATGCCTCTCGTATGAGGACAGGCTGGCAGAGCTGGGGTTGTTCAGCCTGGAGAAGCGGAAGCTCAGGAGAGACCCTGTAGCAGCCTTTCATACTTTAGGGTGGCCTACAGGAACAACCCTTTTAGCAGAGCCTGCTGCAATAGAACAAGGGGTAATGGTTTTAAGCAAAAAGAGGGTAGATTTAGACTAGATACAAAGAAGTTTTTTTATGATGGGAGTGGTGAAGCACTGGCACAGATTGCCCAGAGAGGTGTTAGTTGGCTCATCCCTGGATACGTTCGGGGTCAGGTTGGATGGAAGATTTTGATATTTAGTATGGAATATATACATGTTGGGATCTGGAATATCCTGAGCTGGAATCAGTTTGGGGCCATTAATAGACTCCAAATGAATACTTTGTAAAGAACCTTTTATAATCACATTTACCACTGATAGACAATTTTAACCTTCACAGTTAGCCCAAGTACTTAAAAATGGCATGCATTAAGGAATGATATTTTAGGCGAAGCAAAGTTACATCTGGTGCCAAAAATAAGGAAAAAGAGCAATTCCCCTTTTACGAACAATAGGTTTAATGGCAATCAATTTAACTCTACTGAGCCCTCAAAATCTTGCTCAAGCAACTACAATTAAGATAGGAAGTGTCTTTCTGCACACCAGGCTGATGACTTCAAATCAGCCTTCTAACAAATAAACTGATCTCTTCAAATACAGATTTTTTATCTATGTGCATTCCACTTTTTGCACCACTGTTTGGACTTGAAGGTAATCAGAATTCATCATCCTGACTCTCATAAGGACTTTTCCCCCAAAAGCTATTTTATGTCCTGCCTTTGTTTACACTAACGACCTTGGTTTTGTTCAAAGTACTTAAAAATGACAGAATAACATAAAGTGGTCTTTATACAACTGAGGGTTGAATGCTTGGAAAAGGAGGATGATGGGTGCAGCTGAAGTGCTAGAGAAAAAGAAATCTGAAAGGAGGGAGAGTTGCTGGCCAGTATTTCTATAGTTGCTTATATAGCCTTAAGGCCAAGATATCCCATCTTTCCATCCCTCAGTCTTTCACAGACTTTTAATCATTTATTTTAAACATAAATCTACTATTGAAGTCAGTCGAGATTATTTGGATTATAAATGTTTTGAAGTAGAAACACTATGTTAGATTGTGTCCAGGCACAGAAGAATTAAGACTGACACCCAAGATAGAGCTAAAGAAGAATTTCTCTAAATGTGAATCAATTACAATAACTGCAAGAAGAAATAAGTCCTTACTCTGCTTGATTTCCTATTCCTGAATGTTAGGATGACCTATATCTAAATGCGTCCAGCAAAGTGGGTACTGTATCCTTGAGGGACATTTTGCCTCTGTCCCAGATCTTCAAGATTACATTTAGCACTCCAGAATAGCTCATGAAGGCACGCACCACTGACTACAAACTGTGCTCTCTTCATTAGCAATGTGATCCTCTCCATCTAGTCAGAAGGGACTATGTTAGTGCACATAGCAATGATCATTTCAGCTAATTAATTTTAGCTGAGATGCTCAACTGACAATTTCTGAAGTTGTGCATCTGTGAGTCAAGATGTGCTTCCTCAGCAGAGATTCATTTATTCTGAGAAGGCTCGTCCCAAAAAGTAGATCTCCATTAGTTTGTTGCCCCCTTCCACTAACACTGATAAGAGTCTTAGGGCATCAGGGTACCCTGTCACCTGTCTTGAGGCCCACAGTGAAATTCTTTCTCATGGTTAATCCCTCACAATGCAGCCATTCTGCATCAAGTGTTTTTTCAGCTCAAGATCAGCCTGCTTAGATGGGATAATTTAAAACCTTGTTCCATATTAATAACAGAAGGCAAAGAAAGTTACATATGTAGCTATTCAGAATCAGTACCAAATAGGTTAAAATTAATTCAGTAATAACTGAATTGTTTAATACATATTCCATCTTCACCATCAATATTTAAGTAAAATGGATTACTGCATGTGAAGATAACTGATAAAATACACTGCCTGTAAAAGGAAAGTTCTGGTCTATAACTATATCCCAGCCTCTTCAAAAAGCCAGAGGACAAATCAGTGGCTTACAATTTCAAATTACATCCTCTCTACCAAGTAACTTCCTGACCATGACAAAAGATCCACAACCTCAGGTTTCTTACAGCTTTATCCAGAAATCATCCTGTGATGTAAAACAGGGACAATTTTTACACTGCTGGGGCGCATTTATATGCCTTATTTGTGCATGGAATGACAGTGATTGCATTTGTAATTTGGTTAATTGTGCATGCACAACTGGCCAGCTGCATGCAGAATCACCCAATTTGCACATGTTGCCTTAATTGCCACTTGAATTATGACATTTTATAGTTATGTGCATGCAAATGTGAGCAGAAAGAGATTCATTTAATAAACAAAGCACTTTGCACTGGTTTTCAGTCCTTCCTAATCAGTCAGAGTACTCGAGGCCATTCCCGCTGACACTGAAAATGGTAGAAGTATCCTGAATTTGTAACTGAAGAAGTTTCTCCCAGCCTTATGTAAGCATGGGTAAGAATTGGAAAACAGAGCAATGCAATGGGGCTAGAACTTCAAAGCAAGTCACTTGTCACAGTAGACAGAGGTAGATCTCTACCATATCACTTGCATCCACCCTGAGCACTGAATATTCATTGATAATGAAAATAAGTATGTTTATTCTTTTGTAGTTTTATGTAATTTCATCCGCTCATCTTCAAGTAAAACAAATACTAGAGGCCAAAGCAATGCAGAAACATCCATGAATATCACAGAAGCAAAGTTACTCTAGTTTGATAAAAATATCTGGTGTGGAGGATGTCAATTATGTTGAAGATAAAACAAGTGGAGATGGATGCCCCACTTCAGCAAAGAAGTTTGAAACTCAGGAGAAAGATGTGAAGAGTCTTAAGCTTAGCACTTTGAGGCTATGCCAGTAACACACAGAATCCATGAGCTAGAGCATCCTTAAAACCTCCTGTTAAAATTAATCCAGATATTATGCCTTTACCTAACAAAAATTAGACTCTATGTACTACACCTAGAATAGGAAATATCAAAATTCCAAAAGGTTTCCTGCACAAACAGAAATATTCAGATAAGATTAAAAAAACCCAAGAAAATAAATAAGGAAAGAAAAGCAAGATCAGGCATATGACCTGGCCTTACAATGGAAATAAGCTTCATTGGCTAAACAACTTGAAAAATCAAGAAATTACTATGGTAATTTAATTATCAGCTGTGAAGGAATAGAAAAGAGTAAGTGAAAAAATATTGATCAGTATTCCAAACTAGACTAACAAGTGTACTCCAGTGATTATTCCTCATGCCAATAGCTGGAAAGCAACCTTAAAGCAACAGTTGGACACCACATCTTGCAATCATACCAGATTGAAAGTATTGGACATGGAGATTCTTTACCTGCAGGAACTGCAGGTAATAACTAACTAAATTTCCTCAAACCAGGACAGTCATTCATGACTAAGTCATGTATATGTCTGAGAACAGAATATACAAATATGGCTTTCAGCACATTGCACTTGAGAATTAGTCAAATTCGTTAGGGAAAAAGCCCTATAAATACCTTAACACAGATTTGAGGTAGTAACCACATGTCATAGTAACCTTCAGTCTTCTTCCCTTATGTGCTATAAAATACTCCTGTATTCCATTAATGTACCCAATACAAATCGTGTACACACTCACGAAGTCACATTCTGACTATCTGAAAGACTTTTATGTAAGAGAGATACATTGGTTTATTTGGTGGAGTTTGTTTAAAAGTATGATCTATCAAGCATCTCAATAGCTTTATAAACCTACCCCAAATTCTCATTCGCCACAGTTCATCTTGCATTCATCTGTATTATGTGATAAGGTCTATTTCCTCAAATACTGGATTACACCATCCTGTCTTCAGTAAAGTCACATTTTCTTTTTCTATGAAACATCATCTTCCATGCTTAGAAAAAAAGCCTGTTTACAATTTATTGAAAGACAAATATGAAGAAAAACTATCAGCATAAAAAGATGCTCAGCCTCTGGAGCATGGAGTAAAGAAGATAGTTCCCCACCACCTTGTCAAAGCAGAAAGATTACTGTAGCAGAGCTGAATTTTTGCAAAGGCAGTTTCACATGAGTGTACAGAGTGGATACTCTTGTCCATCTCCATGCACTGCACCTCTGCTTTATATGAGATTCAGAGCCCTGTGTACAAAGAACTCCATTTCTGTCATATCACTAAAAAAAAAAATATTGCCTGATACAGCATTAAACACTGACTTCCACCATACTGTGTGAGAACTGTATTTCCCAGACTTCTTTAACTATATGATTCTCCGTGAAGATTTTTTCATCCTCGATTACTTTGCCAAGATAAAAAAAGTGTATCTTCATCTCCCAAAATTCAAGCTGTGAATTGTTTCTGTGCATTTTTAACTTCTATCCCTACCTTTGGGATCAGATTTCTTTATTTTTTTTTTCCACTCACCTGCAATAATAGATGCCTTTGCAATAAACAATATTGAATTTATTTAGAAAAATGCATTTCGAGTATTAGTTCAGGTAGGACAAAAGATAATGCTGAAAACAAGAGTCACATTCTGAAGCTAGTTCCAACCACAGCCTCTGCTTCTGTGAAACGTTGCTAACAACGCATGAAATTATGAACATCTAGTTGTTAAATCAGTATAGAATCTGGAAGTCTTCTCAATTTATGAATATATTCGTGTAATACTTCAATGCAGCTGGGAAGTTGACACTTTGTTTAAAAGAAGTAAAACCAGAAAACAATAACACAGATCTTCATGGCCTGTTCAGACAGAAGTTTGTATCAGGTGTGATACATTTCTTTTGTCACAAGCAACAGTACAAATGATCAGCAAATGATACAAATGCTGTCTTCACAGAACTAGCCTTACCTCTCACATGGTTACAACTCTCCTAAATCATTCACATCACATTAATGCTACTTACCACCATAATTATAATAGCAAACCCCCACTCCCTTCTGCAGAAGAAGAGAGGCAGATAATAGATGCTAATTGATACACTAGTGAGGTCAGGTATATGAAGGCTGTAATTGCTAGTTCATGCCTAGTAATGCAAACTTGTCAACACATCAAGGAAAGAAGGATGAAACTTTGATTTCCTCAGTACTATTGGACATAAACTACACTTTCCACTTCTTTTTTACACTATATAAGCAATTAATAGACAGACAGATTTAAACAAGTATAAAGATGTTACACACTATGTGAATTTTAAAAGAATCATTTTATAGAGCCATATAGTCTAGTCTCATGCGAGACATAATTCTATCTTTATTCCTCACGTGTTACACACAGGTAGTTGAAGAATAAAGTTTCAGGCTCTGGCAGTCATCTGCCAAAAAAAAAAAAAAAAAATGGTCTGCTCAGCCAAAGACAATGTTCAATTCCAAACAAAAACTGTTTCTTACTCAAAGCTTCCCACAGGGGTGGGGGGGAATCAACAAAGATGCCATACACTTGAAATCATCTCATCCAAACTGCTTTCTTCTTGTCTCTTGTCAGGCTTTGTTTAGCTTTATTTTAAATACAAGTCTTTTTCTAATGAGTCATGGTACACTGATACATTTCGTTAGTGTTACTAATAACTATCTGAACAAATAAATTTCACTGTTTGGTAAAACTGAGGCCCAGCAGGGGTGTAGGAAGTTTCAGCCCAGAATAGGGTTGGATGCACATCTCTGAAGGTTGCAGCTACACCCTCCAGCTTTTTGAATAAAAATATTGAAGTCATCCGCAGTTCCAGGAGGCTTAGTAAACTTGTGGCACGGGTGAAACCCAACAGAAAACCCTCTTCCATCATCACCTTCCAACTTTCAGGAAAAAAGAAGTCTGCATTTACAGAAGACATGTCCCTGGAGTTTTGTTTCTAAACCACAAACTGTATGGGACAGTAGATTTCAATTTCCCTCTTTTCAGGAAGTGAAGCTTAAAGAGTTCTTTCAGCCAAAAAATTGCTGAAATTTCTCCTTAACTTCTTCTCTGGACCAAAGCATACCATTCTGCAGCACTTCACACTGTTTTTATAGATGTTCTTGTTCTTTGTTGAGGAGAGGACAAGAGCAGGAATCACCAAGCTATTTTTACATTTCCCTCCATCCCCCAATTTCCACATAATCCCATTTTTTTACTTTCATGAGTATCAGTTACACTAAACATCCTTTGTTTATATATCATGTAGAAGTAGACATAATTATAAGCTTTCTAATGTTAGTTCTCAGCTAACCTTGCCACTGTCTATTTGGCAATTTTGTGCAGATAAGAGAATATTCTTGTTTGGCAAGCAGCTGATCACCACCACCCACCAAAAAAACCCCCACAAACCACAAAACATTTAATTATTTATTCACTCAGCAAGCTCTAGAATAAGAGCTTTTAAGAAACTAGCAGAGTTTTCATAGTCTTTTGTCCCTTTTCTTCCAAGTATTTGATTTCTTTTTAAATATAAATGTGGACAAGGAGTAAGGGAGAAAAGATTCTTGATAAAACAGTTACAGTGAGCTCATTGAAAATACCACTTGCCTACTGCTGTGGGGGTGAGGTACCCAATGCATAAAGTTTCCCATATTTTTTATATTTAAGCACATCTGCTTAAATGGGAGGAAAAAACCTACCATTTATAAACAATGAGAATAATCAGGCAGTACCAAATGGAATTCTTCATCAGTCATGGAAACGAGTAAGAAAAATAATAAACCAAAACCCAAGGCACCTCAAATGTATCACTCACAGAACTAAAGCTCCTGTAAACTCCAGGACACCACTATTTATCTTCCCAGTAGTCCCTCCCTTCAGGTGCAGAGACCACTGCAAATTTTCAACAATTCCAAAGAATTGCAGTAGGAAATAAAAGGGCCCTTCAGTTTACAAACAACATTTAGATGAAGACAAATCCTTTATTTCCTTGAATTTTAGTGCTTCCACAGTGAGATACCCCTGCAGTGCAAGCCACAGATCTCCAAAATGCTCCTTTCATCTAGTGACGTGCATCAGTCCAAGCTCATATCAGCAGGATGCCAACCACCCCTCCTCTGATCTCAGTTTCATATCAAAAAGTACAACAGGAAAAAAAAAAAGTTTTTCCTACCCTTGAGGAGGTTTTCATTTAAAGTCGTAAAATATACACATATATTTTGGAGTTATCTATAAGTGAAGGAGGATCTAATAAGTGTACTTTCTAATATCTATATTTAGAAAACCACTACAAAGCCTAGATACATATAAGTTTCCTACTACCACTTTCCACACTTTGACTTTCACTATTAAAACCTACTATGCTGCTATAAATCTGACAACCAGGAGTGAAAATTTAAATTAAATGTTAGGAATTTTTACCAACACGATTTATAAATACACTAATAATTTCCTAAAAGAAAGGTTTTTTCATGTATAGAAGTCACATTTGATTGTTCTGTACAATTGCTGTCCACTAAGTTCACAATTATTAGCTTTACACATGGTGGCGAGGGGACATGTGTGGAACTGTCACTTACAATTTATTACAATGTCCTGAAATTAAGTGGATCAATTTATTTTTAATGGACTCCTAAAAGAAGTTTTAAGTACATTCCTTAGACTTATTGTAGTTCACCAACACTTTCTTTCAACATATGATGGATAGTTTCCATTTTAAAATATGACATTTGTTGTAATATAGTTTAAATTACATTTCTTCCTGGAGCATGTGTTATTCAGAGTTACCATTATGCAGTAGGAAATTGTACATTATGTTGCTGCTTTATCTCCTTTTATGGCTCATGTTACAGTTGCATCCATTCAGGTACAATTACATTGCATGAAAATGATTTAACATTCACATTAAGAACAGTTCTATTCAGCAAATTTATTTTAGCTTTTGGTTAATTACTAAAGAATAGTGAGAATAAGCTCAAACAGCTACAGTATGTAGACTTTTTAATTAAGTAAATAAAACATATTTCCCCCCAATACATGTACTCACAGTAAAACAGAATTATGACACTGTATTTATAGGCAAAGTTGTAGTAGCCTTCATATATTACATAAACTAATTGTAATATAGGTTAAAGAATTTTTTTCCCCCAAAGGCTTAGCTTTTTAGTATTAGTTTACTTTATGTCTGAATTCTCTCAAGTTTCATTGAGGAGAGTTTCACAAGCCAAATTTTGTAGGGAAAAAAACATCATGGCATATGCATGTAGTAGAATAATTTAGACTGCCAATTTTCTCAGACTCAAGGCACTATCATGGTATTATATAGGATTCCAAATAGCACAATTAATATCTGTTCAGAATTAAACTGTTTCTCTTGTCTGCTTCCAATGTAAATCCAAAAGCACTCCCCCCCGCCCCCCCCCAGTTATTATATCTCTGGATACAAAAAGTTATGCTGTAAATTAGGATTTGTTTTGTTCCCATTGCCAGTAAGACAGTGAAATAACATTTTCATATATACAGAGTGTAACCTGTTGGACAAGTACAAAGACATTTTAATCAGGATGTAACAGGTATTCTTATTCTGTTCATTAAGATAAAGAAATGTTTGGCAGGCAAATGTTTCATTAGGTTGTAATTTGCTTTGATATGCAAATTAAGATGTAATTAGTTTTGAATTTCTGAAGAGGTAGAGGCTATGTGCTAGACATATTTTTATGTGTTGAACAATGAAAGTTCAAGCAGCTATCTTCTCTCCCCCACAAAATAAGCCTCCAAAACCCCACTTCATCCTCTTGTATATATTCTTAAAACCAAGAGCGTTCCACACCATTCCCTCAAACGTTTCAGGTTCCTAAAAATATACTTTAAAACATTCAGTTACCTAGAAGGAAGCTTGTTAAAGTTGCATTTTTTTCCTGTTTTAACTCTATTCTGCAATATTAAAAATTGTGAGACAAAATGAAAAGCTGTTGTAAATAAACACGTCTACAGTACCAGTAAGACAGCTATATCAATTTGCACCAGCTGTGAACCTGACATATATACTGTGAAAAGAGCTTGAGGTTAAATAGGGTTGCATATTTGAAATGAGAGAATTAAGCTTAAGACACAGAAGTATCTAGGATTATTAGCAAGCAGCTAAGGAAAGCACAATTAATTCTATACTTGCCCTGTTAAAAATATGACTTAAAGACAGAGCTAAGATTTAAAATAATCTATTTAGTTCAGCTCACTACAATAAATCATTAGAAATTAGTTAGTGCAGTAAACTATGAAATAAGCCACAACAGTAGAGGTCACAGGAGTTTCTGCACATCCTAATTTGTCCCACTTGACATCAGGTAAAGAGCTCAGTCCATGGCAATATCAGAAACTAAACCAGAGCTTGATCCAGTGCTATCATCACCCAACAGCAGCAGTACCACATAGCAACCCCCCATGTAGTGACACTCTTGCAGAGACCAGATCTGTCTCTTTGGCACTCCCGTGGGTCATGAGAGCCATAGCCACATCCCTGGCAATGCTTCTCAGTACAAAATATGCCTAAGGACTGGAAGTCACACGAGACTGCCAGGCTGCACACATTCCATACAACAGCTGCTTATCCCTCTAATACATCACAAATTTGAGCAAGCACTTAGCTATAGTCAGGGCCTGTTAGTGTTTCAGCTTTTGAAAGACATTTTGTTAGCACAAACTAATCTCTTCCCTTCATGTAGCCAGAAACTTAAAAATGTGTTAGCTATGAAAGGTTAAAATATTTAAGGTCAAGTTCTAAAGTATCTTCTACTGTGAACCAGTGTTTGAACTGTTACCAGTTTCATCAACATTGTTGAGGTCTTTATTTTAAGAAGACCCACACACTTCAATAATTACATTACAAAACTTACATTAAAAATTTATTAAAAGAGCTTTGTGAAATGGGAGGTAGGAGGGAACAGTCCTCCTTTTTATATACTATACTTTTTGTAAAATACATTTTTATAATACTTTTTGTATTTCTGCATTAATTCATGAGTGTCTCCATTTCTCAACGCATTCATGGCAACGCATTCAGTGCATTCTCAACACATGCACTAAATGGCAAAGAAAAAAAAACCTGAAAGAATTGGCTGTATGGCAATAGAAACACTTCATAAAACACAAAAATTTCATACAAGTAATTTAAGATGGATTATTACAAGCTAATAGATGGATTTATTTCTATTCCAAGTCAGGCTGAAAATAATCTAAAATACTTTACACAACAGAGAAACCCAGACTTTTAACTACTCCACCCTTACTATTTCAGAAGTGAGACAACAGCTTCTCTTCTCAGGAAGGTTCACATAACTGAACAACATTCTGGAATGACTGTGTAACTATTCTTTGAATACTCTTAGCCAGTGTGAGGGAGGCCTCTTAGTAGCACAGTATTGGCATAAGTGCTGCTCTAGCTTCAAACATGAGTTGTCTCTGAGAGTCCCGTTATTCACTTACAGTGAATAACTCATTTGCTTTTTCTATGGGACTAAATCAAAATTTTCAGGTCAGCAACAGTATTTAAAAGTTAAACGTGTACATCAGATGAGGTCTATCAGGCTGCCAGATGTCAGACATGCATTTGTGAGTTTTCTACTCAAATAGAAGACTTTAAAAAGCCCTTCCTCATTCACATTGACTGAGTGGATGCAATTATAAAAGACAAAAAAACACATGATTGGCTACATAACCACAAGTGGCATTAGGATGTATTTAAAATCAACTTTATCCACTGTTTCTACTTCATGATCTATTAAAACAGGGATCTCTGGAGATTACAGAAATAGCCCAAGCTGGAGAGGAAGCATCCAGAAATCCAGAGAAAATGAGGAGGGGCAGAACAAGAAGCAGCCCTCCCAGAGGCCAGACTCATGTTTTGCTGCTCGGCTGCATCTGTTGATCTTTCAAGAGGCAGGGAGGGAGTAAAAGAAGATTTAGTGGTAAAACAGCAGATCTGAATTTGAAAGAGATGAAGAGTGGTGATAAAAGAGGATATTGCCTATAAAATTGAGGAGTGCCTGTTAATTCTAGATGAGACTTTTGGCTTAAGACACTAAGAAAGAGTAATCACAAACATGCAGGAACAACACTTGGGACTGTGCGTTCCAAGAAGTTTCTGCGTGTATCAACTTAGCCCATCATGCCACTGGTTTCCTTCTTAGCTTATAAACTTCTAAATACTAATGTATCCTGCATTCACTTCCACCTAAAAAGCAGAGGCTGCCATAAGTCTGCCTAGTGTGCTTGTATACTTTCTCATGAGAGCTTCAAACAGGTAACAGACGTCATTGGAAAGTTCCAGAAGTTTTCCTCAGATATAGGCAGTACAATAGAGGCTTTTCAAATGCATTAGTGGCACTTACAGATCATCTGCTGCTTTTGGTCCTTAAGATAAATCATTCTTTAGAATGCATGCCTCTTATCCCACAAATATAAAATGTTGCAATCTCTGACTGAGAATTTACTATACTTGCAAACAAAAATACAACATTTAAAAAAAACCCAAGAGCTTACAGAGATCTTTCATTCTGACACTACATACTGTATAGCACAACATTCAGTTTCCCTGTCTCTATTTCCACTATCTGAAATAGCAAAGACATGGATTTATAAATTTACATATGTTTTATCAAGACACAGCCCAAAAGAAGAAGGTTGAAATTGAAAAACTTCAAGTTGTGACAATGGAAATAATGAGACATTCGCAGGAGATAAAGAATGATTGATACTGATCTACAAAGATTTACAGGTGCGATTTGTCATGTTCTGAACGGGTCTGATTCTATGCCTGTCAAGCCCTTAATCTGTAATCTTAACAAGATCTACAGGCTAAAATTTCAAACTAGAAATGCTTGACGGGAAATGGGATCACAGTTTAAGTGAGTTGCTCCCCAGCTTTCCAAGATATATAGTGGCTAGACCATCAGTGCAGTCTTTAGAAAGACATTGAATATTGATTTAAAGATAAGCTGTATTTCAGTCACAAGACTTTTTTGGAAACAGAAGTTGCCATTCAGATCTATAGCTACATCACAAAGGTCCCAACTGCAAAGGTTCATTCTACTCTGAAAACCCCTTGAGGCCACAACTGAAATAAAAATGTTGATCGAACTTCTTAGATGTTTGCAGCAGTGGGGGAAAAAACAAAACCAAGCCTCCTCAGTATTGTTTTTAGGAGTTTGGTATTGTCTCTGTTCCTATAAGGGAGCATAGATGAATCTCTTATTTTCAAGGGGAAGAACAGCATGAAACCAGTGAGCAAGTACTAGTACTGTGCAGGATGCTGGATGCCATCTGAAGTTTTATACTTCACTAGAGAGGCCCAAAGCTCCATCACCGTGATATCTGGGGAAGCTATGCCAACAGTCTAGAATAAAAATAAAATTGTTTCTTCTGTGGCACTTTCGCTTTGATAATCTTCAAGTGCTGCATTGCAAACATGAAGTAATCAGTTCTTAAATCACTCAGAGTACAAAAAAAGATGGCTTCAACTGTCTTACAGACATGGAAAACAAGATAAAAGAGTTATGACTACAGCACAAGCAGTCATAAGTAACACTATATTATCCCATGTTTGAATGGAATAGCTTTGTGAAATTAAGGAACAACATATTAACTTATGCCATTTAAGAGGTCATTCTGCATTAGCCTACATTTGTACTTATTATCAGTCTAATTCTACTAGAACAGAAACATTTAGGAACTTTATTATAGGCTTACACAGTTGCTCAGGAAGACCAGTAATGCACGCTTTCTACAACGTCATCCTCAGCCTTTTGCTCAAGTTTATTATAAAATGCTGTACGGAAATTTTTGATCTCTGGTCACTACTTCTACTATAATTTCAAAATACCCATACAGCAGTAGAGCTTTAAACTAATGTCAGTAGAGCAAGTAACATACTACATGATTTATTCTTAGTTTTGTAATTCCAATGTGAGTAGCAACAAGATTTTGCTGTGAAACCTTAGCAAACAAATTTTAGCCTTAGCATACGTATCAAGCCCATGAACTTTCTCATACACAGAATCATCTTAGTACATATTCACAGAAGATTACATTAGGTGTTTAACTGATTATGATTTAACTTTCCTTTTGAGAGTTTTTGAAACAGAAGCGGTGCTACAGACAGCTGTAGACAAGGTCTTGAAGTGTAATTGGAATAAACATGATCAGAGACATGAAACTACACAATTTAAGTTACAGATGTGATCCACTTGGCCAGCATAGAAATATTATCTGCTGTTAAAAGAATTTTAAAAAAAAAATTCTTCATAATATTAGCTTTCAATAACCCCACAGATAATTTTCTTATTGCTGCATTCCTATTACTAAGCTACCTTTGAATATCTGCAGTAAAGCATGAATTTATACCTTTTTTTTTGAAGTGTCAAGTTTCTCATTTCTACTGAAAATATGTGTCTTGATTGGGGTTTTCTGTTGATAATGAATAATAGGAAGCATAAAGCTTCACTTTAAATGATAAACCAAAAAGGCACACAAATTTAATAGCATGCTTTAATCTACTTTAAAGCTTGCAGCACAACATAATTCTAAAAGAAAACAGATCCCAATGAATTTTCAAGCACCTTCAGTCAGCTGGTGAGTAAGGACAGACGTGAAAGATTCTACCTCATCCCTTGAGGTCTTTGAGGGCTCAATGTCTTTAGAAAAAAAATCTAGACTTGACACCACCTAGACATCAGGATGAAAATATGGAACTCCTGGGGTCATTTAATTTCAGAAGTTTGTCTCCATGCAAGTGTTATCAGAAAAAACTTTACATACACATTTCTAAAACCTCACCATCAGTTTCTCAAAAATGTACATTAGACATTTGCTTGGACAATAGAAAGATGCAACAAGCCCCTCTTCATTCATTTCTAGGCTGTTGTAAAAATAAAGGTTTCTAAATCTCATTATTGACCTGACAGTTTTAACAATATGCAAACTGATAAAGTGAAATTAACTGTACTCATCTTGACAAAGGGAGAAGATATGTATATGTAACAATCACATGGTCCTAGTAGTTACTCTGTTTTCTGCTCACACAGTATTAATATGTAATGAAAAGAATGTCCTGCCTTATTGATCTTCAGACCACAGCTAAGTTCTTTAATGCTTGCAGCATACCAAAGACATTTTACTCTTTTCTTCATTCTCTCCCATTTTTGGTTACATTATGCTAGCCTCTGCAAAGTGTTTTTTATTACTTGATATGTTGTTGGGCTTCTCACCTTGAAATCATTGACAGGAGAATACAATGCTCTGTGTTGTATTTTTAATCTCTATTCAAATATACATCTTGCTGTTTTTCACTCTGTCAAGTTAATCCCTTGGAAGTATCATAAAACAGCAGTGAGGTATAAAACTGCAGAACTGCTCGGTATGGGACAGAGCTCAAACGTGCCAAGCATCTGCACAGAAGGCTTGTCTCTCCCCCAGAAAGGGGAAAGATTTCCTTGGGGCTTTTTTGTTTGTCATTGTAAACTGAAAGCTGTCTCAATGATAAGGTGACTTGAAATAGAAAGCCCTGCAAATCAAGCAGCCTGCCTTTGTGCTTTCTAGGAAAAAAAATGGAGGTTTTTTTATTTTCTTGCTTTTATTGTATGTTTCTTTACTCACTTCACAGCTACTGCTCTCTGGGATTTTAATTATAAGCTGTATAGAGTCTAATATTCCTTTTTCTTCCCTTTTACTACCTCTCACTCATGTTCTGAAATGTTCATAACCATCGTATTACAAGAGATATTACAAAAAAGCCTTTGAAAGTGCTGGCACATAGAACAGACAATACCACAGGGCAGTGATCAGCTGTTCTATTCCCAGAAGCATACATTCAGGAGATCAAAGGAAGCGTTGAGATTATGATCCCTCCATGGATCCATAGAAAGGGGCAGACGAAGGTCACTCTTTCATGAGACATGTACAGGACACTGTCATCCTTATTCATTCAAATCACATACACAATTCACTGTCAGGATTTCCTCGCTGCAAAGCAAGGAGATTCTTCTAAGATTCATCAGGAGTGTTGGGCCTTTTTATATACCAGGTTTGAAGGGCAACTAAAGTAACTCCTGTAGAAAAAAAATACTAACTGCCTTAGGCTCCCACACCAGCCCTCGCCCTTCTATGAAATACAGAGAATTTGTTTAGATGTTACAAAGACATATTAATCAAAGTTTCATAAAGTATAAATCGGGAAACACAGAAAGATACTTTAGGTTTCTGTTTAAGATTGTTCACCACAGATTTTACATTATTTATTTTTGTTCAGGTGATTTTAAGTTAGATGCAAAACCACAACCTGTAACTTCAAAACAATATGCATGAAAAGGGAGAGATTTTAATAAACTTCCCCTTGCTCTTCTGGGAGCTCTACTGCAGTTGGGTTCACTGTGAACAAGCTACAAGTTTCTCCCACACAACAGCCATAGCAGAGAAGCAGATTAAGCAGCCATATGACTAAAAAAAATCCCTTGTCTAGCAATATCCTGTCATGCAGTCTCAGCCTTGACCTGAGGCTTTGCCACAAGGAGATATCATACATCTCCTGGACTCAAATTCTACTTGAATAGTTTCCTATTAACCAGCATGAAAGTTTCAGCAAAAGCAGTTTTAATACAATACTAATTTCAATGTCCTTTCAGTTGGGACCTAGATTTTTTTAATGGTTAAATGAATCCTGGAGCCACTGTCACCATTTGAAGCTGATGTTAACAAAAGACAGAAGTTGAACTATTCAAACAGATTCTCTACTTGTTTTTCACTACAGGCAGTCATTCTTTTTCTCTCTTCAAGGAAGAGAAGTAGGATAAAAATGAAATTGAATTAATAGCAGGTATTATGTACTAATGCCATCAAAGATATTAGCTGGACACTGAGTACAGGAATACATTTTATGTTAGGTTTTAATCCATTGCTATGAGACATTGTAATGTTTCCTTCTGTCATTTGCATCTATTCACATTCACTATAACACAGTAAAACACAGAAGCCTATAGAGAACCTGACAGTCCAAGGGTTAAAAATATATAGTTGGGGTACAAATATTAAACATCTATTTCTTATATTTAAATCTTTCTATGGGACATAATAAGCTAGGTTTTTGGAATAGAAGTATATTACTGTCTCTACTGACACTTAATGATTGGCTCACAACATGAAAAAGGATGGACCAAGTTTAGCTCAAGTTGGCTCTGATTCCTCAGTGAGCCAAGCAATGTTAGCATTTTTCTATGGCATCTAAACTCAGGGAAAAAGAGTTTTGGAGTACACATTTTGAGTGAACCCACAGGCAAGGTCATGGGGATGTTCCATCCATTGTATCTATCTGAGCAACCATTCACATCTATCACATATCATGGAATTAGAATTGCTAGAAAGTTTTCATTTCCTTTGAATGATTTACAGCTGTTAAAACTCAACATTTCTATGAGAATATGCCAATTTGACTAAGGTTTTGTCAGAAAAAAAATATTCCTTAGCTGTATATCTTAGGCAGGTACAGACAGGCACTCTCCCAGGCAGCCAACAAATCAATGTTAGAGCAAATCATTTAAAGCTCTCTGTTTTTCTTTTTCCTACTGGCTATTCAAGAGTGCTTATATTGATTGTTTATGAAACAAATCCAGAAAGCTTTAGAAGAACTTGAGGTTGTAACAGTATGCCAAAGGAAAACCATTAAAATCTCAAACATTTTCATGTGAAAATTATTTCCCATGAAAACCCAAAGTTAAAAGTATTTTGAAACTGAGCTTTACAATTTGTGATCAAGTGCTCTTGCTGAATCTTGTGAGAAGTTACACTTCCCACTGCTAGCCACTATGAAAAGATCTTAAAATATGCTTGGCTTATTTAAACCCTAAGGTTAAAAAAGCATCACGAACACAAAAATTGAAGGTTAGGAATCCATTTAAACCTGCCAACACTTCTGTTTAGTAGATAAAATATTCATTGCTGTCTTAGTTACAACCATGTTCCCATTCCCATGAAGATAAAAATATTTATGGTTTTAGAAAAAAACCTTGTACTGCTAGCTCTGTTTATTGCTATATCAGGTATGGAAAACAAATTAAGATTGCATAGGATGAACACCTACAGGATTTAAAAAAAAAAAAAGAATTCCGGCAATACAACAGAAGTCAAGTTGCATTCAGAATTACATTTAGAAGACTCAGTTCCCCCCCCAGATTAATATTTCAGTTACCTATGATCTTCCCAAAGCTGGAATCTCAGTTTGAAACGCTGGTGGTCAGTTTAGAACAAACTTTGTCCTAACTGTCCATTGGAATTATTATTTCTGTTTTGTTGCAGTAGAGATATTGTAAGAGAACCATAAAATTTGAGATGGCCCATCTGCATTATCTGAGGAACATTTTCTGTTGAAGATACACCCTAGTGTATTGTTATTCATCTATGTTCTACTATCATCAAACTTTGACATCACTTTGCAGTTGTCTTATATCCGTAGTTTCTTTTGGAAAAAAAAAAGTAAAAATGGGTGAAGGTAACACTGAAGCAGAGAAAAATGTGCATTCAGGAGGTTATAGAAGAGTTTTAAGAGGAAAACAAAAGTTGCTAGATTGGTTTTCACTGACACAAGAGCCAGAGAGCCTTATTTACTTATCCCAGTATGTACCCAAAACAGGAAAAACGTGTAACAGTTCTTTGTTCATCCTGATTCAAACCCTCTTTGCTCTTATTTGGTGAGAAAGTGATTTGCTTCTTAGTGTGTTTGCACTGTCAATTTATTTTAGTACTCTGAAAAGATACAGTATTTTTGGGGGGAAAAGGCTTAGTGTAAACCTCAGTAAAATACCAGGGTAAAGCCTATGCCATGCAGTTACGTGATGGTGCTCCTGTCTTCCCATAGAAAGGGATGTTTCCATTGTCAGGGTGCTCTTCCAGTCATAGTAAACTTGAGATTTTTTGCTTTAACTGTTGAAGGAGTACAGAGACTAAAGAACCTAGCAACACACTGTGAAAATGGAAATTAGACAATCTAGCTAAAGGGGAACCACAATGGATAGGGGTCTAAAAAGTGTACTGAGGCATAGGAAATTCATAGGACTAACTCCCATTAGCACTAATTAAATTTACACATTCCAACTCCTTTCAGCACTAGTACAAGTCATCCCCTGACTGACAGGCAAGTAGACCCTGTGAAGTGGAGAGCAGAAAGAGACAGATGACGGTGAGAAAACTCAAAGCCTGTCTGAACTGCAAATGCATCTCCTGAACAAGGGCGCATAATGAGAACAAAAGCAGGAGCAAACAGAAATTTCATGTCAGCACATAACATCTCAACTACTTTCTCCTATTCAACTGTTTGACAAGCTTGGAAATAACCTGGGTAAATACAAGCATGAGATGCAATGAAAACGTAGCTAAAGAGAAAAGACATCCCTATGTTATTTCTTTTGAGAGGCATCTAAATACTTCAAATCTATTCATACTCCAAAAAGAAAGGACTGTAGCTGTATGTTTTGATTTTCAAAAGCATCACAATCATGTAAAATTCCCAATTGCTCCAAACTGAGTATAGGCACAGGCAGGTCAAAGCTATATATTTCTCTTAAGTTCACCTTTGCTATTTTTAATAAGGCCAAGCCTGGAGAGCTGCTTTTGCTCTTATTTCCCTTCACAACCCAGAAATATTAGCACCTTGAATAACAGCGACCACAACAAATAAAACTCAGCTAAATTCAAATAATGAGTAAGTCAGCAAAAGTGACTCTGTGTGTCTGTAAAACCCCAGTATCTGTCATTACTGATGACTCAGCAAAAGATCTATACGTCCACAGCAGAGCCCTGGGATTTTGCAAGTTAGTCTGTACTGAGGCTTTACAGAAACAGTTTCTCATTACTTATTACAAACAGGGACAAACAGAAGGTGAGAGGACATGATAGCAAAGGTGTTGGTAGAAGATGTTTATAACAGCTATAAACTACATGGGGAAAACATTGCCCTTCTACATCAGCAAGATGTAGATAAATTTCAAGCAAGATAATGTAGATGTCACAATAAATCATGTTGTGCTATTCACATATCTATTAATCATTACAAAGAACATGCCCTAGTGTCCCACATTACCTATTGTAATGGTAGGGATAACCTTCTGAGCATGACTATGCCTCTAAGAGATTCACTAGACTGCCAAAACGACAAGCATTTTACTCCACATACTGTTGGTCAAGGCACAATGACTGCTGAATATACATTTCAGCAGAGTGCCAAAGCAGAGCACAGATGGTAACAATAGCCAGATCAAGAGCAATTCCTAGCTTGTTGAAAACATGAAAGTAATTTTTGCATTCAGCCCTTTGGAATGGCTAGCAGAATACTCTATATCACACTCCAGAGACGTAGATCCTATGTAGAATTTGATGATACAGCTGTTGGAGTAGCTACTAGACTTTGGTGTTTCAAGTGAGATACTCATGCTTTGAAGGGAAACCTTCTCAAGGTTCATTTCCCAATACTAAAAAGTAAAAACTCCACATGCACTGACTGTACTCTAACCATAACAGAAATAGCTGTAGGTTTACACCTCTTGGCATAGTCCCTCTGGGTTTGCACCACATCTTCATGCATTATCTCAGCAGTAGACGACCAGTCTTCTCATAATCCCACTACCTGCAGTAGACTACCTGCTACTAGGAAAAGAGCCAGTATTCTGCATCCATAAAATGCAATTCCTATAGACACACAGCTGCCTAGACCCAAAGAAAAAATTTGCTCTGTTTTGGGGGAATCTGCCCAGTGCAACAGCATGTGGGAAGGTATCAGGTTATAAAACCTGTCACCTTTCTCACAAACTCTTTCATCTTTGATCAGAGGGTAATAAAAGGCTTGTTTGAGAGCTGGAGATACTGTTTTCATTTCTCAAGTCTGTTCCACTTGCAACATCTTCAGTTTAAATATAAACAAAACATCCACTGTTGTTAGGCAATAGGCATCTGCTGCGAGTTTTTCAGGGTCTACCAGAGGCACAAGCAAGTGTTCACCACCAGCCTTTCCAAAAGCATGTTCTCAATTGCACACCTAATGACTGGTTAAAAATACAGATTTGATGTATAACTGAAGCAGCTGCTTGCTTATCTGGAACCCATGAAATCAGCTCAGTAGCTATCAGAGAAAAGTTATCTGCCCTGTCAATCCATATGCTAAAAGCACAAAACTACAAGTACCAGCTAATAGTATCACCAATGTTCACAGGAAACATCTGAAGAATATTATGAATGAATCAATTTTGGCCATATTTCTAATATAACTGTTCTGTCTCACAGGCAGAATCCGAAGGGCTTTTCCCTCAAGTCAAAAGTAAAGAATATTGTAAGTTTTAGCAAGAATGCATTTAATTGAAGAGTGTCAGAGATAAGTCTCAAGCATAAAGAAATATGTACAACCAATTAACTAAGTTAATAGAATAAAAATTCATATTGAAAATAGAAAATTAATAGTCACCATCTCTCAGCCGAGTGCCGTGCTATGAAGCCAAAAAGGCTCAAACTGTTAACCTTACCACAGCATTCTAATCCTCACCAAAATTGCACAGATGATGTTTTCAAGTTTATAAACAATGCCCAAATTAGCATAGCATCAGCATGTGGTCCAGGTATGATGAAATATGTGCACAGAGGGAACCAAGCTACAGTGCTTGACAGGAATTGCTGATCTCCATTTTTAAATGTAATTTGCTAATGCTATAGTGAATGTCACAGCTAGATATTGATAATTTGGACATAATCTACCTCAGGAAACAGCAAGGCTGAGAACTGACCTCCTCTATTCCACTCATTCCCAATTAGGTATTGTGTGAAGATTCCTTTTGATCTGCTGAAATAAGGATAAATTCATTTTTGCAGTTTCACTATAAAACCAGAGGGGAGGGTAGAATCAAGTCCTGATGCCAAGGGACAATTCAAACAGAGCATCAAAATCAAAAAAGTGGAAAGATGTAAATATAAGTACTTTGATTAAAAGTTAAGATATTAAGGAAATATCAGCAAGTTAAAAGCAATAAGGACATCCTTGAGTTCCTGTCAAGGGCCAAAGTTAGGGCTGGTCAGGGCTTAAGCCACTGGAAACAGAGCACTGTTTTCATCAAGCTTTAAGTTACATATCTTTCTTCCACACATAAAGTGCCTGTTCACCATGTAAGCATCAATCATTAGCAATTAATATTAAAGATTAACGTACATGAATACTGACCAACTCCCAAATGCCTCATTCCAGCAAAATCCCATTGACTTTTCAGTCAGAATTTAACAGAACACTAGGAAAAAAAAGGCACTTATGGGCTTTTATAGATGAATGCACAGCCAGCCTGGAATAAATCACGTATGAACATTTCATTAACAAATTTTCATTAAGTTCATAAATATGCATAAATATTTGTGTCTCATTCTTTGCCTAATCTGAAGTCCTCTAAAGCCAATACAGAGATTTCCATCAACTTCTCTGGAAGCTTCTCTGGTACAATTTTTTTATTTAATTCAAATCCACTGGTCCCCATTACTCATTACAAGGTCGCAAATGAAACAGGCTGTTTGCTGCAAGGTCCTGTACATTTTGTTGATATGCTCTTCTCTCTATGTCAATCAAGAAGTTAACACTGAATAAATTCAGCTCTGTTGGAAAAACAGCTTAAATGCACTTAAAGGCTAAGGGTAGTAAAATAAACAGTCTGCTAATCCTCAAAATGCAAATAAAGGCTCTACATCCAAAACAGACTATATCTTCAGGCAATTATATGGCAAATGCATGCACAGGCCTTTGAAGTACCAACACTTATGACATTTTATTTGCATAATAAATCTCTCAAACTTTTTTTTTGCATAGACTTCAAGAAAGCATGATGTATGGCTATATGATTTGTACTCCAGTGCCCAACAATCCTGTATTTTTTACTCATAGCCTGCTCAGCATTCATTTATTCCCATTCTGCTTCATTTTCCTGGAGCTTCAGAATAGCATCCACAAGTTACCCATGGCTGAAACACCGCTGCTCTTAACTTGCGAGTTGTGAAACCTGTCACGTTTTACAAGCAGTTAGACAAAACATTTCAATTGCAATCATCCGATCCAGCAGCCCAGGAACCAGTCAGCTACATCAGTTGTAAGCAAGTATTAAAGAGACTAATCCGGGTAGTTTTTGTGTATGTACATACAAATGTATTACTCAACCTATTAAAAGATACAAATCATGCCATTTCAGAAGTTGTAAGTGGTATTACTCAGAAGTTATACTTGGCTAAGTCAAGCTTGCTTTAATAAAGTCTTCTTCCACGAGGAAGGTGGGCTTTAATTAAATGAACAGAAAAGCCTTTCCAAATCAACTCTAGTACTTTCAATTATTTCAGAGTTGTTACATGACAAGTTTTCATTTTGAAACTTTTTTAAATAACAAAAATAGATGTTGGTTGATGATTTATGGGATTGCAGCTAAAGACAGTTTCACAGTTTAGTTGGGTGCAACCTCAACTTTTTCATAACTACCTAGTGCAAGTACAACCACTATGCACAGGATACCATGCACACCATACTCAAGATAACAGAAAGACTGTAAGTGGTTCAGACGGTCTTTTTATAAACTCTCTACCAAATAGACTCACACTGTGTGCATCCTGAGTGATTCCATTGCTTCAAGTCAGAAACTGTCACAGAGCAAAGTTTGACATGGTCTGTCAGTCCCTGCTGTGGAAGAAGCAGAATGTTTCCCTGCTGCCTCTAAAAAAAACTTAATTTCATTGTATTGCTGAACTCTTTAAAGATGTTTAAGTATCTTATTTTTAAATTGCTACATTAGTATTTCATCATGCCTCAATTCTATAGAAATACAGAACTGCATAGCTGATACAAACTTCTTTTGGGGGTTGAGGAGAAAACTATTACTTTAATTCCATTCAATAGTCCAAGTAAATTGCAACTAAAGAACTTCTTATCATTTCATACTAATGGGGCTTCTTCAGTTATGTTAGTTTTGAATTCTGATGTAGGAACGATACTTGCATTTTATAGTAGCAGAAGTTGAAATTTCATTTTCTTGCCAAAGAAGGGGAAGCCTTTATTCAGTTTATAAGCAGGTAAACTGCATATAGCGGGACAAGATAGAAATAAAGGTATTGAGAGAGTAAGCAAGGAAAGGAAAAAAAAATTCTTTTTCTTTAGGTCAGGCTCAACCACTTTGAGCTTACTCTTCACAGGTCCTATGAAGCAGCTAAAATTGAGCATCCTTATCAAAAGGCTTCCAAATACCATAAACTATCCATTTTACCTCATCTCACCTAAAAATCAGTAATTTCCACTAGCATCAGTGGAGCTAGTGACTTACGCAAAGAACGAACATGGTCCAATATTCCCTAAGCACTTCACTTATCTAATTAGGACAGATCTGAAAACCTAGAATTCTTCTCCTTGAATTGCTATTTCAGAACTCCCCAGCTGCCTCTCCCATCTGCTTGCACAGAGCAAGGGAATTTAATTTTTCTGTTTGTAAGATCTCTTATGGACTGTTTGGTAAGGAATTCACTTTGTTAGAGATTTTCTTTACTAAGGTCATATTTAGTTTCTTAATTATTTGTCAAATAATGCTTTAGCAAATTCCATATATTTTCATTACTTAGCCTTTCAAGCACATACTGATTATCTCCTTTCAATGTGCCAGACAAAACATTAACCTACTGCTAGTAAAACATCTGGGGGTTTTGTTTGATTTTGTTTGTTTGCAGGTGGTTTTTTTTATTATTCTCTCTAAACAGTAGCTCTAGCATCATGAAGTCCAGAGGAATGACACCACATACATGTTTCCCTGTTTTCTCTGATTCTTGAACATCATCACCTGTAGCCACCCATGTGAGAGGATCAGGATTTAGGGAAAGTCATGTACACTCATCTCTGGCTTTACACATGCTTCCTACATGAAGCATCAGATCCAGATCAATTTCTTCATCTTCATCTAAATTTATATTCCATATTATGAGAACTGGCAGTCAGTTAATATAACTATAAAATTACTTTCCTGGTCAGTTAACATAAACTAACAAAAACTGCTGGGGCTAGCATTCCACCTACTACAGGCAGTGAGGAAGACAACAGCCTCTCATCCTTACTCCCAGCTTTCTGTTATCAACAAAAGGTATGGCCATACCTTTTTGACCCAGTGGAGGGTCAATTTGCCCAGCATTTCATTATGAGGATTATAGTAAGTCAGGAAATGGGAGAGTCCTGACTTTCCCAGATGAAAAGAGAACGTGTCTCAGGTTCTCCCATGCTCCATTCCCTACGTTACTAATGGGAATTGGCTCCTAGAGCTCACTGCAAAGGTAGAGGAGCTCAACATTCCTTGCTATTCCCTTTTCCCTACAGGCTTCAAATTTTATATTTCCAGATTTAACATGGTACATTTATGCTTACGGATTCACGGAGAAAGGTTCACAACTTAAAACTACAGATTATGCAAGAAGAAATCTAATAGTGTCTCCAAATTAATTGCACAGCTTTAAGAATACAAATTAACAAAACCTGACAGACATGTTTGCAAGCTGTAGAAAAGTTTAGCAATACATATATAAAGTTTTAAGAAACGCATTACGGTTTCTATAAAGCATTTAGTTATTAGAAAAATACTATTAGATAATGGGATGGACTACAAACTGTCTGGATCGGGAACAGACAAGTCAGACTAACATGCTCAGCACTGAAAAAGAACACTTCTCAGATAACTAGATCAAAGAATGCTTCTGTCAATGCTTTCAACAGTCATGTTAGTCTGAGAATAACTACTGATCTTCCTCTATCCTTCAGACTCCCTTTCTCTCATTAAAGGAATTCTTAGATATAAAGAAACATTTTTCAGAGGGCAAAACTGCAGAGAACATGCAGCAAGTGATCAGTGTCATCCACAGAAACAATAAAAAAACCAGAAAATAAAGTTGTTACAATGACAGATTTTACAAAATTAAATGACAGAAGTAATGACTAGTCTTGCACTGTGTTGATTCCAGCTGGTCACAGTTGTTAGAACCTGTATCAAAATTAATCATTCATGTGTAACAACAGTACATGAAAAACCCAGGGAAAATAAGAGATATTCAAATTCCTTCTGAAATAAGGCTCCTACGGACATACCAAGCCTAAAGTGAAAGCATTTTAGAATCATGTGGAAGGCTGGAAAAATTTCCACTTCTATATTCCCAAGCCAGGAATAAATGGATTTAGATTTTTCTTATTTAGCATTGTTATAGCCGGGTGTTTCCATTTGTAGAAGCTTTTTGCTATAAACCACTGTAAATAGTTGACTAATTTGAGAGCAGCTATTACCATGTCACCCAGTCTAGTAAAGGCAACATCCCAGATGTTTTGTTTTTACAGTTCAGGTTATAAAACAGTAATAGCTAGCTCTTATGTAGAGCTTCAATAGTGCATTGCTAGAGCTTAAAGTGATTTATAAGAGATCTCAGAATCATTTTCCACATTCTGAGATGTGGAATATGAGGTAACAGACCCTGCAAGTAAACACCAGAGGCAGTCACCCCTAAGTCCCAGAGCAAACCCTATGCCAGGGTTATATCAACTTCTAAAGGCAGTTTAATGAAACTACTAATTAAAAGCAAGTACAAGAATGCTATTTCCTTTTAAAGCTTTTGAAGAAAACATCTCAAAACTCTAACAACCAGGAACACTGCCTCATCTTTTTTTTTGATTTAGCCTTCAGTTTTTAAACCAGCTGATGCTTATATCAGCAACATCTTGCTCCATCTCAGCCAAGCAAGCAAAACAGAAAATAGCAACTTATCCTCCCCAGCGCCATGGCCCCTTCCTTTCCATCCATGACAAGGAAAATTATAGCAGCTTGACTGCCATAGGCTCACTGTAGCATACAGTGGCATTCACACCTGGTACCCAGCATTCAATTAGTCATTCATAGATGCTGAATTTGTGGCAGCAAGGTCAAAAACCAAGTTTGAGCAGGTATTAGTTGATTTGGCATATGAACAAATACTGAGCAAAGATGCCAAGAAACTATTGAGATAAATTGTCAAATGAGCAGTCAGACAAGGGGAAAAAAAAAAAAGCCTATTAAAGTTCTTGCTGGTGAGAGGACAGCAGAGCCAAGTATTCCTAGTGTGAGCATCAGATGCAAGCCTGTAAAAGGATTTGCAAAGCATGTGGCTTGTCAACATTTGTTAATAGATGCCATACTGTTACCACCAGAGCTGGGCAAACCGCACACAGAGCCACACACTTGTAGCTCTGCTGTGACAAGGTGACACCCTGCACTCTGTACAAGAATTCACCCGTACCTCAGATGCCCAGGAGCTCATCCTGGGGGACAGCAGCCACCAATGCTGCTGGAGTTAAATGGGTGATGTAAAAGCAGAGAGGGCTCTTTCCTGTCTGCAGCGTGCCAGCTAGCAAACCAAGTAGATAGGGAAGAGGTTAGCAGCATGGTATTAATCTCTGTGCAGTAAAGAAGCACTGGAAGAAACCTTTGACTTAGAGATGCCTCAGTTCATTCATTCTGGCATTAGCCCGCTTTTACTGTATAGTTTTTCTTTTTCACAGGTATCAATGGTTTTTATTTCATACATGCTGTCCTCTCCCTACTCCTCTTTTCTGTGCTCTCATCTCTTTCTCAGCAGTTCCTGAGGATTCAAGGCAACTTTTGTCCTAATGTACCTCTAGCTTGACACCATAAATAACAAGGGAAAGAGGATGCACTTCATATAGGGACAAGTTTTGAGAAGCACCTTTTCTCAAGAACCTCTTCTAACCAAGTCATAAGAGAAGATGGTCCAAAGAATGCATAACCCTGAGTACTCAAGAGTCAGGCAGGCCAAAGCCTGTGGGTAACAGGGCTATGACAAATAGGTCTCCCAGCATTGCACAGTGCTCTAAAGCATCAGTAAAGTAAGTTGGCCTACAGATTGTATAATCACTGATTATTTTTTTCCATCCATCTAGCTGTGCAGTAAAGGAGACACTACCATCACCACTGCTAAAATCTGAGGTCTAGTCCAGTTTGCTTCTGCAGATAGTGTATAATTGATATTCAGTAGTTTTCACAGATGTGGGATGACTATTTACTTGGTGATTTTTGTGTTTGCTTAGCTACATGTGCTGTTTCTGTCTGTCTCACCATTATTGTGAGCATGCCTGAATACATTGTTGTTATAATGCTCCAGAAGAAGAACTGCATTGCAGCCTGCAATGCTCACCCAGCTACTGTATTAAATGGGCATTCACACAGTACCAAAGCAGTTATAGGAAACCTTTGTCTTTTGGGAAAAAAAAAAGTCTCAGTTAACAGACGGAAAGCAAGGAATAGATCACATGTGAAATCAGGCTAAGTGGTCACATTCATTCATGTATATTGAATCAACTTAGGACCCTCTTAGCGCTCTCACAATAGGGTACAGCACCTGTCACAGCCAAATGAGTGTTACGATACATTACACTATTCCCTAAATAGTTTACCCTCCTTTCACACACATCCTCTGACACTGGTTTGCATTTGATATCAAAGCTCCCTATCAAGCATCTGCCAAGACTCACCAGCCCAAGGGTCCTGTACCTTTGGCCCAGCTCCATATTTTCCAGGTGCTGGCATTTATTCCTGCTGGTATAACAGACATCTCACCAGAGGAGCACAGATAAAGACTTAAGATGGACCAGGGTTTTTGAACTAATAGTAAGATCTTGCACTTTGTATGATGAGAAAACAGAAATTTGAACTCCAAATTTAGTCTAAAAGATTATCCTGAAAAAACAAGACCCTTTCATAAGTTTAGGTTCTAAAACATACTGTTGCCCCATTCTCTCACTAAGGAAAGTTAAATGCATAACTGCACTAAGGGTGGCCGTGACCACATCTTGCTTAACAGCATTCTGATTACATATAGCAACTCACTTAAGCACTCAAAGCTGCCAGGTCACAATGCTGGTTACCAAGTTTTAATCTGATGACCCAAGCCAAACATGGCAGTAAGGCTACTAGCATAATTTCAGACCTCTACAAGTTCACCCATACCTTACATTTGATTTGCTTATTTCAGCAGTTCTTTCCTAGCAAGAACGATCTGAATGCTCTGAAATATTACATAGGAGTTCCCACAGAAGTTATCCTTACAAAGACACAACCTTTGTTTTGTAAGAAAAGCTCTCCAGCAAAGAATAAAACAGCAGTTGTCTCCGCGTTCCTTCTTCAAAGCATATTGTTGCTTCTGAATAACAAATCTGGATCTAATTGTTAATAAATAACTGCAGCTTGTAGCAGACAAGCTGTGGAATTCTATGTCATTTTGCCACTTGACAGAGTTATTTATATGATGTCTCCACTTGGCCTGTATTCACTTAAGTTACAAGCTAATGGAGGCTGACAGCACTAAAGCAGTGTGACCTCAAGAATATCAGGCAGAGATGCATTCCATGTCATAACAGAATAAAGGGTCAAGCCTTTATGTGCCACACTGTACCATGCGAACGGCAAAAAAACCCACACACATCACATTTGTACACCAGATTTAAAATGTTATATCAAAAGCCTGTTTATTAGAGCTGTAAGAGATGGCACAAGGTCTGACAAGAAAACGTTAGAAAAGTATATGTAGTGAAATCATGAAAATGCATAGGATATTTTTGTAGTGACTACAACGAGAAGAAAGTTTAATTATACTTGCTTGGTCTCTCCTTGGACAGTTCAAACGCCTACAAAACATTGTAAGTCAATTAGCTAGGCTCTTCTTTTCTGTTTATTAACTGTATCTTTCCAGTTAGGCATTTGCCTAACTAGAAAGTTCTCACAAAAAGGGAAACAGAGAGCGTAGAGAGCTTCTAGCAACATTCTCATCCAGCATAACCAGTCTCTTGGGTCTTGCACTAAAGAGCACTTCTCTTTCACAACTTACATGCAGATGGGGGCACTCTAAAGCCCCCAGTGAAGGAGTTCAGAGATCTGTTTCCACAGCTCAGTCTCCCTTTTTCACGCTCATAGGGCCTCAAAAAATAAACTATTCACACTACAGAACTTGAAAGAATTAGTCACACAGCTTCATGACACTGTCAAAAGAAATAAGCAGGTTCCTAATTTAGATGCTTTCATTTGCCTACTAAAGGCTCAATTACCATCAGAAAGCCTAGGTATCTAGCTTAGGCTCTTAAATCTGAATGGTATGAATACATCTCCTTCTCCTATCTTCTTCTCAAAATGCCTTTTATTCACTAATTGGTAAGTGCCAGAAGGGAACAAAACAGCAAACACCATTAGCAAATCTGCTGGTGGTTTAAGGCAAGAAGTGTCATGAGCACATTCAAGAGATTCAGGTGCAGAGTCAGTATCATGAGTGTTTCGTACTAAGCTTGCTCAGATTGATCTAATGCCTCAACAAGCTCTCTGGGATTTGCATTAATATTTGTTATGCACATATAGTGGTAGGGTTCCTTGGGTCAGGGCCTGCCCACACACAGATTCAGAAACAAGAAATCACATGCCCAGGCATCCAGCCTAGGATACAACAAATAATACAGAGAGGAATAAAAGATAGTCCTGATTAGTGTTACTTGCCAATGACTCCATACAGCAGTTACCAATTCATTACAATGGAAAATTTTTAAAGAACTGTTGAGTGAGGACTATAAAGGAGTCTTGCAAGTGTCTGCAGATAGCTCCTTCCTTTAGTAAATTAGAGGAGAGACTAAAGGGCTACAAAAGTGCCCATATTCAATGAAGATTGATGCTGCCCCTCCTAAAAAAAAAGTCTGAAAATAAAAATCTACAAAGTCACTATGTTACTCAGTCAAAATATCTTCAAAATACACTTATGCTTGCAGCAACAAGCAACTATCAAGGGCTGCTAAAGAAAAGGCTGTGGTACACTTATAACAGTACTTGCATTGTGCTCTCCCCATCGATATCTTGCCTTTTTCTCTCAATGAAAGATACAAGAGCTGTTTTAAAAAGATAAGCAATACACTTGGTCTCTGATACAGAATCTCTAGATTCTACTGCAATGCAAGGAAAAAAGATAACCAAACGCTAGAATTATAAATAACTCCCCACTTGACTTAGTGATATTTAAATTTTTATTTAAGAAAGTCATTGAACCTCTTCAGAACACAGACAGGCACAATTCAATCCCAGCTCACTTGCTACAGCCAACTTCCAGAAGTCCGGAATTTGTTTAATGATGCGATCAAACAGGTCCCTTTCCTGTTACGCTTAAACACTGGAAGAACTTTCTCTTTTCATTCAGAAAATAAACATCATGACAAGTATCAGCGCGGTAGAATGTCCTCCACAATACCAATGCACTTACTGGAGCACAGATGCAGCAAAACAGAAAGCTTGCAGAAAGTCAAATTCAAAGCCCATCAACCCTAAGTTGCTATTAGATCATGACACAAGCTACCAACAGCATTTGGGAAATTGTTGAAGTTGCAGTTGATATAATTTGTCATCAAAAAAGCCAGAATGAATTATAGGAAATGAAAGACATAAGCAGAGTTGCTGACAGTATTAGTTTTCCTCCTGTTTATCAGATATCAAAACCTACTTTCAGTTTGTGGTCGTACAAGCGGAGTCATTTTGCTTGCAAGATATAGGTTTTATTCTTTCCATTTTTAAAAGGGTACAATAAGACCATAAGCAAATTTCAGTTCATACTGTAATACCATCACCAAAGCTCTCCAGAATGAGAGAGCTGAAATCATACCAGGAGAGTTTTGTTTGCTTTGGAAAAAAAAAATTTAGAAGAGCAGCCATAAAAATGTTCTTGACATGATGATACCTAGCATACATACTCTACTCATCATAAATCTTTGCCATCTTAACCAGCTTCTCTTGCAAGTTTGAGATTGAATGACCTAAGCCAAAGGAACTGTTGCCTTGTATGTGTTTATTTGCTACAAGACACCAAAACAGTCACAGTCCCATTAACTTTCAGATTCACATCTCCAGAATCCACAGGCCTCACAGATTGTCTCCATTCTAGAGACCAGTCTATGGTCTCCATTCCCTATATGGAGAAGGTCAGGTATAACTACAGTCCAGAAGACCAAGGACAAAAAATGGAAGATAAGAAGTCTGCACAGTGTACAAATGTTTAGAGGCAGCTGATGCTATGCAGAAGGCCCTGGGCTATCCCAGCAGGCTCCCAATAGCAGTACCCTGGCACATTTGGCAGTTAACACAGGGCAGACACCCTTTCCAATAGGCATTCCACATGCAGAGGAAGAAAATTTAATAGTATAGACACAGCAATATAATTGGCTAGTGCTAGATCAGTCCTAAGCATGTATGAGAACAGCTAATGTCACCTCAAGGGCTGCAGGATGAAGCTCCTTCTATTTGAGATACTGAAGGCTTAATTTTGTCCTTTCATTGTAACCTCCTACTCCTCGTTCAGGGGAATCGGTCTTTTCAAGTGACAGAGGAAGATGTCAAGGTAATGGTTTTGTATCCTCTTTGTTTTCTTGTCTAATGCCAGGAGCATTCATTCGCACTCTGTTTCATCCCCCATCCAAAGATGACTCAAATCCACCTTTACTCTTTCCCAGGAGAAGTATCTAATTTTTTAATACAGATGGGAAACTCTCCTGTTCAAGCTGCAGTAGCTGTAGCCTGATGATTTGTTGCATTTGCTGTTTGAAAGGGTATCCTATACTAGACAGCAGCAGCTAAGGTTGGGTTGCAAGGGAATACACTGTACACACAATCAAGCCAAGATCCTATAAGCACTAAGAAACAAATAAAAGTACTCTAATGTATGCACATACAGGAAGTTATATTTCATAGATGAGTTAAACTGCAGGACTTCAGTCACAGCTTGCGGTGCACTTTCAAGCCTTCAGAATGAGATGACATACAATTAATTATCATGCAATTAATTAAATCAATTCTTTCTTCATCTAATTAATATTAAAGTGTCATTGGTTTTTTAGGTAACACACAGCAAAGTCCTGGTATTACCAAGGCCAAGGAAGCTTTACAATCAGCTCACCAGGCACCAGAATGTCATCCATAATGAATTATAATACAAAATTACTGATATTTAGCATCCTCCAGCACAAGGCTGTGATTATAAATTATTTGCACTTGAATATCCATACTGCATAATGTTTTTAAAATCAACTTAAAGGCAAAGAACCCAAATCATCCATTAAAAGTGTCACTTCACTGTAGCAGAATATAATAAGGATTTTTTCTAGTTAAATGTGCCTAAAATGAATCAAAAATTGTGCCTACACAGCCACACATCTACTTCTTCTGCAATGCATATATTCACAATCACGGTAGACACAGATCAAGATGCTGGAAGGGTGACTTTTAATCACTGCTGGAAATAAACAAACATCAAAAGAAAACCAATGCCCCAGACAGAAATAAACTTCATTGTGTTCATGTTCTTAAAGAGTCCTCTTGTGTCCTTACTAGGAAGTGAAAAGGAAAAGCAGACAGCCAGTATCACAGTTAACTGTTTGCCCTCATCAGGGATCCTTATCATAAATACAGAGTGAGAAAGTCTATTCACGTGTCAAATATCAACATTATTCTACCCTTGAAGTGATATTATTCTGTACATGCAGTTTAAACATGACTGAATAAATGGATTGCTAGAATATTGGTGCCCTAAACCAAATTGGCACCCCAGAGGAATCAGGAAAGGGACACCAAAAGATAAGGTAAAGATGCTAGTGTCTTTTGGTGCTCTGCAATATTCTGAATGACCACAATCTTCTAAAAGTAACACTAAAGTGAGACTTTTGGCTAATGTTTCTGCTTCTTACACCCCTTAGTAGTGGTGTCTGAAATTCACAGGTGTACTACCTGTACAGTGTTAAAAAAATAAACATTACATTCTCCACGCCAAGGGGAGCATCAGCAGGTACAACTGATGCTACATCATCTTCTTGCCCTCAACGAACACCAGAATATATCTGATGCCCTGGGACAGGAGGAGAAATCGTGTGATTTGAAACTTCAGAATGGGCATCTGGGTGGGATTACCAAGCAAGCAAACTGCAGAAAGGAAAAACACTGCTGTCACCTCATTTTTACTTTGTTTTCAATTTCTTCTGGCCGGGTATGTATGTTTCCTTCTAGTATTCAAAGGACAACAATGCAACTATATGTATATCACAGTCAAAGCACTGGATAGCTTCCCCTATAGGGTTAGGGAATGAAAAAACCCAACATGAGAAGTTCGTGATATGTTAAAATTTTGTTAATACACTGTACTTTTGTATTAAAGTGCATCCTATCTAAGGGCTATAACACACTTCAGGATTTCTTCTGAAGTTTTCTTCTAAAGTTATTTCTCTTATTTCAGTATAAAAGAAAATAATATAAACACATCACTATTCCTAGTCCAGACTTGATGCAATCCTCTGTTCTATTTGCTCAAGTTTTGAAGAATATCTTGTTTTCCACCTGTTATTTCTTCTGGCCAGACGTATTTCCTAGTGCACCTACTCCAAAACCAGTACTTCCAGGAAAATTAATTGTGACAACTATGGATAAAATCATGTTTTGTTTATATTTCAGGTACTAAACAGCTGCTACTAGATATTGCTACCAGATGTTCCAGAATTATATGCAACATTATGCTCAATTTTAACTTTTACAAAATTACAAGCTAATAAAAGATGACACTGCTGTAGTCAAATGATTTATTAAAGGAAAAGCCATTAAGTTCCTTTTAAGCTTCACACCCTACTACCCCAAATAGCTCGTCATTTTTTGTGTATATATATATGTATATCACTTAACAGATGCAAGTGTCTGTACCATTTTGAGATTTCAGTACTATCCCATATACCAATTATATATCCAGATGCCTTTTGCTTTAACAGCTCCGTGCACATCTGTCCATCTCAACTTAAGAGCATGATGACTGTTCATTTCATGGTTAAACTACCTGCAAGATGATGGAAGTCTGGGTTTCACACAGTTCATGTAAGGATCATCATCTTCTGCCACACAAAAGGGCTTGTACACAGTTAAGGTGCCATTTTACATACTGAAAACACTTTGAATCTAAACACTGGGATTATTGAATAATAGAACATACAAAGATTTGCTGTTTTTACATCCAATTTAATTTAGACACCTCACTTTCCACCACACTTAAATAATTTAAAAGGCTGCAACATTTGTCATGCTATTTTGGTTGAGGGGAGTGTGTGTTTAGGTTTTGGTTGATTTTTTTTTTAATGAAGTTTATACCCTGATGATAACCAAAGTACAGGCTTTATCTTGTACAAACTCCCCAATTAAAGTTACAGAGCAACATACAATAGCCACAGTAGCTAACAGCCTTTCTCATCCACAATCACAATAAACACAAGTAACATCCAACAGGAGTGACAGTCAGTAATTATGGAACTGAAAACTGTCATGGATTCTTATATGCTAATGAAGCCAGGCACAAATATAGTAAATCTAAATTGCTCCTTTCAATCTTCTAACAGGGAAATACACACATTAACTGGTCCACAGGGTACTTTAAAAATTTGTAAAAATCTGTGTCTAGGCAAACAAAGAAAATATTCCACCAATTCTCCACTCTTACATGTAGCAGCAGCAGGTCTTCATCAAGTACAGCAAGTTACCACAACTTGAAGGTTGTAACAGAGCCCATTAGAGTCAAAGACATTGTGAAAGTGTCCTCAAACTGTGTTCTAAATCAGGAGCAAGTTCCCTTCAGTGAAATTCCCCTGTGATTACATGGGGAAAAAGAATTACAAGTGCAGAGTTGCTCCAGCTTAATTTCAGTAGTTAAACAGCTTATACTGAAGATGAGAATATGCATGCATTATTTTATAAACTTATTCTACTGTAAGTACATAATTAAGACAAAAATGAGCAAACAGCAGAAAGGAAAAGGAAAAATAACGAGGGAGATCAGCCTCAGAGATTATTTACAGCTTGGATATCAAACCCTCAGTTAGTGTACACTAGTCTAGCTCCACTGAGGTCACAGTAGCCACACAATTTACACAGTTGAGCATCTGGCTCTAAATATTTAACTGTTCAAAATTCCAATGTGCATCCTTGCGTAACAGAGCTTCTCTGACTAATCACGCTAGAGGTAACCACATCTTAAGTGTGTAGTTCTAAATTGAGTAATATTACCATTAATAACAGTGCCTAATTAAGACATCTATAATGTTTTTAATGAGAAAAATTGAAAGTCCTTCTGGAATTTTTCCAGTCAAATTAATTCTGAGGACTTAGGACATTATTACAAGTAATGTTACAGGAATGAAAATTAGGTCTAAATTAGGACATGTCACTGTATTTAAAAGAAGGAGAAAAAAGGAAACACATTTCATTTCCCCCTTCATACACAGTTCTCTGCTGTAACATCACACCACAGGGGAAAATAAAAACTACGTTTTGTAGCCTGCTCTAAGCTGCTGTGCATATAGTTATATATGATACATCTTCAAGTCTGCACATATTTTAACACTTAGCTTTCAGGCTCTTTTTAAACTTCAGTATTCTCTTGGAAACAAGTATGACGACTTGTATGGCTTTACACAGGCCCAAATTCCTTTGGCTGTAACTCACATGAGTTATGCTTGCCCAAATAAGAAATCCATCAGTGAGGCTGCTGGTAGGCAGGGAGCACTTCTGGTTAGAAACAATCACATCCACCCTCCTAAAACTCTCTAAGAAAAAACTCTAAACCAGTTCTGAATAACACTCTTTAGGTTAACAACCAGATGTTATAGGCTATCAAACCTGGCGAGCCCTTATTCACACTTCTAATAGGCCAGTCCTTCAAACTACTCCACGCACATTTCTAGTTCACAGTTGCTCTTTTCTTTATCTCTGCTTTCATTGTGAGAATTCAGCAAGCATAAACCCGTAAATCTGGTATGCAGCTGGACAAGGTTACTTTGGAGATATAAAGACACTCAATCCTTGCTCTTCAAAATAGCTTATTTGAGCACTTGCTTCTGTACCAGTTATGAGAGTTTGTGTTCAAAAATACACACAGGTTCAAAACATAAGAGCAAAAGTCATGACTGTGTTCTGACTGGATTTTATGTTAATATCTCTCAGACTCAATTTAGAAGAACATTAAGTGAAGCCCCAATTGAGCTTTTTTTTTTCCTGAAGTTTGGAAGCTTCTACTTTAAGGTGTGAATATAAATTAAAAGAACAATGAGTTACAAACCAAATACTACCTTTGGGAATCAAAAAGCCCTTGTAGCATGACAAAATCCACAAAGCTTACCTTTGCTTACATACATTGTGTCTATGATTTTGCATAGATACCTTCACATACATACTATTCTATGCAGATGCATATACATCGCATTCTCTTGACTGGGGTACCTAATGCCTTCAAGTTTCATCTCCCCTCTCTACCATAAAATGCTTCTCTCTCCAGATGTTTCAGATTTCAAAACCCAAGTTTGAATTCTGCAATTTGTTGTGCCTTAAACAGAAGTGCAACAGTATTTCAGGCAGGTCAGCTAATTAGGTGGTTTGTCCTTGAGAGCAGAAATTGCACAAAAATTTTTTTTATTGCATTGTACTAGCACTGAGGATATTGTCAGTGCTTAGATAATATTTTGAATGGATTTACAGCATATAATGATTAAAATTATGAGAATAGCAAGGATATTCAGACATGTGCACGTTCCCTCAAAGCTCAGGATGGTTTACCCTATTGCAAATTAGAGTTATGTTTACAAAATCCTAGCTTAATTGAATTGTAAGGACACCTCAGAGAAAGAAAGTCTGATTTTTATCTTCTGTTAATGCCATAAATATTAAAAGCAGAAAATAAACAAAATGCTTAACTGCTACTGATACTTGACAGATATACCTCTTGGGTTTTTAGAACCAACATCACAATCATTGTAATCATTTCAGCATTATACTTGAGAGCAAAGTTTAGAAGTCAAGCCTTTCTTTTCAAGGCCTTACAATTCAAATGCTGCTTGCCACCAAAGACATATAAGAAAAAAGTGCTAATGTTGAACTAATATGCACATATGGCTACCATAAATGCAAATTCATATTCAAACTGTACCACTTCATAATCATCCATTACTTCGTTCCTTAGCAAGTATTTCACATACAGGAGTCTATTAAGTATTATTCAAATAACTAATTCTTAACTATTAGGTTTAATCTCTACTTTGAATCATACTATAAACACAAATACATTTGCAGTAAGTTATTTGGCTTTGGACTTATATCTGTATTTCACTGATGGCATTAAAGATTGTTATACAGTATTTCTGTGCTGCACAGAATACTACACATAGAAAGGAGACCACCAACACAGTCACGTGAAAAGTCTGGGCAGATAACACTTCCCTCTGTTTTGCCTCTTGGACCATCTCAGAGTAACTCCAGACAATGGGGAAGAGTGACTTACATGGCAGTTGGAGGGATTTAGCATCTGCGCCAATACTTCACTAAAAGAGTTGTTAACTGAGCTCAGAAGTAGGTAGATGAACACATTATTCCAGCCAAGGAGAAAACTGTAGTAATTTGTTCTTTCATGCAGAAGGAGAGAAGCATACCTAGTTATCCACCCTCCACACTTTTCTTTGATCACAGCTAACTGCAGACAGCACACGGAGAGAATGGGAACCTAATTCTTTCAACAATTTTAAAGCATGACAGAAACATGGATCCAGCAATTGTCACGTGCGCTACGAAGTTGCTTGACATGGCATCTATAATAATACCTACAATTTTGTTTCAGAGTTCTCCAAATGCCTTTGCACACTAATCCTTATCAGTATGACAAAGGAAGATGAACTTGAAATGAAGGACAGCCTGATGACTTCTGTGAGTCTGTGCAAGACAGGGCTCATGCAGAAACGGTGGAGACCAGCTAAGAGAAGACTCCATTGCCCATCTGCCAGAATCCATCACATGGATTCTCATATAAAATATGTGTCTGATTATAATGATTTAGAAGGAAAAGGATATGAGGTATAGTAAATATAGGAGGAATAAGACAATTTATTACAAGAGAAATCTTTTCTGCTTTTATTCTCAGCTTTGTAAGCACACAACTTGCTTTCAATGCTCATAGGCAAGATTTAATTTAAAATACCAAGCAAAGAAAATGACTCATGAAGAGAAAGAAAATACTCAGGTAAGAAAAAGGAAATTATTTTTTAACCCCCATTGATCCTAATCCTATTTTACTTTTAAGCATCGATGTCAATGATGTATCTTGGATTATTGAACAAGAACAAAATGACAACAGTCAAGCTTCCCCTTCAGGTGAAGTCATTCTGTTAACCACAATTCCCCAAGTGCACTAAAAATACATCTTCATTGTCACAAGACTGTAACTTATCTTTAAGGCAAGGATTAAATGCTGGCAGTTAAATGCACTGCAGAAATAGAGGGATGGATTTTTCATTAAGATACAAACTAGTTACTGTAATTAAGTTTTTAGTTCTAATAAATAGAAAGACTGCAAGACTCTTTCCAAGATTCTCATCCAAAACAGTGTGCTGCTCTGGCTTCCCAGTAGAGACAATGTGTACTCATGGGCCATTTGGGGCTCCTGAGCTGTGGTTGTATCCTACTTGTTAAATACTTCCTATAGCTTCCTACAGCTACTTTCTTGCTTTGTACATTAGGTTTTCGTGCTCTTATCATCATTTAACTTCTCACAGAAGTCAGGGAAAACAATGAAAAGGATAGTGGCATACAGAAAGGGAGGTCTATTCATTATGGAGGTTATTCATAACCCCCAGTGATGGAATTCTGCCTCAACATCTACCAGGTGTTCTTAACTACAATAAGTAGCTGTAAAAGGCTACTGAGAAGTGGCACTCTGAATGTAGGCCATCTTTCTCCTGTGTTAGCTCTCCAACCAAGGGCTTGGCTACATGTGATTCCATACAGCTCTGTATTTTCAAGAGGCAAGTGCCCCAACTTTAGTCAAATCACAAGTAGAGACAGGAGTCCAGCACCTTGCAATTCAGCTCGTCTGCCTCAGAGCTATGCTTTTAGTTATACGCTCAAAAGGGCACAAAAGCTCACGGCTTAATTTCTCACTCTTCTAAATGCCACCATTTTTTGACTAAGAACTTGGTTTTGTAGTATTTTCATTTATCAGTTTATGACACTCTGGAGCCAACATACCAAAATCCCATACTGATTGGCCTCCAGCAGTCCAGAAAAATCTTACAGTAAATCCTGCAGCTAGAGACCTACTACTGGTGGTACCTTGCAGGATGCACTAGGCAACATAAACAAACAGCTAGTGTAAGAAAGAGTATTAACTTAGTTCCACAGAGCATTTTCAGATTTTTTTTTTTTTTTTTTACTTTTGGTTTCATTTGATTCATAAAACAATTGAGAACATTTGAAGTTCTCTGCAAAGCAGTTACCATTCCCTGCCAGAAGATCCAGGTCTGGAGCAATTGATCTAGGAGATACACTAACAGAAACTCCTGAAACCCTGGAGATACGACTCTGGGACAGTCTGTTAGAAACTGACCCCTTTCTAAGGTAACAGAGTTGCTTCTTTATGTTAGCATACTTTTTTTTTAAATAGACACTAGAGATTTATCACTAGAGGGTTTCAAAGCCCTTTGCAGATGAGGAAAAAGAGGCAGAGGCATGCTCATTAGATTTAAGGAATCTATGTATAGCAGCAGCTCATCTTTTTAGTCATTGTACACACACAAGACACAATCATTGGTCCCCAGACTGATGCTGCAACTCTGAGATCTTGACACTAGTCAATCCACAGACACATATATAAAAGACTCCCTGTCTCCAATATACTTTATTTATTACAAACAGTGGATATTTCAGGGGCTACTTTTGGTAGCAAACAAGAAGTTAATGCTTTTCAAAGTGCAGTTACTCAGAAGACCATTCTGACATTTCAGAAGTCAAGAGGAACTATTATTAGCTGTGTCTAATAATATTGCAAGTTCCCACCCATGGAATCTGTGTGCAATCCTCCATTGAACTGGCAGCATTTGGTGGTATCACTGCCACACGATTTGAACCAGGCAAGTCTCAAAAACACTGCTATAGCACTGTGTAGCCAGCCTGAAAATATCTTCACTGCTCTAGGGAGATGAGTGATCCCTTTGGAATTAGTTTTTGGAACTGTAAACTAATGAATCACTAACAGCTTTAAAGCAGACAAAATGTATTGCAACACAACGTGTAGTGCCGCAGAACCGAAGGAAATCTGTTTACAGTGCTTCAACAGATACTTGAAATCAAGATGCTCAAGAAGGATGAGGCTGTTAAGAGAGAAGCAAAGCTCCAAGTGCTGCGAGTGCAGTTATCCCTACCAGGGCCAGCAGCCATTTCCTGGTGTCAGCAGTGGGCTCTGACCCCCAGGCATGCTAGCCAAGCACTTCAAGGCCAGCCACTGCTCACAGAAAGGTGTCCACATGGAAACTGGGCAAGAGAAAGAGCAAGAAACAAGCACTGCCTACATCCCCCCCAGCCACAGCTGCCTGGAAACCTTGTCAGAAAGATTTACACTCTATTTGCTAAGGGGGAAGGTTGACACCAAACGTATTTAAGCCAAGGGTCAGCCTTATGTATGTGGCTGGTGGGAAAAGGCACTGCTTTACAGTTCAGATTCTTAATGAATCAGCAGAGTCTGAAGAGAAAAGCTAAAAAAAAAAAAAAATAAAGTAAAATGCACAAAGAGTTTGCTGGGCAAGGGGAAGACCAAAGCTCAGCCTAAGGACACTCAAAGCCACAGCTATTGCTTAAGAAAGCTCCCTGTCCTACTTCTGTCCAGCCAAAGCCCGGCTGTTAGACAATTACAGTGCCTTGGGCCAGAAGCAACTAAGCAAAAAAGAGCATAACTTTTGAAGGGAACAGTTTAAAGCTTCTGTAGAAGAGATATCAAGTTTGCTGTACTGCTTATCCAGGGACTAATTACATGTTTTACAGCAAAGACTTAGTAAATAAGACAGAATAGCAAGGAATCCCTTTCCTTGAAGGATGCTCTTTACCCATTAAGCCGCAGTCACACTTTCTAGTCTCCACAAGTACGACAGCCCTCCCAGCCCAGCAGCCTGCTTCAGCAAGAAGCCTTGAAAATAGCACTAAACAAAACCAGAGAGATTTGTTTACATGTGCTAAGGTAGCTAGCTGATCAGACAGTTCACCGATTCACAACAAACGTATGGAAAAAGGGCAAATTAAAAGACATGCCGATAATTATTTAAGCGGATTGCTCAAGATTTGCTATTAATGAAATTCATGTAACCACAGCCACAGAGAGAGACTACACAGTGAACCAGGAAATAAGAAAGTGGGATGAGAAGGGAAAACCGTTTCTCCCTGATGCACTGGACTTGACCAGCATATGACACGCAGGAAGGTAGTTTGAATAAATCAAAGAGGGTCTATTCTTTAGTTTAGCAGCTTCAGACCCAAAACCATCCAAAATTGCAGTGCACCAACTGCAAGGTAGTTTTAGAAATACCAAAAAGTCGTAGCAATACCAGATCAGAGCCCTACTCCGGGTGCTTCCCTAAAGAGGCTTAAGGGAAAAATTTACCTTGATCACTTTATACAAAACCTACCCCCAGAGCTTGGCACAAAATTCTGCACACTATGTACATCTCTAGCTTACAGGTTGGGAGAGATGTACTGCATGCACTTTCTCTGCTTTTAAAGCAAAGGAATGTGCTCTCAAATCAACAACAGTTTTATGAGGAAATGGAGGGAGGATCTCCAGTTCCCATCATATTTGTAACCATATTCAGAGCTACACGTATTCCCCAGGAGCAATCATGACATGGGGAGAGGCAGTGTAACAGGCCTGGCATGCCCCTGACTCAGCCAGGCTGCTATTTAAAAACTCCAGCCCTTGCAGGAGGGGTTCAGTCAGGGCAGGGCTGAGCCCCACAGCACAAACTCAACAGGGGTATTTACACCACACAGCATCCATGGAAACACTCACTTTTTAAAAGCTGCTCACCACACTATTAAGAGGTGGCTGCATGCAAGCCAGCCAAGGCTGTAGCTAGCTGAGGATGCCAACAGGAACTTTCCATGGAAGCCTGAGCCTTTCTTTTATGTTTAAAGTGCCAGTTGCAGTGACACTTTATACTTGAAGTAGAGACTCTTGTCCATCAGGCAAGTGAACCAAGACCAGCATGCCAACTACACAAGTTTGATAAGCATAGCTTATCAAAACACTAAAGATTTTGGGATGCAGCAGAACTGAACTACAGGCTAATCCCTGAACTGGAAGAAAATCAAAGTTGACTTGAACCTTTTCTCCAACATCAGGCCAGCTCACACACACTGTCCTGGGAACAGCAGATAAAGAACAGTGGGTCTGAAGCCTAGAAGCCTCTGTGCTACCCAGGATCAAGGCAAAAATAAGAATGATAGTTTGCCTACAGTCATTACACACATACAAGGAGAATCTGCAAAGTAATTTTTTTTATTTGTATTTGTTTTCTTTTCAATGTTTTGAAAGGTCAAATGTATTTGCACTCTGCTGTGTTCCCTTTATCAGTACTTAAACTCAGGCACTGCCAGAAGAGTCATGAGTCGTACAGACACCCCAGAAATACAGCGTCAGAAGTAGATGCTTTGAACGTGAATTGTATGCTCAGTTGTCAGGAGAAGGTTGTTTCCATTTTAAGCATAGAAGAACCTGCAGAAAACTAACAGCTAGTTTGCAAGTGTGCCTGAAGTCAGCTTCTCTTCCTTTTAATATTTGCTCTTCAGCTGACCTCTAAGATGTCAAAAAATAAAAGAAAATATTCAGAAATAAATCTGAAATTATATATTGTCAAAAGTTGCAGGGGAGGGAAATCACATACAACAAAACTTTTAATTGTTTCTCTCTAACAGCTGGCCCATAGTACTCATTTCAGCAAGACATTGCCTAGCTCTTCCTGGTATCTGGCTTCCTTCAGATTTATTGCTGGAAAGCTGTAACAGAGCTGTCCCTCCCTTCTCTGCTCCTTTCCTACCTTTTTATTTTCTCTGGGACATACTTCCACCAGTATGCAGTTAAAAAGTATGCTGGTGTTACACAGACTTTGTGTGGGAAACAACCTTTCTAATATAAATTAAGTAATTTCAGACAGTTAGAAGAAGTGACATGTGAACAGTTTCAAAAGAAACTGCAATGTTATCTGCAATGAAGGCTTGTCTGGCTTCACACCTTACACCCAGTTTCCTCTCTGTTCTCTCCTTACCTTCCCCTAATTGACTAGTTGGCTGGGAAGAGAATGAGCATCTCCTAAGTTCTATTTCATCTGTGTGGTAACAAGTTTCCTAAAGCATCAGTAGAATGGATTTAATGATCATGAACACAACAATGTCAAAGCAGCAGACAGAAATAAATATTATCCATTAAGACAGAGCAAATGATAATAAAAAAGTCCCACCAAAACAAAGTATAAAAGAGAGGATAGTTCTGTGGCTGGGCGACTAATGAACACTGGAAACAGATACAGTGTTTTACAAAGGATTAAATTTCTTGTCTCATAAACCAGCAAGCTGACTCACACACACAAATATGCATAAAACAGAGTAAAATACCTCTGTTTCCTGATGCCAGCAGCTTCAGATCCAGATGAGTAAGAGCTCTAGGTATGGGTGTCAGCCTAAACTCTCAGATAAAATTTCATGCAAATGGAGATGCAGAAATCAATCGGAATCAGACTAGTTGCTGCACTCCATTCCCATACACACCTGTTAACTGTATCACAAATTAAGAAGTGCTACTTTCCAAATCTTAACAGCTGCAGAAATTTACAGGGTGTTGAAAATAACTTTCTTTTTCCCTTGGTTTTGTTTTCCTTTCCATTTTTGTGTGTTAATGTTTGATCTTCTTTCTTGTATTCCTCAGTCAGCCAAAGAAAGGAACAATAAATTCAGTTAGTAATAAACATCCTGACATAGCTGCTAACTATCCCAGCACTTCTGGTGATCTAATAGATGACCAACATAAAACTATTAATGGGGCAGCCATATTAATTTTTTTTTCCATATAGGCAGGTAGAACTAGACTGTCTTAGGGGACCAAGGGAAAAAGGAGTACAGTAATGTGGACACACCAAGGAATGCACAAGATTTGTGCCAGGTACAAAAATACTAACAATACAATGCTTAGAGTTGCCTACAACATTAGCTAAAAGTTACAGTTTAACGTTGCACTAACTCTAGGCAATCTGCAGATTACTCAGTGAAAATGACCGGGACCTATGTAAAATGCTAAAGGAATGTGACTCCTGAGGTGTGTCTGGTTTTCCTCATGCTGCAGGAAAACCCTCATTTTCTCATCTATTACCAAAACAAAAACATCTATAAGCCCCCAGAACCAGGATGGACTTTCTAAAAGGGCGTGTTACAGCCCATCTAAGAGAAGCTAAAACACAGTAGTCATAAGCATTCATCATTTCCCCCAACACCAGAAGTTAGAATCATAGAATAGTTTGGCTTTGAAGGCACCTTTAAACACCATCTTTTCCAAACCCCTTGCAGTGACCATGTTCATCTTCAACTAGACCAGTTTGTTCAGAGCCATATCCAACCTGACCTTGAGTGTTTCCAGGGATGGAGCATCTGCTACCTCTCTGGGCTACTGCTCCAGTGTTTCACCACCCTCATTGTAAAAGAATTCTTTCTTATATCTACAAAGTTCTGGAAGAAAGTTTGGAGTAGAAAAACTAAAAGCACTCAGACCATCTAAATTTTTTTTTTTTGAGCACATGAAGTGGAACAGAGAAAAAGTAATTTGAACAAGGAAATTACAGGAATGCTGCTGCTTCCAGTCAGCCTGGAGGTAAGGAAGGGAGAACCACTTGTGCTGTGCATGATTGCTTTTTTTTCATCCATATACCAGCTAGACTTCACAAACACAGAGCATGCAGAAATCAGAAGTCAAGTACAAGTTGGAAAAATGATTTTGTTCACTTTCAACATGAGTTATGGCAGACAACCAAGTCTGTTTCTATTTTAGCCAAACTTCTTCAGCCACCCATAATCAATGTTTAGTTCCCAAGCACAGCAAGAAACAGGTTCTGTGCTTG
>BJBW01001302.1:171544-269913 GCA_004320125.1 Scolopax mira
CACACTTCTAGAATCTAGACATAGTGGAACAGCTATCACCAGGCAGCCTCCTACCAGAGGATTCCAAACTTTTGGTAGCTCTGCCTCCTCCAATCTGAAGAAAGGACAAAGATAGGATCAGACAGTGAGGGAAGTACTCTGCCACTGAGACTATGTCTTGCATTTCAGTGGAAATACCCCCTACCCAAGCAGTGGAAGCATAGATGGTTGCATTATCTGTCCCCATCTCTACCCCAAGATGTTTTGGTCTTAAATACTGTGAGCATATGTAGTACTGCCAGCGTGCAGTACTGCCTCCACTCCAACTGATCATTTTGCTAGCAGCCATCGCACACATTCCAGTTATAAGCAAGCACAGTCCATTTTCCTTATGCCTGAAAAACTCTGTACAGTTGTGACTAGCTAAACATTTGCTCTTCTTCGTTTCCTCTACACACAAAAGACTAGCTCTATATAGGCAGTTCTTTGGCAAATCATAATTATATTCTTGAAAGTTGAGCGACAATATTAAAATAGTACTATATACACCAGTTTCTGATTGGCCTAAAGACTGAATTTATTCTGGGCTCCTTCCAATCAGAATTAATCTTTCCATAGTACAATGAACTGTCACCACTGAATCAACACCAGCAGCAAAAGTGACAGCAGCCTACATCATTACTCAACTAAGATAATAGAACTAAAGTCATTGAAACAGGCAGATGTTGGAGGCTGTCTCCCATTTCAGAATAATGTTCCTGTCGTAACTCAGCATTTATTTTAGGGAAGCAAGGATAAATTCATTACCATTTGCAGGGTACTCAGATATAATAGCAATAGAAGCCATGTAAACATGCCAGTATGTACACAGTAGAAATGCACATGGCATTGATACTAACCATCCTTCACCTAGATAACGCAAAGCAGGGCAACGTAATCAAAGTTCACTGCAGACCTGGTCCCTTATTAGTGTAAGCAACTAGTGTGTTTTGCTATTGCAAACTCAAAAAACTAAAGTTAAGAGATGTACAACACCAGAAGTCATTTCCACAAGATACAGAAGTTTCACGATTTATTCCTTATTTCCTGGTAACATGTTGTATCTGAAATTATCATCTAAAGAGATTCTGTTTAGTCAAATTGCAATAATCAATATCCTCACTGCACAGAATGCCACACTTCTGCATGAATAACTAAATTGCATAGATCCAGCAATTAGGGAAAACTACAGATGACATTTAAAGAAAATGGAGATTTTATTCTTCTTTATCATTTTAAAATGAGATCTTTTAATTAAAAGATAAAAATTAGAAGGAAATTATTCAAAAAATAGGAGTAAATACTGGATTCTTATCTATTTCTGAACAGAAGTGTGTGCACAAAAAGGTGTACTTCCCATTATTGCTGGGCTTCAATGACCATGCTTACATCTTTGTCCTACTGAATAATGTCTCCTGCAATAATATTGCCATGCATTAAGGCAAGACAATCAAATATGGGCCTAACTACTTTAGCGCTCAGGTCAGAGTTGTATATCAGTAAATTGATAGCATTATTGATATTCATAAAATCAAGATTTATAGAGTTCAGAATCCACTTAGTTCAATCAGATAATTAATTATAAAAGTGAAAGACATTTTGGAAAAGAATAAAACCACTTAGCCTGGCATGCAATACAACCTTCAGGTAGCAGGCTAATACAAATGCCCAGAAATCAGAAAAATACATTAAAATCACTTTTATTTGAATTCAATTGTCATTTGCCTTTACCCACAGGTTTTTCATTTTGCATTTCACCCGAATAAGGATGCTAGATAGTATCCATGGCTTCCTGGAACTTGTAAGACTAGTTACTTTATCTTGGCAGAAAGTCAAACTGAACACCTTTTAATTTGGCCAGTTATCTACTCTACTGAACAGCTCAAACCTGCAGCCGAGATCCCCATTCCTGCTTCATAGCACTGTTGGAGTTGCTCAGCTTCCTCTGAAACAATGGATTTAATGGGGAGGGAAATGCCCATCTGATTCTAATGGCTAATTCCATCTCCTTTCACTCAGGGAGCAAAGTACCAGATGTTCTGGATTTCCTGTGTTGTCAACTATAGAGCAGTTCAGCTCTCACATTTTGATGTAGCTGTTTGTCATCTGATAAAAAGTGGTTCCTCAGGGAAAACAAAGGGCTGTCTCTAGAGAAATTTATAAATACACCTTATTTGGCAGTATGGGAACTCAAAGCCAGTAAGTTCATCTATGGGAAAATGCAAGATCTGTTCCCAGGGTGTTCTCTGCTCCCAAGCAATTACCACCAGCTGGCTCAAAGTTAAAATGTGACACACTCCAAAGATCATCTTCCATCAAGAAGACTGTAATAGACTGGGGAAGGGGCAACTTTGCATGCTTACACAAGTATGCAACCCATCCTTGTATACTGTCTATACAAGCTATGGATCATGTTCTAGCTCATGCATGCTGGGACAGCTCCCTAGTGAATCCAGATGAATTTACAGCAGCTTTGAATTTCTGCCTTTATACAGCGACTCCATGGACAGCTGCCAGCTTTTATTTTACTCTTAACAGGTTCAAAATCCCCCATGTTTGACTCGAGACTCCTCTTTAAAGACAGTTTGCACAAAAACCCTTCTTGCAATTCCAAGTTATGCCAAGGAAATGAAAAGAAATAGATTAAGTGTCTATAAAGTAGATGAGCCGATTATCAGCGTGGTAAGTATGTTGTAACATGCTTTTTTGCTCCATAGCAATTCAAACAAAACTCAGTGTGCTAACAGTTTTATGGATTGATTTGAAGCAATATGAGAAGTTACTCATCCTCTTTCTACCTCTGCCACAGATATATTTCTGTCCACGTGGCAGACAGCCATTAATGTACAGAATCAGTACTCCCACAGCTACGTTTCAAGCCGAGCTTGCCAACTTTGCCCTGGAGCAGAAAAGGAGCAGTCACACATAACATAGCTCAGGGGAGGAAAAGGGGGTAACCTTCAACAGTAGTCAGCAGCACACAGGTAATGTTAGCTGAGAAAGCTTACAGGTATAGATATTTGCAAGGGAGTCTCTCTCACATCCTAAATTCAAGTTGTATGTATATGTATTTCTTTGCATACAACCATATTAACTGTGCTGTGACAGCTTAATGGCCTAGAACTCATGGTTTCAGCATTTTGAGTCCTTGTTACACACAAGTGCCAGAAGGTCCATCTGCTATAATTACTCCTTTGCCAAAGACTTCTTCAAACTTTTAGAAACACACTGTCTGTCTGTACTCCTATTAACACAGCCTTCATACACAGAAGAGTTATTTGTTCTTCATTCCATTGCTATTACCAATAAGGAATTCAACATTAGTTGTTCACAGCAAGAGAACAAAAGAGTTTAGACTGAAAAAAATAGCTATTATTAGTTTGGTGGTTTTTTTTTTCTTTTTAAGTGACAGAGTAGAGGAGTAGAAACTTTGTCAAATGTAGTCTGAGGAACCTCAGGCAATAAAAACTTATTTATTCCAGAAAGCTGCAAATGGGTGCCCAATTTTGAGACACTTCAAAAGCTTGAACATGGATGTTCACCTCCCTAAAAGTAAGGTCCAGAAAGATAGCAAATAAGACACCCATACATGGATATTCATACATATCAGAAGTTATTTAAGCACCTTAATCAGCTTTTTCCAAGTGGTTAGAGATACTGATAAACTGCTGTGTGCTGAAAAGATTCACCCCACCCCTCTCTTAATAGCTCATATTTATTTTGGTCTGTTCTTAGAACTGTTTTAACCAGCTTCATCAAACCAAATCTCAAATTCCTCCTTTTTTCTTTAGCCAAGAAAATTAATAGTCAAAAGCATTAGAATATTGTCTAAGGTAGTAGTGGAATGAGTTCCCTTCATAAAAAAAAAGTAAGGCTTTCAAGGAATTATATTTTTCTATTTGACAGAGAATACAGTCCACATCACAACACGCACCAAAAAAAAAAGGCTGCAGTGGGCAAATTTCCAAGATCTTTGAATAATGAAACAGTGGTTAATAAAGCAAGTCATATTTTTCACTCCTCTTTGGCATTTTATATCCTACTGATTTGTATACACTAACATTGTACTAGCTACAGGACACGTGAAGTGACAGAAAAACAGCGTCTCCCATCTGGGCTGGTCCCATCCATCTGGTGATTAGGGTAGGGCACAGTGCAACCATATGGCCATGATCAAGAACCTACTAATATCATCCAGAGTTAACTGGGAAGAGCTATAGCCCACTTAGTCTCCTAAGGATGATAAATCCCTCTCATTCTGTCTCTCCTCCCCAGTGGACATGGAAGATTTGTCTTTTTGTCTGCACAGATGAAACTTTGCTGGTTAGAATACTAGTGAAACGCACACACACAAAAAAAGTGAATTTGGTGCTTTTATCTGTCAAAGACAGAATTAAGAACTTATTTCCATCAGCAATTAGAAACCCATTAACCTCACATTTCTGCCTCAAGTCCCAAATGAATCCCCTCTTCTCCCCAAAATCTTGCGTTGGCATAGGAACTCTGAAACCTGAGGCCAAAAGCCTGACATACAGCACATGGCTGCAACCCACCAGCTGAAGAGATTTGACTCCAGCAGTGATGCGGGAAGAGTACAACAATAACAGCTCTGTTATCTAGTCTGCCCTTAAATATTAATAGAATGGGAAGAGCCTACTTATCTAACAACAAACAGGAAGAAAGTCAAAAGGCAGAACTTCATGTCTTCTTGAAAAAGCAGCACTGTTACTACCTACATAGTTCTAATATTTCCTGTTGCACTGGTCTGTTGAGACACCTTTTCAATATAATTGTTCCCTAGCTGACAAGTCACTAAAAATTAAGTCAATAACCCCCAATGGGCCTCAGCGCAAAGACATTACATGTGCTAGAATAACCTTTTCCAGTTTTTGATCATCAGAAACAGAAACCCAGTCCCAACATATTGCCTGAGCTACATCTTAAATTGAATGAAAGCCTCAAGTGGTACACAACAAAGTATGTTTAATTGTCATGCTATAACTCTAGCAGCATTTTCATGACCAATTTCCACTCATCTACTGTAATAAATCCCTCTTGCTTAGCAGAAAAGAGCCTAGTCAGGTCCTATGTAAGAATATCTTTAAAAGGTTAGAGCTATTGCCTAAAATCATTCTAATTCATCAGGGACCAACCTTCCCTCCAAGGCAACGTTTGACAAATAGCACAGCACCACTGTTGGAATGGCTCTGTGTTTTGGGAGACACCATCTTTTGAATGAGATATGCAAGGAGAAAATCTTTGACAACATAACCAAAAATGATGGCCTGAAACTGTCAGGAGTGTCAGCCTGCTCACAAAATGTTCGTCAGTACTAATAATTATACGTAGTAATTGGCAATTAAGTTTATCTAATTTAAAAATATTTTTACAAGTCATATATAGCACGAGAGATAGAGGACTTTTTCTCTAGAATTCTCAAACAATAAGCTGTCTGAAACAAAATAAGACCTACAGCAACAAGTTACAACAGGGAAACAATCAGAATTTGAATACAATCTTTAATGTTGTATCAACAGACTTTGTGTGAGCAAGATTTTTCATTTTTCCTGAAGCTGATAAATTTCTTTTCCTTTTAATACATGGGTTCTGACTTTCAAGCTGTGCATGGAGCCCTCTTCTGGAGAAATTTGAAAAAATAAAATCTTAAAAATGCAGTAGTATAGGCTATACATTTGGATAAAGAGTTTTAGGAATGATTTTCTCTATTCACTATAATGACAAGTTTGTGAAATCTATACCTTTTTTCATTTTACTTAGTTGCAAGCCAGTGGAACATGACAGTTATTGTTATAAGCCAGCACAAAAAATATTTTTCCTCATCTTCTACACTTTACTTAATTTTTGTGGTGATTCATCCGTTTGCATGAAAAACATACAAAAGCAAGCCTGTGAACACGTTTATAACAAATATTTTGTGTATAGACCTTGAAAAATATCCTTTGGGAAAAATGTAAAAGCCACACTGATTTGATAGATTTAAAAACCTGTAATTACTGCTTACTGTATACTATATCATGAACTGCACAAGCTAACAGAGTACACTTAGATTTTATTGTCAGCTTCAAATCAATAAAGCTCTATAGTATAGATATATTTTTTGATATTTATATTGCTTGAAACATATCTGCCTCAGCTATTCCAGCTAATGTTCAGTTTTCTTCTTGCTGAAAACAGGACAAACAGTTGGTAGTAGTGTAAACTAAGTCTTCACAAAAGAAAAAATTCATTTATTGTCCACCTGTTTACTACAACTTTTACAAACCTACTTAATGGCCTGAAAAAGCAATTCCCTATCACCATCCTTTAAATGCCTCAAAAGGCAGTATTTGTTTTTATTTAACAAATGCAGTTGAATTAGATGCAGGCCAAGAAAACACAAACCCAAAGTAACTAGTTTTGGAAGTGATCTTTAATTAAAAATAAGCCTTTTTTTTCAGTTGGTGTTCTTATGAATATAAGAATTTCCTCAAAGTTTTTTCTACACTGTAAACTTTGCTATCATAACTTTGAAATGAAGTTATTCCTATCTTCTACTTCCACAGAAAGTATTGAATTACTTGTCTGCTATTGCTTAGAAATCACTTTATCAAAATTGAGCTTTGCAGGTTCCACTATAATTGTATTATGAGGTATTATTGCTCCTGCTAATGGAGAAAAAAGAAAACTTATCAAAAAATCCTAAAATGTGTTACAACCACTACACAGCCAGATGGCTGCATTTGTTTAATATGTTGTTTCTCACATTCTTCTGTTTACTTTTCCCGTCACATGAAAGTCGTGCATGTGGCATGTCAAAGAGAAAAGCCAAATAGCACTTCAGTAATTCCCTTTCCTTGCCTAGCATGCTATCACCTTCAATTCCTACTTCAACCTGCCAATACTCAACAACCTTATACCTGAAGACAGATTTATGTACCGTTCCTTATTATAGTCTAATTGATTCCCTAATTAGCTCTTAGACATGATCTGTAAAGTAAACTTGGAGATGTGTTAAATCACCAGGTAAAGTCATTGCCAGAGAAGGCTACATATTCTAATAAAGAAGGTGGGGTGCAGTTTAAGCACTTAAATACAAAGTAATTCTATAGCACCAGAAGCTCAGCCCTGCAAGAAAAGAAAACTCTGAAGTATCACTGAAAGTTATCAGTAAAGTGCACAGTTGTTTTCAGAATTAGGTGAGAGGTGTTCTACATCTTGTCAGATTTTAAGGAGTTACTGATATTAAAAAAACCCAGCTACATGGTTTACCAGACCTTAGAATTCTGTCCTCCTGTCATATACATACTGCTTTTCCTACAAGGAACTGCTAAAGAAAATTCAAACTCAAGCTGATGAGTTCATTAGTGTGTTAAAGAAGATGGACAAAAAAGGACTGAAAATACAAGAAAGCCAATCAAGCTGCAGTCCAGACAGCAATTCTCAAGCTCAAGGTGAGGGAACACCAGCTCAGGATATCCACAGGTTACCTTTCCACTGTCTGTACCCTCTCCCCCCAGCTTTGCCTCCCACTAGCAACTTTGCCAGCCCACTTGCATCTCAGCCCACTTTGACAACTTCTCCTCCCCAGAAGCCCTTTGGGCATCCCCAGCACACCAGAGAGCCCTTAGGATATCCCCAGGAGCAACAGCTTGCCCACTCACTGCAGCTAGGCTCAGCAGAGCTGGGGAGCTGCCCACTGACCCCCTCCTACAGAGTCCACAGAGCTTCAGCCCCAGCTCCTAGGGAGGTCCTGCAAGAAACTCTAGGTATATCCCCAGCACATGCTGCTCTGGCTCCTCAGACTCATCCTTCATCAGGGCATTCAGGCACCATACCTACAGCCCAAAGCTGCTTTCATTTGTTACACTCCCTGGATCAGGATTGTTATCCTGAACCTACCCAAATGCCTATGTGCTTGCTCACATGAGTCCCCAGCAACCAAGTCTCCTGCTGTCCCATAACTTCAGCCACACACACTAATGCTTTTACTCCTTATCATGGTAAACCAGGACCAAAATATCCTAGCCTTGCTCCAGAGCATATATGCATTCGTTTCACCCTATTGCTTCCTACTTACATACTCTTGATGTATATCCTCTCAGCAATAAGCTCTCCCAACAGTGATCCCTCACCATTTTTCTCCTTATTATTCTATTTTGAAAAAGCAGACTAAATGCCTGCTGGAGATTGCAGTTGCACAAACACAAGCACACAGATTCAGCGTCCCGAGCACTAGTTTGACACTCTAAAGCTACCAACCCCCCCGAGGGTTAACAAAACCACTCATCTCCAGTCAAGAAGGAATTAACTTTTATCTCTACTCAGTGCACAGAATGCCAGCGCCACTGTCACTAAACAAAAGAGTTTACGGAGCTCCAAAGACAAAAGAAGGAAGGATGCATTTAAGCTGGACAACAACAAAGGATTTTCAAACCTCCACAAGCTTCCAAAAAGTGAGCCTGTAACAACAGCATGGTAAAAGAGAGCAACCAGAAGGTACGGAGAAGTCAAAGCCCAGCGAGTCCCTTTGCTGTGACAGACAGCAGCAGCAGCGCTTTGGCAGCTCCGTGTTTTTAAGGCTGGGTGTTTTTTCCTCCGCTTTCTGGCAGAGGGGGATCTATTACGTTTAATAAGAGCAAGGCTACATAGCAAGTCACTAACAGAGTATTACACATCTATCAAGAGAGTACAGGGAAAGGAACCTTTTGCAAGGTTTGATTTTTATTTTTCCTCCATATTCCCCCCTCGGTTTGGTGGGTTTGTTGTGTTTTTTTTTTTTTTTTAAAAAAAAAAACCCACAATAAATAAATAATGTGAGCTGCCTATAACAGCCTATAAGCCTACTACCCGGCAAAAGCCACAGAGGAGAGAGGCAAATCAAAGTTGCAGCATTTGATATGACAGAAAATATTGCTGCTGCAGCTGCTACCGAGACACTTGAAAGATTCTCCCCACCACCCTTCCCGAAGGGAAACAAAAAATGCTATATATCACACAGCAAATTTGTTCTAATTGTAAATCAGGGAACTATGAGATTCTACGTTCCTAGCAACTGGCTTATAGCAGAGATCTTGCATCTTTCAACAGTAATTCAATCAATGTATAATTACTCAGAAATCAGACCTGAATTACAAATACTTTCAAATCCAAACACACAAGAGAAGGAAGATGAAAGAAAGCAAGGAGAAAACACACATTTCTTACCTGGGACAGCAGAAAGGACAGAGCAAGTTGAGTTTTGTGCTGCATTTTGCCAGACTAGAAGGTACCAGAGGCTTTTTCATTCATGCACTCGGCTGCACTGAGCATATTTTCACTGTGAAACAGCCTTTGAGAAGAGACTCTGCCTTGAGAGCCAGCCAACTTCCCAAATAGATCAGCAGCATCATCACTAAAGCATTGGATAGAGTCTGATGACCAGAACCAATGGCTTTACAAGGATGATTTCTTCACAAAGCATCCCCATTTTGCATCACACATATTGGACAAGCACCTCTCACAAACACAGCACCTTTGGAAAGCATTTTGCTTTGGTGTATTTGTGTGTTTAGTTTCAGTCTAACAAATCATGCCTTACAGATCTCAATAGTATTTTCCCTTTTAGAGAATGGAATTGCACAGAGAGAAATAAGAGCAACTCTGAGTACCGCTGCAAAGAGATTCTCTTTATTAAAATGTTAATAAGGTATGCTTTATTTTCAATAAATCAAAAAAATTACCACTGCAGCTTTAGTTACTTCCAAGACTCAGAAGAAGAGCACAGTGGATTTTTTCAGTGCAGCAGAAATACAGATTATATTTTGTGTTTTCCCCTCAATCTCACAAATCACAATGAAGACAGATCAATTCTAGCCTGCAGAAAAAAATCCATCATAAGGCAATAGATTTTATTAACTGCTCAGGTAATGGCAGGACTGGCTTTTGATTCAATGAACTTGAATCTAGGACAAAGTTTCAAAGGTGCATGCCCTTCAATTACAAAAACTTTTCCTGTTTGGAAGAGGGGACCCCTGATGTTTGAAGAACCTGCTTCCTCTGGATTGGTTATGTTGCAACCCAGTAAGTAATATCAGGCAGATGGTCCAAAGATTACATTCAATTTCTCCTGTGTGCATTTCCAGCTCCACCCCTATTGCCACTCCCCATTAACACAACGGTCCAGTCCTTTTTTGACTTGTCTTCTTGCAGTCACAAGGGTTATTTAGCCATACCCTTCCCTCATTTTCAGTAGGGTCAAACTCTCCTCAACTTTCCTGACTGATGCCTTTGCCTTGCTGGCTCATCCAGCAGAGCCAGCTGCCACCATTTTTTTCTCTACCCCACCACAGGTGGCTTCTGCACTGTTGGAGAGGAGCAGAGACACAGGAAGCAATATGCATTCAAAGAAGCTGTCAACCACTTTGAGCTCTTCAGGATCACCAGGAGCTTCCTGCTGTGAATAATGTTTGATAGCTCACCCAGCCACTGCTAGTCTACTGCTATCACCTTCCTTTATTTACAGACCAAACCAGACCAAAACCAAAGGAAAACACCATCCTTCAAGTCTAAGGCGTTACCTGCAGCAACAAGTCCTGCAGTATCTTAATCACACATAAGTATGAATTAATACAGGAAATTGATCAGAATTCAAAGCAAACCCCTGAATTCAGAGCAGGAGCTACCAATAGCAACTACAATGCTCCACATAACAGCAAAAAGTTCACCACATATACGTGAAAAAAGCAGGAATGTTGATTTGGTTTTCAGCTTTTTTTTTTTTCCCGGCAACAAGCCAGCTTTGCAGTGTAAAAAAATAAATAAATTCTTAGAGCTCTTTATGGTTAAAAATGAGTGACCATCTCCCGTTGCTCCTTTGGTATCCCAGCTTTCCACCATATGCAAGTCCCAGTCTCAACAGAAGCACCTCAGAAGTTTATAAACAAGGCTGTAGAGTTTTCATAAGGCATAGCCTCCAGACACCAGCACCAGTAGTAACCCAGCACACACAGCCTTTGTACAGGAGCACTGGGATTTAAAGAGTTTCATAAACCTCACAAACAGGGACCAGAGAACTGAGTGAGTTACCAGACCAACCAGAAGTGGGTGGTGACTGAGAGAAACAAAGGCATATCTGCATCCTGTTTCACAGGAAAGGGACTCACTTAAATTTAAAAAAGAAAAAAAAAAATCAAGTCATAAGGTAGATGATTCACTCCGATATAACGTAACATGAGTAACTTGAGCCAATATGAGCAGTTAATTTCTGCACAAGACACAGCATGGCCAAGGGGGTAGAGAGGGGAACAAAGAGTTTGAGCCCTACCTTACACACCTACAAGGAGCAGGACTGGACCTGCTGCCACAGCTTCCCCCCTCAGCACAGGGACCTGCCTTGCCCCCACTCAGGCCTCCAGCCCTTCACGGCCAAAGGAAGATACACACCACAGCCCTTTACCTCAGAAACAGCAATTGCCTTTTAATAACAATGAAAAGGAGCATTATTTAAAAAAAAGAAAAAACAAACCAAATTCACTAACCTTTTACTTCCACACAGACTGTCCCATCTGCTACAGACTGTCCCTCTTGCTTTTCCCCTCTGCTCACAGCTGCACTTATTTGTGCCCTGGATTGGTTAATTAATCACTCTTGGAGGGCTAATTAACAGCTCCCAGGGGTTAACCCTTCACAGGCTTCTGCCAAGCCTGGGCTAGCACACCAGTGTGTGGTAGCCACATTCTTCCCCAGCGCTCTCCCATGCAGGGCCTGGCTGCCTTTGGAAATTTCTTGGGACTTCTCACGTGAAGTAAAATCTAGTGCACAGCAGCCCTGGATGCTAAGTGGGGGGTTAACTGGGTTTAACTGGTTAACAGCAGCAGGAGGTGGGCAACCGTATCAGTCCCTGAGGCCCAAGAGGAGAGCTTAGCCTCTGGCAGGTGGGTTCCCAGTGGAGCTGAGTCTTCTCTGCTAATTGGGTTATTAATGAAAAGCTGGTGGATTATTAATTAGAAATTAAGAGTTGGTTCCTCAGTCCTTCTCAGCCTTAGGTGACAGGAGGAGGTTTGAGCTCCGTAAAACATCTCTGAGGAGCAAGCTGGGAGGTAAGGTTCCAGGTGATGGAGGATGGTTGCTCTCTAATCTTCCCTTTGAAGCAATTTTGCTGCACAAATGAGACATGAAGTTGTGGGACCATAGAGCAACAGCAGCAGAAATAACAGCCTCAGGTTTAGTGCATGGGCAGAAAGAAGGTTCCAGGGTTCAGGCCTTCCCTTGTAGGACACGCTGTGCGTCTCTCACCCCCTGCCTGCTGACGTAAAATGGGTGGTAAGTTCAGGAGATGACTGAAAGGGATTTTGGTTTGTGAGAAAAGAAAGCCTCTTCTCACACTTTTTCTAGATTGAAGCCTACATTAACTGCTCTGCAGTCTTTAGATATAAGATGCCATCATTTTCACTTATAAAACCTTGGGCAACTTGGCACCTCAGCTTGCTCTCTCTCCGTGACATACTCTGGCAATAGAGGCCAATACTGAGCTGAGGCTAATATGAATGGTATTAATTGCCTGCAACACATAAGGTGTTGTGAGAGACAGACCCATTAACAGACGAGGGAGTGACTGTATGCTGCCAGAAATGCCTTCTGACATTCAGAAAGTTTGCCCTGACTAGTTTGTAAAAGCTGAGGTTCAGCTGCTATGAATCTATCAGAGCAAGGGAAGTTTGATTTCACATTAAAGTGAGTCACATAAGAAACCTTGATGCAAGAGAGAGGGACTAATTTCCCCTGCTACAGTACTGGCAATCTATATAGTCCTGGCTGCTGCACCACACTGCAGTTTGTGACTCCTTCAAGCCTGGAAAAAGGTTTTATCACTGGGCAGCAGTGGGGTATGTGAGCTTGAGTGGCATGTCTCTAGGACAGAATGAACAAAAAGGACGCACCCCTAAAATGGGAGCATAATACAGTCCAGGGCGACTCAATGCTCATCAGATCAGTATACGCCCCTAGGTGTATAGGGTGTAGTTGAATTCACCCTATACAACTACAGGTGTAGTTGAATTTCTTTTAGGGCAGATAGACCAAGTACATAGTGGAACAGAAATTCAGTAAAGCAAACTAATTCCAAGAGTAAGTTTAGCTGCAGTGTATTTGACATTACCCTTATTATTAGGAAAAAACGTGCCCGTTAGGTCTTTCTGAAATCCTTCTGGGTTGCCTCCAAGAATGGACAGGGAGCAGAAAAAACATGCCTGATCTGCCATGTCCATTGGATTTGGCACATTACCTTCCTGCTATGATTCCAGAGCACCTCCCAAGGATAAGAAGTTATAGTAAATGTACCTGGCTAGAGCTAGAAGCCCCAGCACAAATGAAATCCCATCTTCCTGCTTGAGGTTCACCAGCAGGAAGAAACAAATCAATTGGCTGCAAATGTTCTGTTCTGTAGAATGGAGAATCAGAAGACTACATCAGAGATGATTTAGTAAAGAGTTAAGGAATGTGTTTCCAGGCACTGTGGTTTTCTGCTTGGCAGTTCTGCCAAAAATAGGGTTGGGTAGGGATTCTCAGTGCAGCAAAAGTTTCTTTAAGAAAGATTCACAAAAACACCAAAAGAAGACTTTTGTAGTTTGAAAGTGAGCCCACAGCTTTTTGTTACATACCCAATCCAGTACCTCCATAATACCTCAAATTCCTACCAGTACTTCTTACACTAGGGGCTTATTTGCAACAGAAAGTTTGGCATTAGTGCAGTCTTCTCTAAAACATGTGGGACTGCTGAATGCTTTGTCTACTGTTTTTCTACATCCCAGCCCAGGCTTTAGGACAGTAAATAGGTTTTGTTTTCTTACTTGCTAACAGGCAAGTCATAAAAAAAAACGGGTAACTAGAACAAACTGATACTTCAGTGAAAAGCAATAGGGTGTGTTGCATTGCCGGAAGAGGACAAAAAACAGTTGGTGAGTCAAACAGGATTCCTACATTTTAGAAAAACCCTTAAGGGACCATCACACCCTTTTCTCTCCAAATAATAATAATAATAATCATCCCTTTTTATCATGACCACAGGAGCCATTTGTTCAATTCTTAAAGCAAAAAAACCCCACCCTTTAAGCATAAGCAAAACATATGTTCTACTTCTAAAATTGAGCTATTGGGAAACGTTCTAGAGTGACAATTTGCAGTGCTGTACATCGAATCTTCTAATCCTTACTTGAACCAGAGGCAAGCTGTTCCTTAGGTCCCCTTTCATCTGAACTAAACTAAGGAAGGAGTGAGAAGAGCCTTAGGTATTTTGCAGGGGGGTGGGGTCCTCCACAGCATCTGTTTCATGGAAATGAGTTTGTTTCTATTCCCTTCTCCCAGTGGGCCCCTGTGTGAAAGGAGCTCCCGCTCCTCAGCTGACTTCCAGCATCTTACTTTGTTTTCTGGAGTAGTAGCAGGTATTTTCCCATATTTGTTACAGATTTTTGTCTTGCAACTGAATCGAAGCAATTGAACTTACCCCGACTGCAAAACTCCCAGGCATTTTGCTTTGGTGGTAGCCCACAGTAATTAAATCACTTTGCAATCCTATAACAGTACCTGTGGGCAGGTAGTTGAATTCTGGTCTTCTGCTTACCCACTTTTCAGTAATACAAAGTTACCTCACTTATATTACCATATTTTTCCTCCCCAAAGCATAGGGAATATAACAAAATATTCCTGCAACATAACAAAAGGAAAATTGAGGCACAGGATGCAAGGGGACCTGATTAAGATCATAAAGGTGGTCAAACACAGAGCTGAAAATTGGACAGCTTGCTAAACGCCTTAGGCACTGGCCCTTCCGTCTATTGAAAGAACCCTTCAGCCTTCCTGGGGGACCTGGGAGCTTCCTCTGTTTTGAGCAAAACTAAATTTTGCTTAATTTAAACAACTTAATTTAATAAGTCTTCATTGGCTTGGGCTACCTGTTTCCGTTCCCCCACATGTGCCTCTCCCACCTCATTTTAACACCACTATTCCTTTGGCCTCCCCCCATGTGTATGATTGTGTCTGGCCTAAATACAGGTGTTCTGGAAGCAATTACAGCTCTGTTGAAGGAGAATATGACGCATGGTAGCTCATTAGTAATTTGCCCATATTAAGGGAATGACTCCCTGTTTCCCTTTTCACCTCACCTATTGTCTAGGAAATGAATGGATCTAGGACTGAGAAAATTTGCTTTGGCAATGGGACCTGTATTTTCCAAGTCTCTGTTATACTGAATTCTGCCCAGAAATACAAATCAGAATAATTAATCAAATAAATGCACAAAAGAACTTGTCGTTCCTTATTTTGGTATCAACTATACAAAGTCAAACTCATTATTTAAAAATTCACTGTGAAAGTTTATTTGAAAAGTTACTCTTTTATACATTAAAAAAATAACATTTCCACAGGAAATGGGAGAAAAAGCAAGTTATCACTGTCAGAGGTTCCTCTAAGACATATCCAAACTCAAGATATTCATCATGAGTTATGGGAAAGTTAATACTTCAGGAATAAATTAACCACAGAATTTTAATAGCTTTATTGTATGACAGTTTCTAAAGCCCAACCAAATATCAGCGAGGAAATTCAAATGTGAGAGATATGTTCTTAATTCCCACAGTTATGGATTTTTTTTAAAATCCCTTCTTATGATATAAGGGTCATTTAAAATATGCTACCATGAATATACAGCTTACTTATGGGTAGCACATTTCACCATTCTTATCCAGCCAGAAGCCAGCTTAATCTTTCATCTTTTCACAGAGGAACAGCAGATGCATAAGTATATTTTAGGGGGAATAAAATAGTTGAGAGAGAGAAAGGGAGAATGTGTCAGTCTTTGAATATCTCTGCGCACAGGACTTCAGGTGACACATTGGCCCAGAGCTGTTAAATCTCCTGACTTTGGGCAGAGCCGCTTGCACTGCACGTGTTAAGAGAGTGGTGCACTGCTCTGTTCCGTGTTGTTTTCAGCAACTGTGTTTGCACTGGCCAGGGCAGCTCTATATTTCACATACTGTTATCATAAAGGCATGGTTGCAAAGGCCCTCCATCAGAATCATAATTATATCTGCAGCAACCAAACTGTCTTGGGTTAAAAATGGTGTCAGATACTAGGGGGTTGTGTCCTAACACCTGCTCCAGAAGCAAGACAAGGTTGTAGGAAAAGAGACCTGAGAAAAATCTCCCTTATAAAATGAAAAGGCACATTTACAACCCGACCTGGAAGAAGCCTGATCTCTGTAACAGGGGTGAACTTAGCGTGAGCTAAGGGATGATTCTTGTCCTGCTGAACTCAAAATGCCATAGATTTCAGCTGCATCAAAATTTCACTCTCCACCCTTAAACTCTTTCTTCCCGATTTATATTCACAACCTTTTCTCTATGCAACTGTCATGGCTCTTAGGCAGATAAATATCTTACATGCTTCTCAAGGGTGTCATACGCTATTTAGTATTTTCCCTCTGGTATCAGCACCTGTTAAGCATGGAAATAAAGTGATTAGGCTTACATGTTTGGCTTCAAAAATTGATTTTGGGATACATCTCCTTATTATTGGCAGATTTGCCAACTCAAAATAATGATATACTCTTCAATGATAAGTTTTCTCATTTTTGAAAAGAACAACTTACATTGGAAAATTTTCTGGATTCCCCTTCTTCATGAAATTTTCTATACCTATCAAACCATTTGTGACAAAGCTGTATAGTATTCCATAGCCTTAGAGGATTTGTCTCTGCAGATCTAGACATGACTTAAAAAAAAAGTCCATGTGATGCTGGGGGGAATAGTATGTTCGAAAATTGAATGTTCTCTAAATAACCAGAAAGCTGGGTTTTTTTGTTTGGGTTTTTAAAGTCTGAAAATAACCTGGTGCTTTAATCAACCTAAATAGACCTGATGATCAGGTCGGATAAAAAGCAGCACTATTCTACTTTGCAATTACTTTAGACCTAAGCTAGTGGCAAAAAGAGATGCTCAAAAAGCAGCTAAAACCAGATAGGTTCAGCTTTAATAGGTCATTAATTACCTTTAAATTAGATTAGTATTCTGTTGTAACAATGTATGCAAGTATTTCTAGAAACAATTATTAGTGAGCCTATTCAAATGATCCTCAAAAACATATATCTGTACAGAACTCAGTCTAAACCACAAGATCCTTTCTTTCGTCCTGCATCCAGAAGGTGCATTGTGCCTGATACATCGTCAAATTTTGGCTCCTTAAGTTACTCTGTATACACCGAGTACATCTTATTCTTACACTGCTTCTTTACATGTCTTTGAAATATTGTCTATTATGCATGAATTCTTGGTTCATCGTGTATCTTGAGATCTCTTTTTATATTTCGTTGTTTGTCTTCAATGTTGTATCTTTCTTATGTAAAATTCATTAAGCCTTTGTAAACATGGGGGAAAAAAACTGTTCCTTTTGCTTTCTCCCTTGGGATTCTAGAAGGTTACCTTGCCTCATGCTCGGCTGTAGTATCTCTCTTGGGCTTAGTTATTAATGCATGCAGTACTCCAACAAAGAGGCAGTCTGGGGTGTTTTACTAGTCTCAGCCTCAAAGTGAAACCAATGATTTCTTTTGAATTGATGGAGTCAGATCCCTAGCACTAGAATAAAATATTCTCGTATTATCTTGCCTTGGTCAGGTCGTGACCATAAAATTACCTGCTTTTTGCTGAGTAGGCCTCCCAAAGGAGGTAGAAACAGATTACAGTGGGTCATTCTGGGTCTCTGAGGCATCACAGAGCTCTTGTGCTGAGGTCCCTTGTCAGCTACTCATGTGATAGAGCGTGGGTTGGAAATTTACTCTCACTGACGCAGGAAGAAACACTTAACACGGAGGAATGGAATGCTGCAAGAATGACCCACATCCGGGTATTTAATTCCCTATTTTTTCCTATGTTTTAAAGCAAAATAGTGCTTCAGTAAACCAAAGAAATCCTACTGGCCATGCTTGATAAAAACTAGGGCTGCATATTCTCGTGCATGCCATACAGCCCGTATCAGCAGGTTGTCGGTCTCCTGGGAGCTGCAATCAACCGACTTATATTAGAGCGGCTTTGGGCATGTTCTACTTTAAGCTGAACCCAGCACAGACAAGCTAGTAGATCAAAGAAGCCACAGTCAGCTCCACAATACCTTTTCTTCTTCTTCTGTGATTAACAACATCAGATCAGGAAATCCCCTGAGCTGCAAATAGTTGGAAGCTGGAAAAGCACTCAGGGGAAAGATCATATGAGAATGGCTTGTTCCTGCTCTTTCTTAGGCATCCCTTTATGGCCACTATTGCTGTTGGCCTCCTCTGAGACGCAAGCGTAAATGCATTCCTGAAAAACTTTAAAAGAATGCCTAAGAAGGTGAGGAGGCAGAGTAAAAGGAATTAAGGTGGTGGAGAGAGTGGTGTAGTGGTACCTGTGTAACAGTGATGATGGTAGCAGACATCTTGGATGAGAAGGCAGGATCAGCCTTTGCAGAGAACAGTCCCTCCCTATGGAAGAGCAGGAGGTGGGTAGCTGACCCTTCTGACTCTGCTGGTGGTAATCAATTTGCCCTTTTTCTTTTTTTTTTTTTAATCATGGGAAAGAATCCTTTTGTCCCCTGCCTCAGTGCAGCTAACACAGGCAGCTTGCTGCACAGGGGGAGAATGAAAGGGTCTGTGCAGCTGCAGGGCAGGGACTGGGCCAAAGGAAAGCCACATTCCTGTCAGGATGCTCTTAGCCCAAGTAATGCAGGTGAGATGGATGGAGCCAGTATAGCTCTTCTCGTATTAGGTACTGAACATATCTTAGTAGGGAAAAAAAATCCACCAAGAAATAAAAATTATTCTGCAGTACCACAAGTATTCTACAGCGACAGAGGTATTTTCTAAGAAGTAAATTTTTTTCTCATTTAGAGAATAAAAGAAACATTTTTTCTGACAGCAGTTTAAATCTGGTGAAAGAAAAACCATTTTCTGAGAGATTCCTCCCAGTGATCGATGTTGGGTTCCAAAAAAATGGCCAACATGAGCTCCTAAAAGCCACGTACCACATCCTGTGTAGCAAGGCTTTCCAACTTCAGCCCTAGGGAAAGCAGCTCCTATGCATCACAGTTTAGGGATGTAGCAAAGGTATTAAGACGCTGAGAGGTCTCAGTTTTCCACTTTTCAGCAGGTCTCAAAAAGATTCAATAGCATCAAGGCAGCAAGAGCTTGTATTAGGTGAAAGTGTCTCAGGTACTTGCCCTGGAATGGTCTGGATGGGTGGCACAGCACAGGGAAAGTTCCTTGGTCTCTTCCTGAGGTCTAAGCTGCTCTCGGAGCAAAGGGAATGAGCTGTTTGTCAAGTCTATCCCACCCTTCCTGGGAGTCTAGCACATGCAGGGTGCTGCAAGAAGGACATTTCATAATAAAATGTATAGCTTAAGGTATTGGCTCCATGCCTGAAACCCAGCCTACTCAAGAGAGATGCTAAGATTTTGTGCCATGGCAAAGGAGAAATTGTTTTTTAAAGTTTTTTTGCATCCTTTTATATCTTATTTGTATTCCTTACCTTTAAGTAAAGAGGGATTAAAATAAAACTCCAGACCAGAATGTACAAACTAAAGTACCACTTTATTTTTGGAAAAGAGATTGTGGGAATGCTGACTCAGCTATTAGAATCAGCACTTCCCTAAATTCCCAGAATTTAAGTAGTCAAGTGAGATACACTGAAATGAAGGGGCACAGATGAGTTTGCTAGCCAGTGGGTAGGAGGTGCACCTGGGAGGTGCACCTAAGTTCAATAGAAGCAATTAAGGCAATTAACTCTTTCAGTCTATTGAACCCTGAAAGCCAGAGATATAAAGTAATAGCAATCAAATGTTATTAAACATGCCAAGTGTCTTAACAGATAATCATATACAATCACACTCCAATAATAGGAAATAAAATTTACTTATGATTAGATCCAAGTCAAAACAGTCAAGACAGATGCAAAATAAGCTAGTGAACTCAGCAGAAAAAATGTTCAGGGTATCTACTGATATCAAGATCTAATGGAGTTTACTAAATAGGTAAGTTGGCTAAAAAGTGATAAAAGCTGGTCTCTGAAGTAAGCAGTCAGATTGTGAGCTCTTTGGGAACCATCATTGTACATCTATATAACACCATTAGAAAGTGTGTAGTTATAATTAGCCTTAAAGTAGAAAACAATAGTTATTGAAGAATGTCCTGAAAAACAGTTGTTAAGTGTGGAAAGCTGAGAGTGGATAGGTTTAATCATAGATCAAGTTAAGAAGAAAGAAAATAACAAAACAGAATTCCGATATAGACAAAATGCTGTTTCAACATTGAAAAAACATCACAAAGAATAGCTGCAAGCAACACCTAAGCTTTATACTTTATTCAAAAGATGTCAGTGCATAAATTAGAAGCCCTATTCTAGCATGGCAGGGTATTGGATCACTAATAAAGAAAAAGAAAATATTAGCAGTACTTTCTGCATAATAAACACAAATGAATAGAGGGACATTTGTTGATCACTAATTTTCAAACAACTTTTGATAAGTGTTGTCTTTGTGCCATTCTGCAGCCAGCTAACATGGGAGTTGATCCAGGTTATTGTAGCTTTAAACTGAAATGGAAGAGAGAAACCTATGCACTGATCAAGGTTGTAGTGAAAGCAGAACTGAACCCAGGCTCCTTAGAGTCTGTATTTTGAACTGGTTAGGGGAAAAAAAAAAAAAAAAAGGTGTAATTTCTCCCCTACAAACTCTGTCTTCCTGTGAGCTCTGTTGCACAATGTCATCACTTGGATGATGATGCAAGAACAGAAACGGGAAAACGTGTAATATTTTCTCTTTCAACCAAAGCCTTCAGTTCTGACCTAATGTTGCCGGTGCATTGAACTGATTTAGAATACTGGGGCTTGGTAAGTCAATTTTCCAATGGAGTGTTTGGAGTAAACTGCCAACTCTGTGTGAGCTGAGGTGTCCAGAACCACCACCTCCTTCAACCATTCCCTCCAGCATAATCCAAACCTGCAGCAGAAAGCAGACTGGCTCTGAACTGCCTGCTGATGATGATTTTATGCAAAACTCTTGCAGACTGTAAACCTCATAAAAAGAATAGAAAACCTGACTTGTACACTGAGGAAAAAGCCCCGGAGGTCTAACTGTGCCTGCTGGTGACACTTGTCCTAACTGGAAACTGCATTCCTATTGATTAACCACAGAGGAGTAAGGAGGCAGAGCTCTAATACATCCTGAGGGCATTGATTAAAGAAATCAATGCTGTCACATATTTATGCCAGATTTTGTTTCTTGGCATACCTCTTATTTTACGGTTCTGTGGTTACACAAAAGCCTGGTGAGACATTGCTGCTTCAAACACAGCAGTTTGAACACGAATTTTGCCTGAGTTCATGTGGTTTCATGGGTTTTAGCAGCGGTGAGTTCAGTCAAGCTTAGCTCCTTGCTCTTCCAGTTTGTAGGGAATTTATCCCAAACCATTTCTTCCACGTCAAGAAATACATTAACCTTAGTCAGCAAGTAAGATGCTGTCAGAGACGACAGGTTGCCTCGTTCCTTACTCTTTGCTATGAAACAAGCAGCATGAAAACACATTGAGGCTGTTGCATTTTTCAGACCTTTTACAATATGTACGCAGCTGCTTCAGTTGACAGAACTATCCAAGCATTATAAAGCATCTAAACACTGCATCTTTATCTCCATCGTGGACTAGCAGGCAAAAATATTTTTATTCCCCACCAGAGAACTTGAGCAGGTGCTATTTGTCTACAGTTACATCCTCTACAGATGTTATTTCTTACTTTCTGAATTTGCTTTAGGCAATTCATAACCTGCATAAATGGTCAATTCATAGCATTGACCATTACTGGTGTGAGTAATGGAGATGACCTGTTTCGCAGGTTATTTTGTTTCCTTTTACACAGAAACTAAAAAGGCTCATGAATTCCATACCAATGAACATAATTCTTCATCAGCGAAGTTCAGGCAACAAGCTTTACTAGTGATTTTGGTAGGAACTGCACCACAGCTGATGCATTGCATTTTATGAGAGGAGATTCCCTTGATATCCAGATGAAGAGAACCAGGCAGACAATGTACAATAGCACCATCTGGTGACTCCCAATAATCTCAGTGTTGCCCCCAATTCCCAAAGACAGGATTCATTACAAAAAAAAAGAAAGAAAAGTAAGAATATACATATTCGTAAAGAGGAACAGGATTCAGTAAGAAATTATTCTCGGTTAAAGAGCCAGTCACCTCCATATGTGTTGAATTTTCATACTGCATGAAGTGGTGACAGCAAGGGAGATGGTTCATAAAGGATTTGGGGAGTCTGTTTTTTAGTTAAACACTGTGATTTTCCATCCTTATTCTAGCAGGTTCCAACATCTAACAAAATCTTCAAAAATCAACCCAAGCCCCAAGAAAAAACAAACTTTGATAGTATTTAATAACCTAGTATTCTGCACCTATGCAATTCAAATGAATGGGATAGTGTTTGTGCCTTCATTGTGACTTATTTGGGCTGACATTTTTTTCTGTAGATGAATATACAGCCTCTGAGTGGAAGGGGCACATCTGGGAATACTGTTTCGTGGGGTCTCTGGGAGACAATGATGCAATCATAAATACTGGTGAAATAATTACAGAACAGTTTCCTTCTAAGCATCACCAGGAAAAATATCCTTAGTGGGTTTAATAGCTATTCCAAATGCTTTAGTTTCATTTATTTCCTTGCTGGCTTCACCCAACCTACAAACTTAATTTTGTAAATACTGCACCCAAATCACAGTTTTCTGCTATGAATGGAGGCTACATAGAATCACAGAATCACAGAATCGTAGTGGTTGGAAGGGACCTCAGAGATCATCGAGTCCAACCACAAAAAAAACCAACCAAACAAAAAAAACCACACACACACCACCCACCACCTAAACACACAACAACAACAACCATGTGATTAGAGAGAATATCTAGGCATGAAGTTGATGTTTGGGTAACAGTCTATTTTCTGAAAGAGGAAAGGCTGAAAGGTTTTCTGTAGAGCACAGGAGAAATATGAAAAAGTCAAGGACCATAGTTATGTGGTTGGTTATCATTTGAAAACAAGTTGTGGGAGAAATATTGAAGAAAAGGGTTCAACTTGCTTTGACTGCAGCTGTGTTTATCTTTTTATAACAAAAAATCTGGAATAGTTGAGCACAATAAAAATTTCTGCAGAGCTAAAGCCAAAGGAGAAGGCTTGGGAATTTAAGTATCAGTCCTGGAGCTGATGAGAAGTCACTGGAGAGTGAAGCCAGTAATTACAGGGTCATTGTATGTCTCATGAGTCCAAATGATACCCTTAATGCATTTTTCTGCTGCACACAGATCCCAAAAGTTTTCCATTTCTCCATTCAGGTCAACTTGGATGTAAATTTGGCACTGTGCCTTGAATTCTTCACTGACAGCACTGGATGATTTTACCTTGGATGGAAATGGTCTCTTCAGGTGCTCTTTTCTGTATTCAGTCTTGCTGAAGGATACATATGAAGGGACAATCTTGCTGCAGAAGATTTTCCATTTAGGTATGTCTCAAAACTGCAAAGAAACCATTTTGAGCTGTCTTCTCTCCTTAGGAATAAATTATTGTCCTTTTGATTTATTATGTATTTACTCCATATTGCAATGAACCTGCAGCCTGCAGGAGCTGAGAATTTTTCTATAACATAACATGCACCAATTTTTTTTATGAAGAGCGAGCAATCCATTCTCTTACTATATGTATATGTATATTTTTTTAATGAGGATATAAATTGGAAATGTCCAGAGCACAGGATAGAAAACTATTGACTCAATGCCAAACATCTTTCCAAACCAAAATAAATAAGAACTAATAATCCTTGTTGTGCTTGTCATCTGTAGCCAAGTTAATGATATGATGATAAAAATAAACAAGCTGTTTCACAAATTGGCTGTAGCACACTGTGGAACTTAAAGTGCTCTACTTGTGATTGGCCTCTCCTGCTGATTTTTCCATTTCTTGGGCAACAGAGCTTCTTCCATGTTGTTTGCCATCTGAAGTATGAATTTCAGAGACTGACTGTGGCTTAGTGTGCTCTGTACAACTGATGGATGCATGTGTATGTGTGAAAGAAGCTTCGCATATCATTACATCCTCTGAGGGTTTGAGCCATCCAAATCTTTTGGGCTGTGCAAGTTGCCTCTTTTGCAGAGAAAGACAAACAGAAAATGCTTGTGCAAACGTAGATTTTTTCAAGGAGACAGAACTTTGGTTTTGTTCTGTAAAGTCATCCTCTGGTGAGCTCTTGACTACTTGTCTGAGATCCATGAAACATCATTTTGAACACAGAGAGCCATTTCAGAATGATTTATTGCATCAAAACTATCAGCACAAGCAGAAGAATATATTCTGCTTACTACTTTTTTCTTGTCCCATGTGTGCTCCTATCCCTCATGTTCCTCTGCTAAATACACAGGGGAATAAGTATGTAGGTGTAAATATGTATTATTTATTTGTTAAGCTGAGAGTCAGGTCTGACACATAGATGATTTGCAGCATTTCCCACATCTTACTATAGGGAATGCATGCAATGGGAGAATAAGCATTATTTAATTCTCTTTAATAAATGGTAAGATTTTAGAAGAAAGTACAGCAAGTACTTGTGAATACAAAATAACAGCCCCTTATATTGTCCACCTCCCCCAAGTCACATTTACAGTGTCACGTTAGCACCCAGAGCTTTCGGATGTTGGGAGATGCACAGCCAGTGAATTACTGCTCCTTGCATATAGGGTACAAGTCAGCCTATATACAGTGCTACAGTAGTTATTTCTGCTTCCATTTGTATCTTTTTCTGTTAGGAGTCTTTTGAAAAATCCCTCCTGAATCAGCTTGCATCTTTAGATACTTAAGTATTTAAATATACATAGGATACAGTTCCCAAGAGACTTTTGTTCCCTCCACTTGTGAACCTCATTGTATTTACTGTTGGTTTTAAGTAACATAGTGATGTCCTCGAAAGTCCTAACCATGTTTATGATTGGAAGGAGGGGCAACCTCACAGGTATTACTGCTTTGAACACCAGGACAGAAAGCTGTGCCTGGTAAGACGTTTGTTTGGAGAACTCCAATAAACTCCTGCATTGACATGTATCTGCTCTGCTGCACGGGCCGCACTGAGCTCTCGACTATGCACAGGCACATCAACACCTTGTTCCAGTGATTCATGGAAGGTGTTAACATCTACTGCACCTTCCAGTGAGTGCTAATGTAACCCCTTATATTTCTATAATCACTTAACTCTGGAGCAGTTCTTAATGTTTCAGTATAATTCTTCTCATCAATTCAGACCTGCTTTTCAGATATTCCTTCTTTATATCCCGCTCACTACACCTAGTGATTTGGTTGGGAGTTAAGGAAATTGCTGTTTTCATGGGTAGTGGGCTGTTTAGGAATTCAGCCTATTACAGTCAAAAATAGGGCCCTCAATTAATATGTGTTCCAGTTCATTTTAGTTTTGTAATCTTCAAATTGCAAATTGTTTTTGCTAGGTGTTTTTTTAAAGAACAGAATTTTTAATGCTGGGAAAAAATGTGAAGGAGCAGAGATCAATTTATCCTTGCTATAGTTTTCCTGTCATGTCCTAAACCCTTAAAAATGAGGGTTTCAGTGTGGCCAGAGATAGAAACATATCACACACTGAGTTTCTCAGGCTTATAAGCCGTTCACTGAAAGTCAAAAGTTTATTGAAGGGTAGCTGCAATTTAAAGTTGTTTCCTCTAAAGTATTATTATCATTTGACGGACACTGATAGATGTTACTAAAACATCTTTGAAAGGCAAAGGAATAATTCAGCCAACAGTTCCACTGATTTTGCTTTCTGATATATCCCCTTATAAAAATAATATCCCTTTGATGGATTTTTTCCAGAATAGAATGCTGTATTTAAAAAAGAGAAGCAAAATATTTCCTGCAGTATTTTCTCATTGATGAAGAGCTTACAAGAAGGAAAACGTCACTGCACTGGAATGCAATGAAATAATTAATACCTAAGACACAATAGGGCAGAAATAATGGATGGGCTCTGCCTGAAATAGCCAGTGCCATGACACGGGTTACTTTCCTCATGTAAACAGGAAAATTTGAGTTGATTCTTGAGGAAATCCTTAACTGTTTTTAGATTGTTTCTTACTCATTAAAAGCTACCAAGTGAAAAAATCAGTCTCTTTTCCTTTGTGTAGCATCATTTCAAACTCTCAGTTCTGCTGATGACTTTGGGCAGCTAAAGTTCTGTAGGAGACTAAAACTACTTTTGCATGAGCATTTCCCCAAGCTTCAATCCCTGCCCTCTTTCTCTTGAATTATTTACTAGTGCAGATAACTTATTGCCATGAATTTGTCACCTTTGTCAAGAGTTTACCTACCTTTTTTTCCACGATAATCCCCCATGACTAGCTAATCTTTCCTTTAGACTCACGTTCCATGAACCTTTGAGCCCTTATTTTTTTGTTGTTACTAGAGCTTTACCAATTCAATCTCTGCTGAGTTTTTTATATTTCAAGGAAGAAAATCGCTCATAAAATGTTAATGGTGTCTATCTTATTTCCTCATAATGCTAGAATAACTGTAATGTTCTGTGGGCTTGTCTACCCCAAGAAACTAGTGCACAGTAAAGCAAGGGTTGAATTTATAGCTCCTCACTTCTCACATAGACATTTTAAGGGCACACTGAGTAGCGGATGACTTCTTCCACTATTAAACATGGAGTAAGCCACCGTGAACTTAAATGTGCACAGGGCTTTAGAAAGTAGTAACTAGGGCAGAGAAAATCCATAAGAGCTCTCTACCTCCTGTAGAAGAGAAGTCCTATATTCTTAAGCAGATTCTTCCTGTCTCTAAGAAGGATTTTCTTGTGGTTATAGCAGCATGGAAGAAAGTTTTGTCCAAGTACTCCATGCACTGCCTCCTGTTGGGGAGACACCAAATAACATAGGAGGGTTGAAAATTTTCTTCCGTATCAGTGTTTCTTTGGAAGCTTGGTTTGCAATTGTGCAAAATGTGCATATTAATGAATTCATGCCTCTGCTTCTTGGGAGGACGGTAAAGGAAAGGACATGCAGGAATATTTTCATTGGGTTTTGTTGTTACCCAAAACACTGAGGTTTTTAGCTCCTACTCAAAATTTCCCACAAGAATTGTGACAAAATTAAAATATTTTTCATTTTCAGCTGTATTTTTAATTAAAAGGTCACATTTTCCAAACAGCTCCAGCTTTACCATCTCTCTGCCTCAGTTCTCTGTCTGTCACTTGGGATTATAATTCTTTTCTATCTTATTGTTTCTCCTCTCTGTTTGGATTACAAAATGCCTCTTACTGTGTGTTGATACAATGCCTAACAGAATGGGATCCTGAACTTGGCTGGTATATAAAGTTGCTACTATAATGCAAATCAATATTAATAAGTGAGCATCAACCTACTTTCCTTTTCACCTTTTACATTTCACATGTTCCAGTCAATATGGTCTTGAAATTATTCCTGGACTTTTTCTACTCTTATAAGTAACTCAGTATTTTGCTATATCATCAACAGTCATCTTTAGGCCCCCACCATGATCACTGTCTCCTAGAAGTATAGCCTTGTAATTATTTTCTGTCCCCTGCTGCATTACCTTATAATTCCCTACTGGAAACTGTATCACAGATTTGCTTGCACATAAGCCTAATTAATTTCATCAAATTATTTTTAATTTGTTGGCTTTGTTCCATCACATTTGTTGCCCTTCTTCCCTGATACCAATAAATTTATTCTCTTTTCAAAATACGCCTGCTGCCAAGTTTACATATGTAATATAAAAAGTAGTCCCTAAATCATCCTTGATGGGACCAATCCTATTGCCTCACTTACCCTTTTGAAACATTGCCTATGACTTATTTCTTGTCACTCAGCAGCCTTTTTTTGGAGCCAAATGAATAGAGTTTTCCCCACTTACCAGGTACACTGACTTTGCAGATTAACCTTTTGTGTGGTATGGCTTTTGAATTTGCATAATTTATATCATCTACTTCACCTTTGTCTGCTAATTCGCTAACTTACTCAGCAATGTCAGACACATCCCTCATGGGAGCACGTGGGGAGAATTGCCATGAACACTGAGTTCAGCTGCACATCCCCATGATTGTCCTGTGGGGCAGCCCTTAATTCTACCTGGAAATAGCAAATGCTAAAAACATCACTGCATCTCATTACTAGAGAAAGCAAAAAAAATCCAGAATAGGGATACCAAATATTGAGGGAAGGGTTTGTTTTCCTTTGTTTTCAGAGGGAAGGGAAAAGGGAAGATTAACAGTTCTGTGATGGATTAAATGAAAGAAAGCAAGACATGGCACAAACCATGCTTCACGGCTAAGCAGACTTTCAAATGGAGGATTATGAAGATAATTCGAGAGGAATTTCATCGTTGCACTAGCTGTGCATTTGTCAAGATGCCACAGCAGGTTGACCTTCCCATGCTGTCTAAGAGAACTGAACCAGAAGGGCTTGATATCTCATGTGCTCATCAGATATCTCAGGTAGCTCTTGAGATTGACAGGCCTTTTTTTGCATCCATATAATTAAGATGGAGCATCTTTATTCTTTGGTGCTATCGGGTCTGGCCTTCTGAGCATCATCTAGCAGAAATAGAGAGTTTTCACAGGGGGAAACTGGAACAAAGATAGGTGGTAATCTTTTGAAAAGAGAGAATCAATTAATAAACTCTCCTGGACTTGCTCCAGGTCTAACTCTGCAGTAGTGTCTTTGGAAGCACTGCCATCTACGAGCAGTCAGGAGTCCCCAGACAGCACAAGATCGTTCAGCATGTGAATTATAGACTTCAGCCTTGAGAGTATAAATGATGGCCAGGAACAAGAGGGCAGATACAGAGGGGTAATCATTCCAATTTCAAAGTTAACTCAGTACTATATTGCTTCATTATAGTGCAGCAAATCAGCAAAGAGATCTGATTAATCCTTGATGTAACTTCCTTGACATGCCCTGCTTGTTAAAACATACTGTCTTTCTCTAGTACCTTCATGCTGTTTCAACAATAAACATTTGAACAGCTACAGCAGCACACACAGACATCAGGAAAGCCCAGTGATCTATATTATAAGTAAGTTCATCCTTAGAAAGCGATGAGTCAAGATGACAAAATGTCCTTACACACTAGGAAAAGGCACTTACCTAATCAGTTCATCACCCTTTACTAATAAACTATTATGGTGCTAGATCATAACACAGAAAACAACATTTGGTCTGAATTTAGTCCTTGAATACTTTTTAATGGAAAACATTTAAATACAGCTAGGAAGGCATAGTTGTTCCTGCCTGGAACAACAGGGGAGGTAGGATAAGAGCTACCCTGTTGTATCTGACAACAGTGTGAAAGTCTCTAAAAGCTGATACAAGGTAAACACCTGCACAGAAGTTTGCAAGATCATAGCAAAATCTGCATGTGCAGAAAATACAAATAATAAATATTCTGATCGATTAGTAGACAAGTGAAGCAGCTCACCAATCACCTCTATGTAAGAACTGATATGTGTATAAATATAGCTATATAGCTATACAGCTACATATAAAGAATGCATTAAATGTACAATTTAGTTCCTATAAATCTGGAAGAGTAGTCAAGTATGAGGGGTAAATGTAGTCTACTGACCTATAGCCCCTGCAGCTAGTCACAAAAGCACAGAGCTGATTATTTTGCAGAAATGCTCTCTGGGGTTGTAAAATATATTTTGCTTAATCCAGCGATGGTGGAGCTTGGGGTCATGGAGAGAGTGAATAGTGGGCTTTGTAATGAACCTTAAAAAGAGAAGTGTTCTCAGAGCTTCATCTTTGTACATCCTGACACACAGATAAGTGTTTTCTCTCTATGCATTTCAACCCTAGCTGTCAAACTGAAGCACATACCAATGCACTGATGTGCACACACATACACAAAATACAGCTCACACCAAAAATCCCTTTAAATACTGGTTCTCCCTCTTAATAATCTCTCTTCTTTGTGAAAGGTCTCACTTTGGGATAATCTCATTATAGGGTATCTCCTTGACAGGTTAATCTTCTCAGTTACCTCCTGAAGATTTTGTCATCTTTTAATCTGGAATACAATCGGATAACATCTACAGATCAATATCTTCTTTGTAGTCATGTTCCAAAGGCTACGAGAGCTGTTCTCCCATGCAGTTCAAATGCCTCATTAAGGATTTCTCAAAGTGTAAAAACGTTCCAGAGATATCATGCCTTCATTTGCTATACATTCAGTATAATATTCCTTAATTCACTCAAGTGTTTTAATGTCTGTCACAGTGACTGTTCCTTCCTTAAAGCCAATATAGTACCTTAAAATAACCCTAACAGCTCCTACACATTTTCAACAAGTAGTATATTAATTTGAACAAGCTTTAAGTGAATTATATCAGAACTTTTCTTATGATGCACTGTCGTATTTACTGCACATTTCAACATGAATATGGTATCTTTTCATTTGTTAGCTTTATGTCTCTTGTGACAGTAAATTAAAATGATCCATTGAACTCTGATTTTCTCTTTTTGCAGTCACTTCCTAACATAATTACTTTCCAACATTTTATTGACTTTTTTTTCTATAGTAGAGTGATTCACATATATTAAGATCTTTGAAATTATATTAAGAAAAAAATGTAAGGTTACCTGTTGAACATTCTTTGCTTTGTGCATTTTGTTAATTATTAGCAAGATTTCTTATGCATTCACAGAAATTTGAATGTGTTTCTTTTCTAACGTTGATCAGGGCATTATACAGGCCAAGAGGTTCATAACCCTTACAGTTGCCGAATGTTATTTTTCATATTGATGAATCCTGCTCACCAAGAAGCAGTGAATAAGTGAACTAGACATTTCCCTCTGGGGGCAAATATCACAATGACAAAAAGAAAAAATGGGTAAAATTAGGAAGACAGATAGAAAGAGCCAGCCAAAGATATATGAAGAAGTAGGACTAACGCTGAGTGTTTCACTCACAAAGAAGAAAAAAAAATACTGATTTGCCATTTCACTCTTTTGTAAGCTTCAGTGATTAATTGTCTGAAAATATACCTGGTCTCAATTTACACAGCAAGGTGTTTATTAGTTTGTCAGATCTCACATAGGCAGAAGCTAATTTGCTCATAGGGTATGCTGTAATTATATCACTGAATACTTGTTTTAGGGGATCCAGTTTTAATTTCTTCCTCTTTGATATAGTCATTTAATTACAACACAGCACAATTGATTAATTGCAATTACAATATTCTCTTCCTGAGAATTCACCTACAAAGTGCAGTAGGGTATTAGAGAGTACAAGGGAAAGCTGCAGGATTTAGTTTATGAGGCCGACAGAATATATACAGAATATATATCAATTTTCTTTAGGTAGAAATACAGCACGTGCTATGCTGGTGAGATGACTCTGTGTTTAGTTCCCCACTTCCATGTCTGTTTAATACATGATGAAAAAAAAATAATCTCTAATGTCTCTGCAAACCTACTTGTCAAAGCTCTCTTAATGGCCCTGATCCACAACTCACTGAATTCCATGAAAAGATTTCTCTTGACTTCAGAAGCCTTTGGACTGGGCTGATTATGAGCTCATCTTTCTTTCTGATCTGCAAGTTACCTCAAACCTTTGAGATCAGTACAGTTCATAATAATTGAATGAGCATGGACTCCTCGCCTCTGCTCGCCACTTGGGTTACGCTGGCTCTGCCTGGAAGAGCCAATGGAAGTCAGAACCTGTCAGATGATGTCCAGATTGCCTTGCTACCTTTGTCTCAATAATTTTTCCAATAAACACAAAGGTTAGAGACAGGCTAATAGCCTTTGAGACAAACAGTGTCAACAGAAAGCTTCTTCAGTGGGAGTCTAAATAGCCGTTAACTAAGCACAAGAGAGACAAAGGGATATAGGCATTGCAATGCCAAGACAAAACCTGGCTTTTGGGGACCCTCGGGAATCCACACAGCTTTGTATTAGGTCAGAGGCTGCCAGCAATAAGAGCAGGTTAGCCTGTGTGCAGCTCTGTACTAATGCAGCAATATTTCCTAACATCCTAGATTTGATGGCAGATTCCTGAACTGCACTCCAAGCCCTTGAGAGACCACACCATAAACCTGATCACACAGACTCTTTTTGAGGAGGGGGATTGCAGAGTCAGAGTGGCTCCTGGTCACACTCCTGGGGTAATGCTGTGAGGGAGATACAGCCCTCTTCAGCCTCTCTTCCTATGCACCTATACTAGTGCACCTAAGGAGAGAGGTAGGAGAATGGGGAGCTGCAGTCTTCAACCCAAACACCTTAGTTCCACTAGAGTCCCTCTAAGGTCTCAATATCCTTTTGAGATTCTTGGCCTTCAAGACTTAGTTTCTCAAGCAATTTACTGCAATGATCAGTAAAACAATATAAGAGTGTTCTTTAACTCACCATGAAAAGGTTGAGCTTTAGATCTAATGAAATTTAATTACAGCATTAACATTGTGCAGATACTGATTTCAATTCAGAATGCCAGACTCATAGGGAGCATCTCAAGAATTAACTCTGGCCTAACTTACCCTGCTTTATGTGGTGGGTTTTCTCTGTAGACAAGAGGGAAATTATTCTAGTACTAAATTCATAGTTAGGATGTTGCTTTGACATATCCCTGAATAGTGCACTCAGCAGAGTTCAAACAGCCTGACATTCAAAATTAATATTATAAATATGACCCTAAAAACGTCTGGAGTTCTAAAGTAGTGGGTCATTAACTTTTACAGTGTCAAGCCTTACTCTTACATCAGTTTAATTAGTGTACAACATACAGCATAAGAGTAAATATCACATGGACAAGCACAATAATCATTGTTGGCTTCAAACAGATAAACTTTTTGATGAGCTGCAAAGCATTAATAAAGCCACCTACACATTGCCCACAAATACCCATGGCAACAAATATGTATCAACATAAAGCAGAAAAAAGCTGCAACCTATCAAAGTTTTAATATTCATCATCTGAGGCTAGCGTGATTGCATTTGCATGCCTTTGCTGCTTTTTTTTTCCCCCAAGGACAAAATGAGGGGGAAAAAAAAGCATAGAAATGTAAAAGAAAGTGCTTTGAAGCTTCTGAAGAGTTTTGATCATATGTCCGAAATGAATCAACAGTTACTTAGTGCAAGTGTGTGTTACAGGACATTGCCTCTGCCTTCTGAAAATAAATCAAGAAGGACATTAATCAATATGTGAATGTGCACAGAAAAGCAACTGGTGGCATTACAGCCCTGCCTGTTAACTTCTTGGACAACTGATCTGCCACCAAATGTAGCAGTTAAATACAATTAAGAATCTTTTTCACTCTATTGAATAAAGAGGAAGGTCTTTACTATTCATGTATCTATTATTTTTTAGTGATAAAACAAAACATCCGATAAATGATTACTCTAAATTGCTATAAAACATAGCATAAATTCCTTTCCATACGTGTGTACTGACATTCTTTCCCTGACATGGGCTCAAATCTACTTCTTGGATGCAATAAATTTTATATTTCCTTCTGCTTTTTCCATTCTACTTACCTGGCATTTACCCGAGACTCTGGACCTTCTATTCAAATTGTTTTTACAGCAGCAGAAAGGGGCTCAAACCTCTGACAAGCTCAGCCTCCCTGCAAAACACCAAATGATTTCTGTTCAGTGAGATGAGAACATCCAATATCCTGCAGAACCTGTCTGTGTGAATGGGTCTCAGGGCAACATCCAAAGGGTTATGAGCTTCTGTTGTTGTGTGTTTTTTCTTTTGTAATAAGTTGTGAAATGGGTCCTGACATTGTTTCATCCGTAACATTGCAGCTTGAACTGGAACCACTGGTCTATGAGATTCTTCATTAACGTCAGTTCAACAGCATCCTTTCCTGCTCTCCTCTGCAAAATTTTATGAACTCGACCACCCAATCTCCGCAAAGGCACAATGTGCAGATATAGGCAATAAAAGTGATTAGCAGTCAGGAGAGGCTTCCATTTAAAAGGAGGCAGAAAAAAGAATAGACTATTTAATCAGGAGGCAAGAGAAAGTCCATGGAAGGGACAGAGGGAGACAAGTAAATTCAGTGGGGTAGGAAAAATGCATCTGTTACTAGTATTTACCCTTTCACTTAATGAAGGCACAATCAATTGATCTGAAAGGCAACAATTTAAAAGCTGATAAAAAAATAAAAGAAAAACCAGCATGATCCATAGCAGCACTAACCAAAATGAAATAGCATTGAGGACAAAAGCTAAATTCAATCCAAAACCAGATTAGATATGCAAATAATGTGAGAGTGGATAGTTGCACTACAGAGAAACACAATTGATTTTATTCATATCAAGTAAAAATTACTGTGATATAGGTCGTAAGTCAACTGCCACTAATAAGGTTTAGAAGAATTTTCCCTAGGATCATTTTCCTCTGGACTAAGCAGACTAAAGAGCCAATAACTCCTGTGTACTTCCAACAATTACAGCCATGCTTTTCACTGTAGATATATAGTTATGTTGGAGGGTGGAACAAGGTTTGCATATATACTCAATATACAAGACAATGTCTGAAAACAAATAGCTCTGATGACAGTGGAACCAATGAAGCTTCATGCAACTGTCTTAAATCAGAGCTGCTCTGTGCATTCTCTTTTAATACCACTTCTCTCATCAAGTACAAAAGGATTTTTTCCTTCTGTTACTGCAAAAAGCTGAACATCCCAGGAAAAAATATTCTTGGGCGCTGGTCACACATAAGTAACGCTTATCTCAATGGGAATGTTAATAGAGTCTCTCTGTACTCCCTCTTTACCAATAGAAAACTTACAGGACCTTAACAGCTATCAGATCAGCCAATGGGTATAAAATGGATATAAAAATATTTAAAGGCAGCAATAGATCAAAATGCACGCAGAGCATAATTGCATAAGCATTACAGTGAGAAACCAGGACAGAAACATTAATATGGGAAGTGCACTCCAGCCCAGCCACTTACCTCCCCCACACTCCCCAAAAAAAGCATTCAGGAACAGCAGATTGCAAAGAGCAATCACGCCAGCCACAGGTTGGCAATCACATCCTCTCCAAACAGCAATCATGGCTCCTACTGATGGACAACAACATGGGAGAAACTGTCATTTTGATATTTAAAATCTGTGGTGTGTAAAACACTGACTGTCAGTCTCAGCTGGTGGGATCCGATTTACTGGAGAAAGAATAACAAAAATTACTGGATCTGAAATGGACCCTACAAATCAAAATGTTTATTTTTTGCGACTTTTCAATTTCATTTCTCTATGTTGCAACCTGTACGTTTATTTACCTGACACTGTACTTCAGTGAACAACATTTGGTCTTAGGACTTCAAGCTCTTCTTACTAGGTATTTCTTAACTGTGAAGGGACAAAAAGGTGTATTCTTGCCTTCAGCTCTAAGAGCTTAAGGCAAAGTTGTCTAAGGCCACTTGTCAGGAGAGAAAGACTATGTTAGCACCATCTTTCCTGTCCTCTTCCTATATATAGTACTGCTATAATGGTGGTAATGTGATCAGCGATGCTGAAGAGGGATTAAGGGTTTGACCTAGTCAAATTTTATGGTTTCCCAGCTGGCAGTGAGAAATTACTTCCTGTGTTGCCAGTGCCAAAGAATGACTTAACTGGAGGAATTGGATTTTTTCTTTTTTTCTTTTTTAAGTTAGGCAGAAGAAGGAGCCCTGATGTTTTTATGAGAAGAACAGAACAGCAAAAATCTTAATGGATTGTCCATCCCAAAATGTCGATGGGATGAATGAGGCCTTAAAACATCATGGCTAGGGCTGAAAAATTGCCAGGCTTTTTGAGTAGTTTCAAGACTTCGCTTTGAATTTGAACTTTACATCAATTGTCCCATTCAGTTAAAAGTAAAATTTGAAAACGTGCGGGATAACATAACCTTTTGACTTCAGGGATATTTGTAAGGGGTGGAAAGGGAATTCTATTAGTTATTTTTTTTTAATGTACAACTTTTAAATTAATAGACATCTTGAGAGACCAAAAACTGCCCACCCAATGACGTATCTAGTATGGTCTCCTTCTGAACAAAACTAAGGTGCACTGCTAGTACTGAGAAGGAAGTTTCTTTCCTGTCCAGAGACCAGTAAATTTTATATGTTCTACTGTACACAGCTCCAAACAAAGTAAACTGGTGTTTATACAGATAATGGGAAAGAAAGTCAGAGAAGCTGTTATGAAACAAAACAGCAATGCTAAAATACAGGTGCAGATGACATCCAAAGATGCAGCACATTGCTGCAACAGACCAAATTTTTTTCTTCATCATCTTATGGAAGTGTCTGAGAACTGAATTGATATGTCTCGTGACGGAGGAGCTACAGTCGTTACATGAATTGATAAAAACCTGATTCAGCAACTTACAAATTTAGAAAGGGCTAATTGAAAGATCATAAAGTGAGGAAAAGGGGTTCCTTGTTAAGTGACACCTACTTATTCCAGCTGGAGTTTCTCCATTAGTCTCCACAAGCTTTGGATCAGGAGCTAAGTGTGCTTCTGCATAGTCCTCACTGAAGAGGTATAAAGCCATCTATCTCAAAGGGTATAATTTGCCATATTTCAAGCAAAGACTTTAGTAATTTTTTAAGCCAAAAGATTTTTTTGGATAAGCAGCATCTAGGAGATGTCAGAGAACCTGCACCTTTTCTCTGATTTTAGTGGTTGGTTCACGATGATGCAACATAGCTTATGGCAGCCTCAGCACTGCTCTAAATTATGCTGCATCAGCACAACGACCATGGTCTAGGATACCTGGCTACACGCTTTCCTCCTTCAGGGTGCCATAAGTAACCAGCTGGAGGCAATGCAAAGCAAAACCAGCCTTTGCCTTCTCTGCCAGTGCAAGCATGTCTGAGAGAGGTGCCAGTCACGCTGCACAGCTGAAACTTCTGCACAAGTGCCAAGCACAACAGTCGCTGCTCTTGTTTGCATGTTATCACTGCTAAGTCAGTGTCCTTTAGGTGTCACAAACTGGTGCTGCTTTGTCTCTCTTTCAGAGAAAAAAGTTAGCTCTCTAACTGTATTTTCATGCTGCTATAAAAAAATTTGGCTGGGTCGCTTTGCGGGCCCGTTTTGGGGGATTATTTTGGTTCATTTCTTGGAGATGTACTGACAAAGCCCTTTTCTGAGCACAGCAATGGTTAGTAATTCATGAGTTTCAGGCAAATGTTCAGTGTTTCAATGACAGAGAGCGGTGCTGCTATTGGAAGGAAAGCTCATCTGGAATAGAGACCCATCTGTTCCTTAATAAAGTTTAGAGGCAATATTCCATTTCTACCTGGAATGCAAGCCTAGAGACAGAAAATAATAATTTTTGAGGAGATATGTAGATAACTATCATAGACTTCTGCTTCTTATAATCAGCGGTATCTGCTCCTGCTATTCCTTAGGCTTTAGTGGTTTGGACTTGTGACAGAAATTTCGTCTCTGGGAGGATATATTTGTGAGTGCCACAGCATATAAGATTGATCAACTTCAGCTATTGCTTTGCTGCATTCAGTTCCTTTTTTGGATATATATAGTCAGTGAAGCAGGCGGTCAATTTTCCCCCTTTTTTTTAGACCACTGATTACTTCCTGCTCTTAAAACATAAAAAGATTACGATAATGTATAAGGGCATTGGATCCTGTCCAGAATTTGTACTGGAGAAGATGGTGGAGTGCCTCCATGCATCCATTTGAGCTCATGTAGAAGAAAAGTGGGCTGCCAACTCTGAAAGGATTTCTGCATAGTAAATCTGATTTTTCAGGTTCTAAATAAATATGAAGTTCATTCCACTGAATGACAGGAATGGAAAAGTAATCACTGCAAGAAAGGGAAAAGATAAAATTCGTTCGCTCTATGGTGCCTTTCACGAGAGGATTTTACTCATGTTAAGGAGGCCTTGTAACATAATAGTGATATTGAATTTCTTATGGAGGGTGAATTCAGGCTTTCCAGAGATGCGTGGCATTAAATCGTAGTGCTGAGGGCAGAAGCGGAGCTTGGGTAACAGTTTGGCAGTCCAGAGTTGTGGTCTTTTAAACTAGCCATTAAATCATCTTGATTTAAAGAAAGAAAAAAAGCAGCTTCCTGAGGCTCTATTGCTTTGCTGATAATGCCAGCCTCATCTCTGCAGTGAGGATTATGCAAAATTAGCCAAAGGGAGGAAAGGACCGTGTCTTTTTAACCTTACTCTAATTAATCTTCTGGAGGGGCTCAGAATCTGGGGCTGTAGCTGTTCAGGGTCTGTGCTCTGTGGTACATCAGGAGTGGGTAGCACCATCCGTGACAGTTGCCAGAATTAATGTGTACAAGAAATAAGGGCTGGACTGCTTGAGTGAGGCTGTGTGAGGTCCTCCTCGTACTAAAGCTATGCCAAAAGGCAAGGAATCATCTCTGGCTGCAGGTCCCAGCCTCCTGAGAGCTCCAGTCCTTTGCAGTCCTGTGAGCTGGGATGATCATTTTTTCAGTGACATCTTCATTAAAGGAAGGTATATTAACAGTTTATTTGATTTTTCCTTTTCCAACACACTGTTAGCTGAGGGACACTGCAAAATGTAATTGCTCACGCCAATAGCCCTTTTGCCTGAAGATTTCATTCACACAGTTTCATTTTTCTCTTCCTTCTCCTCCTCCTCCCCAGCTGACAGAGCCAGGACGCCCTCGCTGCACTTCACAAACAGTATGAGCCTAATTATAGATTTTTTTCAAACTGGATCTTAGGAAGTTTAAGTGGAAGACAAAATATTTAGTTTCTACAAATTAATGAGGACAACAGAGCACACATCCTTTGTATGTCAATTAGCAACATATGGTGTAAGGCTTGGAAAACAATTAAATGATCAAACAATAAAGAAATGAAAGAATGTAGCAGTTTCTTCCTCTCTTATTAGCTAGATATAGCACGTGATGCTTGTTTTACAGATTTTCCATGCAGATTGTGGAACACCTGCAAGCACATAGGTATTGTTCTATCGGGGTAAGCAGCAGGTAGATTTTCTATGTAAAACATTATGTCTAATTTCTTTTAAACAGTTAGAATTGTATTTAGAAAAAATTAAAGACGTCAGGCAGCTTGCAATTTATTATTTTTTTTTCTTCATAAAAATGGTAGGGGAGACAGTGGAACAGATTTCTTAAAACCTTTCCACCTACTTTTTTTTCTGTGTAAAAAAACCACCAAGCAGTGGGTTTTTTGTATACACAGGAGCAGCAAAGGGGAATGGGAAGTTGCTGGGGTGCTCTTGCCTGTTGCAAGAGCCTGTGGGGCTCTTCCCATAAACAAGCTCTCCATCCCAGGCAATGAGCATCTCTTTCATATTCTTACTTCTGAACATGGCTCATGAGCCCAAAAGAGGCAAACTTTTTCTTTAACACTTTTGAAAATCTAGCCATTTATTTAATGTGAAATATAAATTAAAACTTGTATTGAAATCTGACTCTAAAGCCTTGCATAGCTTTGTTATATGAAACCTTTATTAGTCTTGCACTACGAGCTATCTGTAGAAAAATCTCCCTATTACTACAGATAGCTATGCTCTTTGTAGATAATATATGTACATCCTCAGATCCTGATTTTCTAAGGTTATAAATCCAATACTACGATGCACAGCAGCAAATCTAGTACTTGAAAATACACTTTACTGTTGATGATGATGAAAAATAGTATTCACTGGTTTCAGCAGCAGAGCTGCTGCTTGATCCACTTTACCTAGATGCCTAAATTGTAAAGTGAGTTTATTTGCCTGTAAAAATAGCTGCAGCATGATGCCAAAGGAGTAAACAGAAGGACAGATGGGGATTACTGGGCCATTGAGATTAGGAGGAAGAGAAGAAAACTGGAGTATAAAAGCAGGATATGGGTGCAAAGAGCTGTCATTACCTGTATTTTTGTGACAGCTCATGGCATGGGGATAGTTGATGGGAAGGTACCATCATGTAGTGTACAAAACCATTCCTAACAAGAAATGAGTATTTGAGGGGTTTGGGTGCCAGACAGTCCATAATGGAGGTTTTACAACTAAATTTCCAGAGGTGTTAAAAGTAAAGAAAAGGGTAGAAGGGAGGATCACCATTGCAATAAATACAGCTAAAGATGGCTAATTCCCCTCCAAGCCTCAGAACTGTGTGTCTCACTATGGCTCTCTTTTCAAACCATCTCCATGACCCACTTGCCCTTGCTCTATCCTTCAACTGAATCCCTTTTGGCAGGAGCAAAAGAAGGGTTTGGAGAAACGCAGGGTATTCCCAGAAGTATTCCAGAGGTAAAGGAAGATTAAGTGTATTTTAGGAAAACAATAGAGCAATTTAGCATCCTGGAAAAGAGTCAGACTATAAAAATAATGAAGTGATAAACCAACTGATCTTCTTTTGGGTCAGTCATGAGAAGCTGTGTGACAAAAAATAAGATTTCGTGGAGTGGCAAATACTAGTGATTTCAGTCATGGCTGCTATAAAATAAATTAGCACATTATCTCCTCTCTTTTCATATTGCATGGACAGATTCTGAGGTGAGACAGAGCAAGTGCAGGAAGAAAAAAAAAACCCAGCCACTGAGCTATAATATGGTACAGACTTTAAATTAGAGAGGAGGTGGGAAATGTGTCAACCAGAGGAATGAAACAGCAAGGAGAGGCAGAGGAGAGGAGGTGGTGGTGCCACACAGCCGCTGACCTGGGCTCCAGGGAGAGTCTCTGTACAGACAGGAGAGTTCAGCATCTATGAGCTAAAGATGTGTCAGGATCAACAGCAACACGACCAGCGATGCTGTGCCTCTGTGGTAGGAGCGAGCTGTGTTTCTGGTGCGAAAATATCCATCATAGAATAACATCTTAGTGGAGAGAAAGCGAGCTCACTTTCTCAGCTGCTCAAGGTCAAGTCCAGATAAGGAATATAATGCTGTCCTTGACTACACTGCAAAGGAAAAATTACTTTGGTGCCTTGTCACAGACTTCAGCCATTTCCAATAAGTAATCCTAGTCTAAAATCATGCCTGGTTTGGTAGTGAGGAGTGAACCCAAGAGGATTTTGGGGGGTCTATCCATTGGAAAATAAACTGAAAACAAATGGTTTATATAGGCCACCAAGCAGCTATTTAATTATAATGGCTTTTACTTTCCACGTACAGATCTGGATTCGAACCAGTGATCAAAGGATCTATAACTCATACCAATAGCTTAAAGAATATTCTTAGAGTTTTAGCTCATACAAGAGATTAAACATTCCTTTTTAAGCATTGTGATTTCTTATTTCTTTCTTGTAGAATCAGAAATAAAAAATTAGTTTCCTCTTTGTTGTACCATGAAATCTCCCTTTTCTAATGAGTATATGAACCAGTCATTTCACTCTTAATAGGCCACTTACTGAATTTGATGGAGGAGATAATTAAATGTGACAGATATTCGCATACATCTATCTTAAAACTAGCACTCAAAGATTATAAAAGCCATAACATTCTCTTAATGAAATATAGCTGAACATGAGAAAAACACATTACAATGTATCTGAAAACAATTGCAAAATTTAGAGATAAACACTGTTAACACTTGATAAGCCTTTGCAGTGTTGGTATGTAGAGCAGACATAACAGTAGCGAATAAAAAAAACCCTTTTGATGTAGATGAAAGCTGGAGATAAATTTGTTTGGCATCCAAGCAAGACAGAATGAGTTTGAAGGTCCAAAAAATATATGCATTGTAACTACTGAAGCAAGACAGAGGCTTTTTATAACTTGTAAAGAAAATGCCAAGGAAAATTCATTTAAATAAACCCTTTCAAAACTTCAGTATTGAATTTCAGTGGCCATCAGAGTCAGGCCTCATGTTTCTGGATGGTGTTAAAAGCCTGGAATGCACAGTGAAGTATGTTGGGAAATCAACTGGATTGATAGCTCCCAGTGTTTTTTCCATTCCAATCCCAGTCCTGCTCTATTCACCCAGCTGGGTTCTTGGCACTTGAGCTTAGCCCGCTTAACTAAGGGACAGGAAGATGTTATGGAAGGTGGAGAACTAATTATAAAACATTCAGAAGCCATGAAAATGGAATGATTCTTAGGGCTTATGAGATGACAGATACAATCAAGTGCGCCACCAGGAAACCACTGGTGTGCAGCTGTGACCCAAGCCAGTGCAGTGGGAAGGGAGCACCAGGGAAGGACAACGCTCTCCTTCTTGCTTGGCAGAGCACTGATGCCATGTGAATCCAGATATTTGTGGAGTAGCATCTGTGGAAATGTTCAAGCATTAAACCTTCATGACAGGTGGAAGATACCAGAAGATAAAATAGTAACAAAAAAAATAAATGTAACTTTGAAAAACACCAGTAAAAGGGACATGAAGAGGGTGGTTTCATCCATGATGCTAAACATCCATCTGTTTGTAGTATTTATTATGATGAACAGCTAAAACATTTTAGAATTTGATGCTGAGTTTTGTCTTTCTTCTGAAAGTGTGAAACACTCCTGAGTCTGAAGCTGCTCAGTTTAGGCATCGTTCCCTGGGTGGGGGAGGATGGCAGATGCCATCAGATGTGACAAGAGAGAGTGTGGGAATAACTAAAGGAGACAAAGGGTAAAGGCAATAACTATTTAACGTGGCTGAGCACTTTATGCAGACTTTAAAATAGCAGTAGTGTTACTGATGATTATTTATATTACTATTTATAATTTTGCAATATTTCCTACCTGTTTGAACTTCACTGCCATTCAGAGCTCACAACTGTGTCCTGAGACCTGTTTTGAGGAAGATGACAAGAGCGTTTGGTAGCCTTGCTACCATGTCTCAGGCACGTCAAACACGGACTTCAGGCTATAGTGGCCCATATATGTTAAACAGCATTTTAACAGAATAGGGTGACGCTGTGGGCTCATCTGAGACTCCTCTCCAATGCTGACGATGGGACTCCACTTGAAATTTTTTGCTTTTTGAAAAGTACATGCCTGCCTTCCTGTGGGAAAGGAACTGGTTTAAGTGTTGCTAAGAATTCTCTCTTGTCCTACTGCTGTGGTTTGACTGCCTGAATTCAGAAACCATGCCAAATGATCTGAAGGGGAATAACTTCCTTTTCCTGTTTAGGGACAACTCCCTCTTAGACATCTGAAGAATCACTACCTGCTCCTTATTTACAAACGATCCCGTGTTTATACATTATTTAGACTTGAAATTCTCCTCAGGGGAAAAAATATCACATCATTTCAGGGCTCCCAAATGTGTTTCTAGCACAGATAAACTCTCCTGTTCCTCTTCTGCCTCTAAGGATGTTGCTCTTTTAGGAACTTCCCTTGGATTAAATGGTTTGATGAGCAGCTTCTGACAGAGAAAAGTACTTATCCCGCAGTTTTGCATCAAGCACTGAATACAAGGTTCCAAGGCAACAGTTGAGCTCTGTCATGCAAGTGGTTAGTACATGCCCTCTCAGATGATTACTGACATTAGAAACCAAAACTCGACCTCGTGAATAGAAACCAACAGTTCTGAGTGGAGCCATGCCTGGCACTTCCAGGCCTTCTTCCAGGAGCAGAGTTCGCAGAGCTGAGAGAGATGCCTGAATTCCCTCTGGGATGAATGGAAAGGATTAAGTGCCTCAAAATGAGATTCAAAGCAGGCAGCAAGTAAAGCAGGGAACACTTAAGCCTGCCTTAGGAAATACTAAAGAGAGGGGTGTATTTGAAATCCTCCATATATCCTGGGTTTAGCATTGACCCACATCCATGAGATAGGAGGTGCTGTGAAAATGGGATTCAGAGCCTATAACCCTGTTCCAGAATTAATTTGCCACTTTGACTTCTGCTTGCTGTTGATGCCAGGGTCAGAAGCCAAATGGAGTGGGAAGTAGAGAAACTAACCACAGCCACATTTTATAATAGCTTAGTAGCTAAAACACATGCCTGAGAAGCAGGAAACGTGTCTGAGATCCTCCTCAGGTTTGAAGAAGCAAAACCACATCTTTTCTTTTCCAGCAGGGTACACATTAACCTCGAGGGCCACTTTCTGTTTCTCCTTTTGGGGTAAGAGTACAGCAGAGATTCATGGGGCCAGAGATGGAGAAGGGGTGGCAAATAGAAATGAGCATCTCAGTCTCTTCTTCAGGGATCTGCAAAGGGAGGAGCCTTAACTGCTTTTAAGGACATGTAGCTGTATGCTCCACTCACCTCTGTCATATGAGGAAGAATCCAGCAGGTATAGTGGTAATGGGAAACTGTGCTTTGATCCTGAAGAAAATGTATTTCAGGCCACACGAGGGGAGAGAAGCTATGGGGCAAGAGGGAGATGGTGGAGAGGAGCCAGACATGGCAGCTGCAGGCATCATGAATGTGTTCTCATTACTCAGCTCTCATCTTGCACAAGGAAAACCTTTGGTTGAAACACTTAAAACAGCAGCCTCTAGCTATTAGCTGAAGATTTTATTAATTTACATGTATGTGCCCTTGCAGAAGGTTGAATTTCTTTCTATCTCTTTCAGACCCAGTGTCCTCCAGCCTTCTCCCCATATTGTGTGCTGGCAGCACTTCCCAACATTTGTCTTTAGGGAATATAATCCACACACTTCTCCTTGTGTCTGTATCATTAATGGGAAAATTCATCAGGCATGATTTTTAGTCTCCCACCTCCTCTTATGACTGCCTTTAGTCAGGCAAATCAGTGTTACTTCAAAGCTCCTCTCTTTCTCCAGCATCCAGAACACCTTATACCTGCTGCTTTTAAGACACTGAGATACTTAAACTATTGCTTTTGGGGCTTTGTTCTCAAACAAAATATCAGGATAGTTTGTCATGAGCTAATTTTAGTAAATCTTAGTTGCATTTTTGGTTTTCTTCTCACCAAAATGTTTTTTCCACCATGATTAGCTCTGAACCTCATGGAGTAGCTGTACCAGTAATGGGGAGCCTTTTTGGTCCACTGTGACAAATACATATTCTTTTAAGCACAGTAATTCTTTCTCCCTGGTGGCCTCCCAAATCACTCCACATGCCAAATCTGACTGAACGACCAATGGTTTACCATCCTGGGTTAAATAAAAATGCCTACTGTTGCCTCCATGATATTTTATTTGCTGTTCTCCAGTCACAAGGGTCTCGTATCTGTTTGAGCAGTTTATTGCTGGACCTGCAGTTTGTTTTGTCAGTTCCCTCAGAAGTCTGGGATGACAATTTTCTAGTTCCCTCCCGTGGATGTGTTAAGCTTTTTTCTTTAAAGGAATCTTAAAAATGCAAACAAACAGTAATGGGTGCAAATAAAGCTTTTTGGTCTTCCTGAGTGAAGGAATTTTTTTTCCTTTCAACATACTGATATGAGGAGGTTAATGTGTCACTATAAAAGAAATGTGGCACTCTGCTGTTCTCTCACAGAATATATTACTTAAATTCTCACTACGAATTTACATCTTTTTTCCTGAAATGTAGTTTGGCACTTAGTAGGAAATGAATCTTAAATATTTTGAAAGTATAATTTAACATCTCAGCAAAACCCTGAATTGTGAATTGTGCTTTATAGAAACTTTAAGGGCTAGCTGAAGCTGACTTTAAAAGAATAGAGAATTACATCTTTAGGTGCTGCTTTAGCTGCAGATGAGCCTCCTACAGTTTTTAGTTACCTTTCCTTTCCAATTGTATACCTGGGATATACTCTTTAGAGATTTCTTTTTGGATGATATTTATTTTGAATGACTTTTCATTCTTTGTTTAAATATCATGTATACATATATACATGTAAAAAGTTATACGGTACCTAAAATTGATTTTTAACCACAGAAAAAATCAAGAAAAAATCCCAACACAGTACTCCAGAAAGGCAGGGAGATGTGTATGATTTATAATTGTGCATCTATCTGGAGACACATCTAAACTATGCAGGTGAACTCTGTAAGACTTGAGACAACTGATGTTGAACTCATCATTCTCTGCTGCTCCCACCCACTTTGTTACAAATAATCTGCCTTTCTGCTAATATCAATTTTACATCAATGGGAATTGATGCTCACATCAATCAATTCTGTTTTGCATGGATTTAAGTCAGAAATTAGGGTTCCTCTGAGTATACAGCTGGGGAGCCCAAAACATTCACAGAGGCAAAAAAGTAGCATTACAGAGACACAGAGTTTATAGAGCCATTACTGGGTGTCCTGAAGCCGTCGTTCATGTGCGTTCATTTTGCAAAGCCCCCTGCAAAAGCACTCATTCATCTTTTATTTCTTTTTACGGTGAAATAATACAGGCTTGTCCTAGGGCTTAACAGTTTCTGATGGGCTTAAACGCAGTGAAAAAGTACAGCTCTGGTAAGCACTTGGGGATCCCAGGGAAGTGGGGACACTGAGGCCCCCCTGAACTCGGCAGGCTTACCTGAGCGCGGTGTGCTACCACACTTGGGACTTGCTTGTTGGTGGTGCCTGGCATTAAATGGGTTCATTATGTTTCCTCCTGAAGGTCTGATCCAATATCCATTAAGACAATGGAAATCTTTCTTCCAGCCTCAATGAGCGCCGTTTCAGCTCTTGGAGATGTGCCTATTTTAAACTCCGGTTTTGCTAGTGTATTGAGCGTGCACTGGAAGGGGTTGTATTTTAGTAACCTTCCCTCTGAAGCAATTAATTGTTTAACTTTGCAATTCATTAACATGTTAAGGGTCATCCAGGTCTTGTTTGCAAACAAGAAAAAAGAAAGAAAAGAGCCTTACAAGACATTGTAAGACTGAATTCAGTGTGTGCATGTAACTGCTGGTAATGGTGCTGGTTTGTACCAATGTGCATTTCCCTTTAAATCCAGTTAACATAGGTTACTGGATAGATTAATTACACATTATACAAAGGACCCTATTATTTTTCATTATTTTCTGTGTCATCTTGTTATGGGAAATGGTAAGTAGAACCATCTGACTGGGCTACACTGTAGCATCTTTTATTCAATAAGATAACCTCCTCTTGTTTTAATTTTCCAGTTATAAAAATGTTTAAGTTTTGAATGCTTCCTTTTACTGAAGCTCCATCTATTTTCATCTTCTGCCTTTTCTTTGGCATTTCCCTGGATTCTGTCTATTTTTGCAGTTTCTTTTTTTGAAACAAGAATTCCAAAATTTAAGCACACAGCATATACAAGGTTACTGAGAGTCTTGTCCTGCTTTTTCATAGTCTTGCCCCCGGGTTGGTCTGTGTACGCTGACTCAGGAAGTTTTTCTTGCAGATTATGGCTATGCCTCTATTTATTTCTTCTAATCAGGCTGAGTCAAGCATATGCTCCCTTCTGCTGGAACCCTTTCCTCTCTAAAATTGTTTTGGCCGAGGCTTTATTAGGTTTTTAGATCTAGGCAGCTCGCCCTTTTGTTCAAATCTCCCTTTGGGCTTTTGTTTTTTATGCTTGTCTCCCACCAGTCCTTTTAAAATGGGTGTCAGAGATATGTGATTTATTTTTATTCTTGCCATCAGTTTCTACTAACAGAATGACCTATTCGAGAACATGTTCCTTGGCTTGACTTTCTTTTCTTTCCCACCATAAGAAATAAATGCTTACCAGAAAGTTTGGAGATTTGACACTAGGAGCAAGAGGGAAGTAGGGGGTCCAAAAGTCCCCACGTCAGAAGAGGAGATACATCCAAAAGAACTGAATTTCAGCAGCAGACTGATTTCTCCTATTTTGCAGCTAAAGAAACAAAAGAAAACCTATGGGTGGAGGGAAGGAAAGGGGGAGGAGGGAAAAGAGAGCAGTGTAGAGGGCAAGAAAAGTCTTTGTGTTTGGGATAGAGTTTTGAGCTTAATTTAAATGATAATTGGAAGCAGGATGCAATGGGGAAAAGCAGACAATGAGAATACAACAAAAGAATGACCAGGCTAACTGTGAAGAGACATGAACAAGTTCTTTTAAAAACCAAAGGCAGAGATGGTATAAGCTTGGAAAGGCCCCTCCTCCAGCAATTCTGGTTGTTCAAAAAAGTTTTGTTCAAAACCAGAACAAAACCAATGAGAATTCCCATAAAATCCTCAAAAAAATGAGTTTGGATAAATCAAACTGCATTAGCTTGCACTTTCTTATGCCATGAAAAGACAATGGGCTAAATTTCATGAATTTCTTAGCTCGAAACATCCAGGAATAGAGAATTAGTTTATTGCAAACCCAGGACACAGACATCTCAGTCATCTCAGTCCTCCCTACCTAACCTCAGTAAGCTGCGTGCACCTGTGATCTGGAAGAATTTTATTATACTAAAGGAGGAGTTGTCAAAGATGGGAGCTTGATTTGCCTCTCCATCTGCATAAACAAATGGCTGTGCATGGTCTTTGATATCCATATGCAAGTAGTAACTATTCACATGCAAGACATTTGAGTAAATTTATCCAAAATACTCACAAATTTCATCTATAATTCAGTTTATCATGTCCATGCTATGGGCAGCTTTGATGATTTCTCTATTGATATTGGTGGAAGTACTCACTGGCTGAGCACTCACCAATGTCAGTTGAGGTTATGCGTTCAGCCCCGTTGCCAACAAACATATCAAAAAGCTCTTTTTCCTTCCCCGAGGTTTAATTTTGATGTCCTGGATGTCCTGCCTTCTGAAGCACATCACAGCATGTGGAGAAACAGCGAAGGGAGAAGTACAGAACCCAGGTAGGGAGCGATACGCTGGACTGCTGTTTTCATATGCAGTCCCTGAGCCAAATCTGGCCACCTGCATTTTGCTCAGCATTTTGGCTTGTGAATAGAGAATATTCACAGCTGGGTAATTAAATCTATTTGTACTTATCTGCATATGCATATTTTTCAGGTAGAAGTTAAGCATCCATCTTGCAAAATGTAACTGTTGATGTATAGAGATAGCAGTAGTTATTAAAAAAACATTACTTCCATATCAAAATGCAGTTTTCCTCAAAGTTTTCTCTTGGATTTTTGAAATTTTTTAATGGAAATTTGGCCCCAGCTATTTTCAGCGAAAGCATAAGCAACCAAAAGCTAGAAGGAAACGTTTCTTAAATGTGTCCGTGCAGACACATAGCAACTTATCACACATCTAGGGTTCCCACAGTCCTGGAGTCTTAATATTTGGAGCAGATAAACTGTGATGTTCCCCTATCACTTTCTTTTGAACCCCTAGCCAATTACATTTTTTATTTCCCTTTTTTTTTTTAATAATTGCAATAGATATAAAATTTAGAGTGTTCACAACTGCACAACTACAAAGACAGTGTTCTGTAAAGTGACTCTAAGATGTGTGGTACAGAGGAAATCAGCTACGATGATCTAACGAACCTAAAATCTGTAAATCTATTAAACTGCGAACAATAGAAAACTCAGCACTGGGCAGCTGTTTGCGTGAGCTGTTATATAAAGTATCTCTATTAATGGGCATCATGCTCAAATGGGAAATACACTTGTTAGCAATGCAGGAAATTCAATTCTGAAACTAGTCACGGTATATTAGATGATCTATGACAATAGCAGCAACCAGAAGAGCTATTTTAAACTATGTTTTGACAGAGTTTTAATTCACAGTTGATTTATAAGATGATCATGAAGACCTGAAAGTCCATGCAGTGGGTTTCAGCCTGGGGAGAACTTTTCTTTTAATATTTTACATTAAATATAGTTTATTGTTGGCCCATTCTAAAGGTACAGAGCAGCAAGGACAACATAAAACAAAAGTTGGTGTCTTTTGGCAGTTTTGTGGCAGTTCTGAGCATCTTCTGAGCAGGGATCACAAATTACATCCTACTGACAAGCTGAACTATTGTAAAATATAAATGAACTGAGGGAAGTTTTGTTTTTGGCGTCTTTCTTTGGTTTTCAAGGATTTACAGTTTAAACCCATGAGTAGTGCTTATGCCTCTTTTGAAGCTTGAAATGTGTCAGCTGAACACAGGCAATAATTTATAAAGCAATCTCACCACTTCTTTACCTCTCCACCCCTTTCTCCCCAAGAGCCCGGTATTGGCATCACAGTGAGCAGCACCTTGTTGAAGTCCTGAGTGCCTCTCAGGCTCTGTCATGCCCACTCAGAGCACCATGGAGATGCTTAGAAACACTGTGAGGGTATCAAGTCAGCACAGAGAGTATCCAGAAAGCCCCCAGAAAGACCCTGCTGAGTAGGTCCTCTGTGCACCCAACTAATGTCTCTCCTTTCTTTATTCTACCAGCCCTACAGCATCACACTGGCCATGGGCTTCCTCCACCCCTTCCACCTTCATCTCTCACTGGTCACCTCCAATCAACAGCTGGAGCACAATGACAGCCCTTTGCTCCAGAGCTGGAATTGCAAACAAACCTTTTCACAGATGCTTCTCCTGATGTCTGAGAGAAGCTTGATATGGGGTAAATGGAGCACACAGATTAACCCATATATCTGCCAGAAAGGCATAAGGAACTGCCCGAGATGTGCAACTTCCAGTTGGTAACAGGGAGGGCAAGATAACTGATGGCTGTTTTCACCCCAGTGATCTGGAGAAAGTGAGTGAAACAGTGTTGTCCATCACATGCCCTGCTTTACTACACTCCCTGTACCCTTTTATTAGAAGCAAAACCTAGAAGTTAAAACCCTCCAGTACATCAACTCCATTTACATCCCCGGTGATCATGGGGCTCCAATTTTTATATTTATGACCAACTGTTTAAAGTCCATTGCTGTTTTGTTTTTAGTGCCTGACCATGGCTTGACTGTCCATTACTGAGACAATCACTTGTTGTTTGTATTCAGTGAGCAGCACAGGTTAGAGGATGAAGAGATTGCTTTTGGCATTTACCAGTTGTGAAGTTTCTCCACGTTAAACACCTGATTCTAAAGTAAATTTATAATCTTCATTCTTTTGCCACCACAAACAAGAGTTCTACAGATTTTTCCCATTAATTACTATTTTTCATTTTTAGATGTGGATCTAAACATTTAGAATATTGCTTATGAAAGCCCAAGGAATGAATATGAATGGATGACTAATCCCAGTAAACATGCGATCCCCAGCACAGGAGCTGTATCAACTAATGCAAGTTAGGCAGCCTCTTAGTACCTGTGCCAGAAAAATGCTGCTGTTGTACCTTCTAGGCATGGTGGTGAACAAATTGTAGAGTCACAGATCCAAAAAGCTGACATGGACTTCAGCAGTATGGAAAGACTCAGGATTTGGAATGTTTGCCAGTGCCCTAGGAAAGGGTAAACTCACAGCACAGACCCTACCCTTCATGTAAGGTGTCATGGCAGCTGCAGGGAAGACCCCAAGCACTGAATTTAGGTCTTTGCCTTTATATCCACATTTTCTTCTAGCCTTTCACCACTGATGTAGAGGCGCATCCATTTATCAACAGTGGGAGAGGATTTGGTTTTAAACCCCAACACAGCAGTGACAACAGCAAAGCTGGTAAGGAAGGGAAAGCTACAGTTGTTTTTGGAGGCCCAACTCCCAGCCCCAGCTCCTTGCTGCAGCTCTGCCTTGGTCTGCTCCAGGATTGCCAGAGCTACCCACAGCCAAATGGTAAAAGAAGGGACCCCCTCTGTCCCTAGAAAAGTAACCAGGAGACAAAAGGCAGCATCATCCCTTTCTGTGCAATAGCCTTGAGTTAGAACAACTTGCTGGAAACCAGGGATCCATCTTCCTCCCCCACCACCACTCAGGATTCAAGGTGGGTTAAGAGGGTCATTCCCAGTCTGAGAATATTTCTACATTTCAAGTAAAATCAGCGGAAATAAGGAGCTACCTCTGAGGCAGGAACAGGAGTCTGGCAGCCTGGATGAGGGGGAGAGAATCGTTAAGTTTTGTCCCTAGCTGCATGACCAAAAAGTGGCTTGCCACTTTTTTCTTATGTTTCACTCCCTAAAAGTAGACGGATTTAGAGCTGCCTGAGTAGCCTGTGATATTCTCACTGTAGCTTGAAATTCATCTAAATATTGACTCTTTCAGAGGAGGTTTGCTGGAGAAAAGTAGTATCTCAGACTAGAGTATTTGCACTAAACCCCTTGAAGATCAATGAGCCAGAGTGATCAGACAATTTCAGTTGCTTTTGGGGACTGCATTTATCTTACAAGCCAGCCTTAAAATCTGGATTTCATACATTATTCAATGTCCAGATGCACCCAGTCTTTATGTATTTCTTCTTGCTTGTAAAGTTTCTTCATTGCTTTTATTGCCACCGTAGTAATAAAGCTCGCATTTCGATAAACACAGTAGGACCTCCAAAGCTGTATGTATTAAGCAAACATTTTTGATCGAGTCAGTTTGGTGTTAAACAAATACTGATGATTCCAAAAGGAGCTCCCAGGAGTTAGGAAATTAGACATAGGTGCTGCCATATCCTCCATGTAACAGAGTAGTCTTGTGACCCTGGGAAAATGCTTCTGTGGTGTCATTCCTATCCATGTTGCAACAAGCATTTTTCTCAAACTTAAAACAGTGGTTTGCACACCATCTGGCTGTGTATACGCACAGCACAGGGCTCCATGATTTTTCCCTCTGCTTGGCTGCCCTGTTGGATCAAGACCCTAAAGGGCAAATATAAAAAATTACTAGCCTATATAAGCATATGATGCACATAAGTATTTTGAGGGTGTCTGCCTGCACATGAGATGCTGCAGACACCAAAAGACCTTCAACTGTTAGAACAAAAATTTCAGAAGTATCCAACAAGGAAATGAGAAAGGTTTGTAAACCTATCTCCTCTCTGCTTACTACATTCTCCAAGTTTCTCTCCCTGCAGATATTTGATGCCATAGGGGCTGGATCAGATCTTCCACTTAGGAAAAGGCTCTGCAGGTGTGTGATTGCTGCAGGCTGTGTGCAGTATCTCAGAGGTGTCCCCAGCTGTGCCTCATCCCCTTGTTGGTTCTGACTACCAGCTTCCCCTGCCACACCACATATTGTTGCTCTCCCTCAGAAAGTGTTTTCCTTCCTCTGCTCGAGGCATGTAGCCTCCGACTCTCCAAGTAGTCTCTTCTTCATATCAGAGAAAAATTTGCAATTTCCAGTCTGAGGTAATGGGGCTTTGCAGGGGTGCTGGGATGGGGAGTGGCACAAGGGTCTGGCTTTTTTCCTTTCTTGATAATGGTGGTTGTGCTTTGGTCTGTTTTCTGCAATAAATGCTTAGCCTTTGTGTTCCTCACGCTGTTGCTTTAATTTTATATTCCTGTGGAGTAATGTAGTCCCAAAGAGCCTGAACTACCAATATCCATGCTGTATGTTACCCCCCAAAAAAGGTGAGATAGATGTGAAGAGCAGTTATGCTGGCTCTCAGGTGTGGTTTTGTGAGCTCAGGCTTTCAGTAGAGTTTCTCTGGGTTTACAGTGGTGGAATTAAGAAAAGTCTATAGTCTGCTGTGGTAAATAGACTAGGAAGACATGACCTATTAAAAGAGGCCCTTGAATTTCTACTGTGAAATTTCAGCTGTGTTTTATTCATTTGCTGTTATCTTGCAATGATTCTTTTTTGTGTTTTCTTTGTTTTCTGCCTGCAGCTTGTTTATTTGCCAACACTGGGGAATTTTGCTTTTATAAGGTGTTTACAGTGTTTGCTTTAAGGCACGTATTTAAGTATCTGAAGCACTTTGGGTTTTTAATGTTTGAGATAAATATAATATTACTCTGCCATGTACAACATGTAAATATCTATGGTGTAAGCATTGTAAAGTACTTGGAGCTGAATTCCCATTTCCCCAAACATGTGCTGCTTTCAACGCAGGTAGATTAGGATTAAATATAAAATGGCTGCATAAATGAACACAGGGAAGTAAAAATTCCCTTCTCCCAAGGCAGCAGCTTAAGCCCCTGCAGATGGCATTAATGCCCAGGTGGGCTGTGTTCAGGTGCTGTGTCTCCTAGCCGTGGTGGGTATTTGCTGGGTATGGTGTGAGTAAAGAGCTCAGGAGATTTGGATTGAATTCTTTGCTCTGCTACAGTCTGTTTTAATTCTCCGTGTGCCTCTGTCCAGCCTAAAGGACTTCACTATTACTGATGGAAGTTGAGATAAATGCAGTGAAAACTCTGAAAGTCTGAAATAGAAGGTAGCAGAGCTGTGTTGGTAGAGGTGTGTGCTGTTCTGCTAATCGTTTGCAGCTGAAGTCTGCAGAGAGGAGGGAGGCTTTATGCTGAAACAAGTGCGACAGGGTCACACAGGACTTCATATACCTCAGGGACAAAGTTTCAAAAAAGAGTTTCAGTTTTTTATCAACAGTCTCTGGAGCTGAAATTCAAACAAAAATGTTTAAAGAACTCCAACAGTGCCATACAGGTGGCCATCTTGGGGGAACAGGATGGTTGTTAGGACGTCACCGCTGTAAGCTTATTGACCACAAAGTTACGTAGACAATAAGCATAGAAAATGTAAGTGTGAAACTGAAAAACCTTTGGAAAGTGTCTTTGTGAACACGTAGGTTCTCGAAGGATGTTTCCCACCTCTCTATCGATCTGTTGATGTAAGTCACAATGACCGTCCTGCTCGGAAGAAAAGGATTGCTTCCCTGAGAATGTGTATTTGATAAAGATTGTAATCATTGCTCCTTAACAACAGCAAAATCCATCCTCAACTTCACCACATGCAGCACATCGGGAAGCCCTGACTGAGAGGGATGTGTCCTTAGTTAATTGTTGCTGTCTGGATTATTAAGGTATTGTCTGTACATCAAGCTTCGTTTCAAGGGCCACAGCTTGCCTTTTAGGCTGAGTTTGACGCAGGCAGGAACAGAGGGTGCTCAACGGCAGCCTCCAAAGAGGCACTCAGAATGGTGGGAGATGCTGAACCACAGCCCGCATTTCCCACACCGCTCCTTACCAGGCTGCTGTATTTATAGCAGCCGTCTGCATTACGTGGTTATTGCATTCTGCTGAGAATTACTTTGGTGGAGGAATGAGCTTCTGCCTCCAACTGGCATCAGTGCTCTGTTCCTGCTCACGTTGTGGCTCCAGGAGGGCGAGAACCCAATTGCAAAACCATCCGGGCCTCATTATTTATTAAAGCTGGGAAAAACAAGTTATCCAAGCCATAAATACATGGGTAACGTCGGTTAATCCTGCAAAGGCAGTGCTCTTATCACAAAAAGTTCAAGCACAAATAAATTGTTTCTGGGACCGAGAACACATTTACAAATGTGACTGAAGCTCCTGGCAGTATTAAGATGAAGACGTGGTGGGGTTTAGATCATGAAATGAGTGATACTGAGGATAAGCCTGAAACAGGCACCATTACTGCTAGTGCTCAGTATGCTTAGCAGAAGTAGACTTAACACAGTGGCATAAATAAAAACCAGAATGAAGTGTACGTTGCTGGGTAGCAATGTATTACATATAATGAGTTGAACACCTCTTTTGCACTGCGTGTCTGCTTTTGGGGGGGGGGGTTTGAAATCGGGAGTTTGCTTCTGTAGAAGGTTGTGCTGAACTAAGTCTGTTTTGCTTCAGTGCATACCATTAAGATCATTGGTATAAGAGTGGAGATTAAGATTACTCAAAACCAGGATTGTGTTCTTCCAAAATTAATGTACTGCCCTTCTAATGTCTGTATGCAGCAGGCATATGGTAGTATATTGCCTTCCTCTTACATGCATCGTAATGGCTGTTTGTTGGATTATTACCTACCTACTGTATGCTGCAAAAGAGTGAGAAACAAAAGTTTGTATAAATTTGAGCTTAATTGCTTCTCATACTGGTGGTCTTATTTTACGTTATTTCTAAGGGATGAGGGTCTGGAAAAGGTCTGGTAGGCAGGTTTCAAATCCTTTAGAAAAAAAAACCCTAATCTGCATCTCTTCTTTTAGATCCCGCTCTAATCTCTTTGACTGTTATGATTACAGCAGACTTCTGAAGGTTTTCCACCAATTATAGTCTTATTTCTGGATGTCATCGGTAGAGCTTAGAAGGGTGCTTTTTTGTCTTCCTCTCTCCCCACAATAAAGCAGCTGCACAGAAAACAGATGGCGCAGAGTCAATCCAGTTGAAATTAATGGAGTCAGGCTATCCACACAAATCTTTGCCACGAAAAAGGAGAGATTTTTTTTTTCTCAGTGAGTTGCATACAAGATGTATGTTGTTTGTAAAGGAATTTAGTTCACGTAAGGGATAAAAAGCTGTAGCCAGTGAAGAGGAAAGCCTGCTTTTTAAATCAAAACTCAAATATAAGTACACTGGGAGCTGTCACACTGTCTTAGTGAAATTTTTCGTGTTTGTAGTTGAAAAATGGAATAATATTTCTATTCTGGCAAAGTTCTGCTTAAACTATACCTGTGCATGCAATGGTACAGCACACAGCCAAGCTTTACATGCAGATGAGTAACAAATTTGTAACTGGACTGGACTCATTTGAACCCACATGTGGCAAGGACCAAGTTAGCCTCTAACTATGCAAATACTCTTTAAAAAAAAACTGATCAAAATTGTGTGGCTGCGTGAATAGGCATTTGTACTTTGGTGTTTAGAGGCTTTGTCCATAAAAATCTGGTTGCATAGGGGAGCAGATTTACAAAGGTCTTTTGATGTCTACTGGGAGTTTCAAAAACACTTAAGCAATTAGGCTCTGAATACTTTTACGACTGGTACAAATGAGGTGACTAACTTATGCAGGTGCTTCTGTGAATCCCACTAGGCTCATATGTGCATAAATAGGTGCCTAAACAAAGTTTATACGTTTGCTCCATGGTCCCTAAACCTTTCAGTGACATATTTTGTTCCTTCCTCTGAGTAATAGAATTGTCTTCTTGCTGTGAGTAATCCACTTGTCAGGAGCTAATGTTGTGTCTTGCAGCTGCTCCGTGCAGGTGGGGTCATGGCTGGTGTTGAGCCAAGTGAGCTAATTCTCCTTCTTCTGTTGCTGCTGCTTGGAAAAAGTCCAAAAGTGTGTTGCCTGTACAGAGGGAAGAAGAGCGTTTTGGAGCACACCTGCTTTTGGCACCAGGGAATAGTAGCCCGGATTTCTAAGAATGGTTCGTTAAGGACACGCTTGCAGAGCGTGGTAGATGTGTACTAGCCAGCTTGGCTAACGTGGGGCTGTCAGGGAAAGTGCTGGGTGGATGTGTTAGAGACTTCTTACTGAAAGGATGTGTCACAGTCTGGATGCATTAAATAGATCTGTGTTGGGGCTGGTGTCTTACTCTGTTGTGAGAAGACAAAATGACAAGTGTACTCTAAGCAACAATCTTGCGTGTTTTCAACAAAAATATAAAAGCTTTTTTTTTTATTCACAATAATCAAGGAGTTAGAAGAAGAAATGGCAGATATAATGAGGGTGAAAAAGCTTTTCAAGAGGAATATCAGAGATACTGATTAGCAATGAAATGTGGCAGGTTATGTACAAAGAGGAGAAGCTGCCTCAGGATTGCAGCAGAATCCCATTGCCAAAGGTGTAAGCTCTTTACAAACAAAGCATCAGGAAGCCTAATGCAGCCCTTGCTCCTGGAGTGACAGAGAGAAGCGCTGGAGGCCACTGGGCAGCAATCAGAGAATCTTATTTTCTGCCTCTTTGACACAAGTGGCATTACATGGTGCGTGGCCTTTATTTGCGTTGCATTTGGGCTTGTGTACTGACATTTTTGTTTTGGCAAAAGGCACATCTAGTTAAGTATTGCCGTTTCACGTGTGAGTGTTGGCTGGAGAGGAGGGAGAAAAGGAAAACTTTCTAAAAGTGAGCCCATTAGCAGGAAAGGGAAAACTACTACCAGCTGATATTTAGGGTGAAGTTTGCGATTGTCAGCCAAACCATCAGGCATTTTACCCATATGCTTTTCTGCTTGAAACATTTTATTCTCTTCTACTTCAAGACTCAAAGAGCCTTCAGGGATTTATAGCATTTACTTAAAAACAGCAAACATTTTCAATTATTTCCACACTGTTCAGGGACCATAATTTACTTAATGCTATGAACAATCACATTTCTCAGGGACTGCTGCGAAATGTCACCTCTAAAGGATGGCTCCCTTGTTGGTAGCAGTGAAAGCCCCGTTTGTAGTTTTCATTTTTTATTTTGATTTAATTTTCAGACAATTCAACTTTCACACCATGCATGAGTGACTAAATTCATTTCACTTGTCAGAAGAGAAAAATTTTCATAATTAAAAATCTAAGACAAAGGTGGCCTTTTGCTTGCCGACCACATATTTCACATCTGCTGTACTTTCTTCTTTTGTGGTTGGCTTTTGTTCTGGACGTAGTCTTAGGTTGGGTTTGGTCTTTGGGTTTTTTCCCCCTCCTCAAGTCATTATCAATGGATGACCTTCAAGAATTTGTTTTAGCTTTAGAAGAATTTCAGTGAAAGATCCAGATGACCCGTGGATGAGAATCCTGTCTGTCTACACAGAGACAATGCACTCTTATTTTTCAGGCAAGTGAAATACAAGTTGATATCACGTGTAATTGAGCTTTTTATATGCAGAAATTTCCCTAGGAGTGCCCTGGTGTGAAAAGCTGTGTGAACTTGCTTATTGCCCTGTCTAAAACCAGACATGTTCCAGTAAGGTTGTCCTGACACATTTATCTCATGCTTCTTTAGTTGATCTCCTGTAGCTATGAGTGACCACCAGTTGTGCAGGGGGTCTCTGTGTGTTGTGCTGGGAGCTGGCTATTGTATGGGAATAGTCTGAATTTCTTTCCTGTGACGTGGACAGTCAGTGGGCAGAGAAGCTGAGGAATCCCATTCCCACCAATGACTTAATGAGTAAAGACTAATTTAGTTACAGTTTGAACTGGCCTTAGATCTAAGTCCAGTGCAAGGTGGTAGACAAAGTTGATAGCAAAAAGGTTGTAGTTCCACTACCTGCTTTGCCCAGGGAAACTGGGCTGTCTGCCTGCCCGCTCAGTCCAAGCACGCAAGCAAACTTCTGACAGTTGGGGAGGGTCTGTTATCTCAAAGCACACATGGAAAAAGCACACTGTGTGGTTCTCATGAAAGTTGGTCTCGTTTTCATTAAGAATCCATGCACTATTTTCTAAATGTACTTGCCACTAAAACCTTATGCAAATAATTATTACAGCTAAGCCATGGTTGTAATTTCCATTTCACTGAGGTCAGTTGCGTTACATTTTTAGGATTACTTGCTGGTGGTATAAATGGCTTATGTTTCTCTTTGAGGGTGCTGGTTTTAAATTAAATATAGAGCTTGGATGTGTGCATCTGCTTTAAACTTGCAAGCCGCTAATGTGCTCTCCTTAATCAAAATCCATTACCTTCCGTGAGATGCAAAGGATTAACCCTTAAATGACTCTAGGGACACTAGTCAGTTAAAGTTGCATTGATAAAGTCAGTGCTAACAGTATTTATGCTCTTCTGTTGAGATAAATGGTCCCTGGGAAGAACTGGGGACTGAACTAGGCAAGCCAACAAGCATAGAATTTCAGTCTTTTCCAAACATGGCTTTAAAAGGATTATTCCTCCATCCTTTACTTTTTTTTTTATTTAAACTGGTTAAAATTTCTCTAAATGCTATATACATCCTTCATACAACCTGGTAAAGTTTTCTCTGCTGCCAGGAACATGCCTTTTAAAGATATGGAAACACAGATGCACATGCGCTTATGTTAACAAAAGTTTATCTTTCAGTTAGCCAAGGTAGAAAAAAACTGAGATAATCAGAGTTTTCATCTGCTACAAAAAAGTGAAGGAGAAATTAAATTTAATTTTAAGCTGCATAGAGTGCATACTGGAAATGAATTGTACTTTTAATTAAGTTTGTCAGCATGTTATGCATGGCTGAAGCTTAAGGAAATATTATGGAAGTGTGTAAATGTAGGGCTATAAAAGGTAGCAATTTATCTGGGATGTTTTTTGAGGAGAAACATGGTACATGTGAAAGATCAACCACTGTGCAACGAATCTGTGTTATCAAAAAAATGGTCCAATTAAAGAGTTCTCCCCACCAACCTTTCCTCACTAATATCTCTCATCATCTGAGGGGGGGGGGGTGTGGGGTGGGGTGTGCTGCTTCTTGATGAAGAAAATGTATTATTTATTTAGTACGAACATAGTTGCAAATTTACACACTTATAAATTTAACCAACACAATGGATTTACCCCAGCTAGTAGTAATCTAAATATTTGAGTACCAGGAAAAAACACTTTTGTATCTTCCTCAGCCTTGCAGAAGTTCCAGTCTGCATCTCCAAAGAAAGCTCCCAGTACAGCACGCTGTTACTTACGTGGGCAATGGGCTTTCAAGAGCTGAGTGCCTGCTTGTCCTTCCTGACTCCAGAAGGTCATATTGTTACTGAGTTCTAATTTAGGGATGCTTATTTACATGTTCTAAACTTGAGCATGTTATTTCACCTTTGTGCATGAACAAATGGAAATGTCTATGCTGATCCCAGTAAACCTACTTAAGCATTGATTCTTCTCCATCAAAGGGAATTGAAGCAATTAATTGTCCTTACAAGTATCTTTTTACCACTTTTTTCAAGGAGTTTCCCACTAGTTCTTATCTCTTGTAGAGGAGGGCAATTTCTTTTATTATGATTTGTTCTTCCATCTCTTCTGCAGAGCAAACAGGGTCTTGTGCATCTCCCCTCTTTGTATCAGCCATCCAAGTAACCCTCTGAGTCTGGGGTGGGTGGAATTGTTCTCTGGGCCACCTTTGGGGGACACGTATCAGGTACAATTAACCCTGGTGGAATGGGGCAGGAGCTGTGGAGGACAGGAGATCTTGGTGCTCCACTTGCTCGGAGAGGACTTCTGTGTCAGAGAGCTTTGCTTTGGCCACTCTACTTCCATTGAGAAACCCATGTTTGTGCAACCTGAAAGGGGCTGGAATTCTGGTGCTTGTGCATCTAAGGGAGGTTTGCTGTAGTTTCTCCCCAGGAGCAGGGTATAATCTGAGACTTTAACTGTCACAGAATTGACAGAATCCTGAAGTCTCAATTTACTTGATGTGAGTCAGCTTGAAAACTCTTATTTATTTGTCGAGCAGCATCCTCAATATGCCACAGGAATCATTAACCTACGTAAATTAACTGCATCCTCAAAATGTATAAACAAGCTAATTTTAAGCATCCTCCAGAGCTGAGTGAAACGTATTTTGTGTGCTAAAACATTGAAAATTAGAATACATGATGGTGAGAAGAATAGTATTTAACACTCTGAGTGGTTTTAATCTTCAAAGAGCTTAACAAACATTAGACGATTAATAATTTAATAAGTGATGTACATTAAAGTGTAAATAGTGCAAATAAAATTTTGATTCAGCTTTCATGACTAAAGATTTTTTCAAATAATGTTGGTGTAAAATTAATTGAGCAGCTAAATGAGCTTGTGCATTCACTTACCTTTTAAACTTGGAGTTTCAAAAGTTATTGCAGTAATATAAAACCTTAAAGTATTTAAAAACAAAGAATTGCATTTACTTTCTTTTTAATTTCTGGATTGGATGGTCAATAAATATCATGGCTGATAAGTAAACAATTGTTAGAAAAGTCCTATGCTGGACTGTTACACTAGCTGTCGTGCTAAATTGCATTTCCAAATGACACATCTTCCATTTGATACTTAGAGAACAAATTAGGCAGAAAAGCACCTCATATTCCTAAATACTTTTAGCCAGTGGGCTTTTCAAGGTTAAATAGACAACACACATGATTTTTGAAGTAGTAAATGGTGCTACTAAAAATCCATTAATATGCACATTAGCAAAAATTTGACAGGCCTTCATGGCAGTTGTTGGAGATGACTAACAAGGGTTGTTTCAAAGGACCAGCTAGACTTCCACAAGGTTTGCTTTGTTAATTATTTGTTACTCTGAGTGCAGTGATAAAAGCATGCTAATATGCCATAGAAGCCTTTTCTTTCCCCTGGCCCAATTAAGGACAAACTCATCTTTTGGGCAAGGTAGTACAGTGGCATGTCTTCAAAAAGGTGGGGTTTTTTTAACTTCTCTTTTTGCTGTTTCTGATTCTCTAATTATTATCAGGAAAGGAACAATCCACTGACTGCAGACAAGTGAATAGCATTAGCTGTTAAGTTAGTAAATATTTGTATTTGCAATAGCCACCAAAAGTCCAACAGTATGGTGGGAATCCTAAATGAACATTTAGGAAATAGGTCTTCATCTGCTACAAGATGACCCAGGACCACAGGCCACCTTTGCCTACAGAAACTTACACTGACAGTGGATTTGCCCACTGATTATGTGGAATGAGCATGCAATGAGCTTTTCTGCACAATCATACTTTTCTAAAATCCAGCTATTTATACAGAACCCTCATGACTGACAGTTTTAGCTTGAGGAAACACCTGGGCTGATATTTTGTGGCTCTTGTATAAGTAGACCGGATGCTTGCCACAGTTTTCTGTAAATCCTGCTTCTCTTCAGCAAAAGCACTTCAGCATATGCTCAGCTTTAAGCCTGGGGATGACATTCCTGTCCAGCAAACCACTTAAGCAAATGCTTATGTTTCAGGGTAATGGTAGCCTTGCATTAAGTAGATGCTTGCCTTTTAAAGAGACAAGCCAATATTATTCTTTGTTTATATTTCCTTAGCTAGCAGTTGTAGACCACCCAACTCCTCCTGTACTTCATTTGCAATCAGGATCAGTACCTGATTAATTGAGCAGCTAAACAAGGATGTTTTGCAAGACCTTGGAAAACTTATATCATTCCTGCTCTCCCTGTGATATTTCCTTGATAAAGTAGGTTAGAGGTGGTCCCCCCTGCAGGTCTGGAGTTGAATATGAGGCTTGTGCAATGTGAGGCAAAAGGCTTCTGTTTCCAACATGTATTTAGCACAGAGCTTTTAGCAGTCCTGAAGCAGTATGTAATGGTTCACACCAGATCAGCATTATCTACCTCTGAGCTGTTTCCTCCTTAATCAGGCTGATGCTGAGAACACTTGGGGATATTTTTCTTGTTTCTCCAGTTCATTGTACAACACTTTCATCCACCCTCAAGCATCCCCAGATGAGTATTTTTAGTATGCATAAGAAAATTTCGATCACTGAAATCCTTGGGGTGTTTTGAACGTTCTCAAAGTTAGATTTTTGCACTGTCAGAAGCATTTACACTACTCTTATCCTCATAAGCTCTATGGCTGTTGAAAAGCACTGCTGCTGCCCACTTCTCAGAGGTGCTCTCCCCCTTTGCCCTCTTACCAAGGAGGTGTCAAAAGTACTTCGTTGCTTTTGCTCTGCAGAAAGGTCCCCTGAGAGATCTTGACTTGTGTGCTTGACCATCATACTCCTTGGGAAGGTGGGAACAGGCTTCGTATTCTGTGCATCTCTCACGAGGCTTTCTGGGACTTCACATTACCTCCTGCTTTTTCTATCAGCTCAGCATCTACTCTTCCCTCATTAAACACTGCATCACTATGTCTTCACTTAAGAACATAATAGCTCTTTTAAGCTGTTCTGTTTCTCTCTTCTTCAGAATTGCACAGTTAAATCTATTTGGCTTCTTGTCAGTTTACTCTTCCTGAATACTGAAATGTGGTGGTTTTTTCCTTTAGCTAGTCACTATGGAGCGTCATTAACAACTTCAGCATTGCTTAATCCTAAAAAATAAATAAAAATGAGAGCAAAGTGATTCATGATTGTGCTCCTGCACAACAGGTCACAATGTTCTACGTAATCAGCTTCTTTCAATATGTGTGAAAAAATTAATTTTCATTCTGTCTTAAAAATAGCACCTCATTGAACTGAATTGAGACAGTAAAATTACCGTAAATGGAAAGATGATATTAAATGTATGGAAACCACCTTCACAGGCTGTACAGGTACTGAGGAGAGAAAAATAAGAGGAACAATGGAGTATTGATGAAGAAATTATTACTAATGGCTTGAAAATTTAACGGTCCCCAGGTAGAGTTTGGATTGAAGTAGGGAAGTGTCAATACCTGGCTCAGATGTGAGTTGAGAGTGGATCGGCTGGGTCCACAACTGACTAAAAGTGCTGGTTTTGTGCCAACTTCTGCCACCAACCTGCTGTCTGAGTTTCGCAGCCCTTTGTCTCATTTTTCACTGGCACAAGGCGATGAGATGCTGAACCCTAGGCTTATGGGATGATGCTTAATCACTGTGAGTTGACGTTTGCAAATTTGCAGCTTGGTTGCTTTCCCATGGTGTGCAAAAACCACACAGTCTTGAGTGTGCTTTTCTTGAAATGAGCTGTTTGCACCCACCTTGTGTTGGCTGACAGTGAAGGCATTTGGGGACTGGATCGCCCAAAAAAATCTTCAGCAGGACAAGCAAACTGACCTGCATCACAACATGTTGCAGTGTTACACCGTCCTGCCTTCCATTGTGTGTGTTGTTTTAGCAAGGGAAAAGGGTTTTGGAGAGGAAATCTGTGTCTACTGGAAATGACCATTCCTTGCCCCTGCCCATGTAATTGGAGTTGGATTCCTTCTTTCTTTGAAGCTGACTAATGTAGCTTATCATATAAAACCCATTTACTCAGGCTATATGCGGGAGGAAGAAGGGTGAACTTCCCCGTAATGCTCACGAAACACTTTGATATCTTAGCCTGGAAGGCACCATAGAAGTGCAATGGATTATTATTAATGAATTAAGTAAATGATTAATTTAGTTAAAAGCTAAATTATTTAATAATTCATTAAATTAGCCCCAAATGTGACAGCAGCAATGAGACAAGCACTTGGTCTGCAAAGCAGTAACACAACTCACATTAAAAAGTTGTTTTCTCCATTATTTAATGAATTAAAGCTTTGGTTATAAACAAGTCATCCAACAGCCTTTTCAGTCATAGTACGACTGATGTCTCTCTGGTGTGTTGTTACAGATGATAGCAGTGTGAGATGGGGAGACAAGATGAGGTCGTTCCTAATGAAGAAGAACTTAACCTTTTTGGCAGTGGGATGTCTAAAACTAATTAATCCTATTCTTAGAAACTAACTGAGGTGAATAAAGATATGTCATTTAACAGAAACTTCCCTCAGGAGAACAATTGGGGGTTTACCAAAACTGCAGACATTTTGCAGAACTTAAGCAAATTTTCTAAGTAAAACCACATGTGTGAGAGAGAGAAAGTGAAGCCAGGTTCATTTCTAATATGTGGTTTCACTGAAATCAATTAAACACACCAAAAAGGAATTTTAGCTTGCTTAATTTTCAGCTGTACAACTAAGCCAGCATTTTAGTGTGTCCCTCTTCCTCCAGACAAAATTATTTGAAAGCAAAAATGAGAATGGGGTACTTCTTACCATGTTTTGGTTTCCCTTCTCTGCAGTAAGAGGAGCTTTTGAAATAAGTGCTTGCCACAAATGGCTTGAACACCTGTGTAGTTTGGACTGCACACTAGACCCAGCAGTAACTGGTGAGGTTGTTGTGGATTAAGAGCTGGGTGACACCATCACAGATAGTAAGAGGAAACTGCCTTGAGAAGATCACAATTTCAATACAGAGTACGGTCTTCTGAAGATTTCAAGGAGCAGTCGAACATAAGTTCAAGGGTGGGTAGCAGCTGTATGTGCAATGGACATGGTGAGAAATAACTTCTCTGGTTTGTGGATTAATTAATTAGTGTAGGATATTTCTGAGCTTTTCCCCAAAATAGGAGCTGAAAGAATGTGACTGTAGAAGGAGCATTTTTGTGATGGTAGGCACTTATCCAGGATGTGGGAGATCAGAGGTGAAGCCAGGCTTGGGCTGAGGTTCTGTGTGCTCACCCAGCTGCCTCTCCATATGGAGCAGTCCTAACTGCCTGGAGAAACTTGGCTCCGTTGCAGGGCAATGCCTAAAGGAGAACAATTGTCTGTTTACAACGTCATAGGGGCCATGTATTTCCCTCTTCTCCATTGAGCAGTCCAATTAAATGTTTACTTCCTTCTTTCCAGAAGCTTCATCTTGGAGGTCCCCAACAAATATTTTGATAAACTTACTGTAAAAGGTGTTTTCCAGCATAGTAATGTTTCTAAACAGGAAGGTGCCCCATCAGAAATCCTTATCCAGCTTTAGTGAGCACTTAATAGAACTGATCTATGTCCTTAAACTTCCAGAGCACCTCTGGTCTTTGCAGCTTAAGCACTGCCCTTTCTTCCTGGAATCTGCAAGGACTGTCCCAGGCAGATGTCTCAGGCTGACCTGGGCAGTCAGAAAGGTCAAGGCAGTCAGACGTAGTAGGGAAACGTATCCTCAGGCTCTTTGCAATACAGTGAATCTTCTTTTGTGCTCAGCCCTGTGTTCCTTTTCCTTTCCAATTCTCTTTTGCAGACACATGAATGCTAACTGACACTGCCATTATCATTTTACAAGGCAGAAGTCAGGCTGCATTTGGGAAGAGCTATTTAGCCAGTTCCATGAACTCATGCAATTTAGATCATCTATCAACGACTGGAGTCTAGGCCTTGATTCTGTAACATCCCAGGCATACAATTAAATCTATCATCCTAACTTGTCCAATTGAAGTCTGCTGGCAGGCACAAGGCTTAAGTTATGTATGTCCTTGAAGGATTAGACCTCTTATTCTTCTCTAGCACTTCAAATAGAATAGGTGGAAGCCAATTTCTTGTAAAGTTCACTGTATCTCCACCTGCAGAGTAGCTGTGGGCAAAGGGCCCTGTGTTTTATGACTATTAATAATTCTAGCCTGTGCTACAAAAATATACGAGAAGCTTCAGCAATTTTTTCAGCTCAGTACTTAAATTCTAGAATTAGACTTTGAGACATCTTGTTTCACACATAATGCAGAGGCGGAGAATGGAGACAAGTTGTCATGCATGAATGAAGATGCTGGGAATTAGATGAAAGAAATTTTCCCACCTCCTAATAAAAGTCAAAAGTGACTCATATGAAATAGAGGAGATTAGCAGTGGCCAATAACTTGAGTACTGTTTTGCTAATGTTTGATGTTGTATGTTCTTATGAAAAAGATGACCCCAGAAAATCTGTGTGAAGCACCCAAGAGACAGAGACTTGGTGGTTTCATGAAAGGGCCATTTTTAGGCCGAAATTTTGAAAACAACTCTCTCTGCTCTTTTCTTCCTCAAATCCACAGTTCTTTAAATCTGAAAAAGGCTTCTAGAAGGATTTCTTGGTCTGCTCATAAAACAAGAGTTGGCAGGTTTCAGAACATCTATTTTGTACAATAAGAAAGAAAAATTATCTCAGGTTAGTGGCCATTAACATGTCAGCTAGATAAATCAGATGTCTTCTACCCTGGATCTTAATAATAACAATAAAAAAGTCCACTTGGGACAATGAAAAGTAGGAAAATAATCACCAGTAGACCTTTATTTCCCCCAGGTTCCAGAAGGAAACTATGAAAATGTTAATTCACAGAGGCACTTAACAATGCATTGCTTAAATTTATCTATAACATGAATTCTGGCTGACAAAAAGTTACTTAAAACTAATTTACACTATCCATCATGAAGTATCTCTTCAAGTGAAAAGATTTAGATTTTAACGTAGGACCATAAAATCCCAAGGACTTTTGGACTGTGAACAATGTGTTCAACCATCCTCTTAAGAAGCAAGCATGATCTACAGCCTCTGGAGGCTTTGTACCTCATTATTATTGCTGACAGGAGATCTTTCAAGATCTGTGTGTTTGACAAGGTAGAGATCTCAAAAAAAACCAGCTGGAGTTTGGCCTGAATTCTTACTACCTGTAATTTCTAGCTTTGCAACAGGTGGGAGGTCATTTGCATCTGCTGTAATCATTGCAAACAGGAATTTCTCTTGGTGGTAACAGGACTTGACTTGGGACCAGCAGACAGATTCTGCAAAGGTCTTATTAGTGTGTCTTGGGAGAAAATGGTCTGTTTCTTTCATTTCAAGAGGGAAAAGGCCATAAGGCTTGTGGGTTTGGTGCTGCACCAGGGTAGGTTTCCAGATACAGTTGTCAGTGAAGGTCCAATGAAAGAGGCAATGAGCTTAGAAACAAATATTGCCTGAACTGCTGTCTTTCTGCAGACCACAAGGACTGCACCAGTGGCAGTGACGTCTCTTTCCTCCTCCTGCATGAAGATAAATTATGTGCTGAAGAATTCCTGTTCTAAAGCCTTTTAAGTAGAATTCCTGCAAAAGAGCTGCTGAACTTTTTCCCTGTGAATCTCTTTTCTACTCATCCTACAACTAAGCTACTTTACAAAGCGGCCAAGAAATCCTCCAGCTTCGTTTCAAGTTTGGGATTTTCATACGTGTAGGTTTCAGTCTCTTTAATGGGAGAGAGCTGAGAGAGATGACATAATCATGTATTAACAACACAATGAGCTACTTACTATCCTCTTTGACGCTGGAACTTGGCTCTGGGGAGGCTGTCAAAGCATCATCTATTGGAAGGAGCAAAGGTGAGGCATCGCACTGGTGTTTTTATGAATATTTCATATCTTAGAGCAGTAACCTGTCTATTCCCCTCACAGATGCCTACTTAGGCTTTAAACAAAGCACAGAGTGTAGCTATAAGCAGGAGTACATTCATTTACATTTTCCTTTGTACATCGGTAAGTTGACTGAAATCTCACGGGCAGAGTGTGAAAACACTGCACTGTGTAGAGGAAGAAGGGAGGAAAAGAGACCTGGAGGGTTTAACAGCACTTTTCTTGTACTCCTCTCCAAAGAGGAGAAAAGCACATAATAAAAAAAAAATGGTAACAAGCCTCATTTGCTGCCCATGCCTCGCACTGTAGAGGCAGTGGTCGGACTGGTCCTGCCACGTCCCACCCCAGGATGCATCACTGCCGTGTGATGCCGGAGGACAGGAGCTGTCCCCCTGTGCTGCTCCCAGTACACAAACAAGCTGCTTTGATTCCACCACGCCAAAGGACACCATTGCTCACACATGTACGCTCCTAACAGTGATTGCCCTTTCTGTGACTCTTGCTGTTTCATTTAATCAGCAGTTTCGAGGCCAGGCTACTTCTTTAGAAGATATTACTAGAATGAAATAAAAAAATAATCCAAAGTCTCTCTCAATAGCATTTAATGTCTCGTATACTGGTGTTAACCTCTAGCAGAGTTCCCTGGAATTATCATTGATGGTGGCCTACAGATCAACTTTAAATTTTGTTTCCTGGCATTTTCTGGACTACTTCACACTATAAAGTACTGATAGCTCTGCAGTAAAAAGTGGAAATTGTGTGTAGTTTTTTGGTATTAAGGTAATGACAACTTTCAGCAATTTTTTTATTTCACAAACTTTCACAGCTAACAACCTTCAAAAGGAGCATAGCCTGGTGTATTTTTCTATGTGCTTGTGCTGCAAGAGGAAAGTAGGTAGTTCAGAGGACTAGCATCGAAATGCCACGTGTAGTAATTTGACACACAACTGCCATTAACAATAATGGGAATTGTATGTTTGATGATCCATCACGCAGAGCAAAGAAAATTCAACCCTGGGGGTTTACTGTGCAATGTTTAAAAGTGCAAGGCAAAATATGGAGCCAAGTAAAGAGTAAGAAGCTTGTTTCTCCTTTCCTGCCTGTAAAGAAATGCAAACAGCAACATTTTGAAGTCTGTTAATCCACACCTTTGTTTTGTTGTTTGGAGTTTTTTGACTGATGGAGAAAAATAAAGAGTTTCTCAGCCTGACTGTTTCAGTTCAGATTTTGAACCCAGCTGCTTGTAACCAGGTGATTAAGAACCCACCTTGCTCTCAACCTCGGGGCTGGGCACTTACGGGGTCAAGAGCTTTGCTTGCTGACTTGCCTCCGTCTTGAAATAAGTAGGCTAAGCTGTGTAAATGGCATGAAGGCCCAGAAAAGCCTTGGCTGTGCTCCTCTCCCTGGTGTTATTTGATGAGCTACCTCAGCACTGGAGCCAATTGAACAAATAAAATAAAACCACAGCTTTCATATGAGTACTCCAGCTACTTTTAATTATTAATTTCTTGAAAGTACAAACATAAAAATGTTCTGGCATAATTTTGATGTTTGTTTAGTCTCTTTTCATGGATTTTTGTTTTGTTTCCCAAAAGAATACTCAGTTTCCTAACCAAATTTAGTTGGGATCTGGCTTGCACATCTGAATGGGGAGGCAACTAACTCTCCATGAGAGAGGACCTCAGTGGAGAAACAAGACAGTGCCTCGTGCTTAAGAACAAAATCTGTGCCAACACAATTCATTAGATTTCTAAAACCAAATGGACCACTGGGTCAGGTTCTCCTGCTTCCCACATGGCATAGCCTATAGAAGTTCAGCCCATTCTTGATTACTGACCCAAAAGGCCATTGCGTGGTAAAAACACTTTCTTGTTGATTTTTCTTATTTAAGACACATTCTTCCTCTGAAAAGTCAAAGTCTTCTTGGCAAAAGGTCAGCCTCTCTTTGTGCTCTGGGCTCTGTCCATCCATGTCAGCAACAGAATGTATTTTCCCTTCTTATTGCTCAATCAGTGACGGAAACCAGACATAAGTACAGGGTAAGTGTTGGACCTTAGCTTTAGGTGTACACTCTATCTCTCTTACTTGCACACATGAGCTCAAATGAGTTACATTTGTAGGAGTCTGCTAAAAATGTGAATTGGTGATTTGGGAGCCCAATTTGACTGTTTGTGAGTGAGTGTGAAAAGTGAGCAAATGGGAGAAGGGAGCAATGTGAGTTTCAGTTCCAAAGTGGAGTCTGCACATCTGGCACACAAAGATGCTTTTGAGTTGGAGACAGGGTACATCTGACATCAAGGTTTGAGATAATTAATGCTGGTCTCCTGTGAATCACTTCAATCTTCGTGTTTCATACTAAGTTGGAGTTCACCTTCCCTGAAATTTCTTTCCCTTCAAGCTTTCATTTCTTGTCTTGCCACTGCCTGGAAAAATAAGTTATGTGGAAGATAAGCTGAAGGATTGTTCTTAGGTAGGTGTAAGGTTTTCTTTTCTTACAGTTAGTTGTAGTTCCTCACTGTGCCCCTTTGAAGGCATCTCTACAGTGTGACATTTCAAAAGGAAAGAGAAGAGCAGCCGTTGGATGCTGGCAGAAGAAGGGATTTGGTTTAAGTTCCTTCTGTGGGCAATTTAAATTATTATTTTGTCTGGAGAGCAGACTTGTTTCACAAAGTGGGAAAAGCTCCATCGTTTGGTACATTTAAGAACAGTGAAGAAAGCATTAAAAATGAATGACCTGGCTCAGCATTAAGGGTTTTTGTTGGGTTAGAAGCAGAGTATGGACAAAGCAGTCTAATAGCCTTTTTTTCAGCTGTGGTTTTCATAGTCCTAAAATAAACTTCTTTTGAATAATTCACTGCCCTGTGTTCCCAGTAAGCTTCCACCTGCCCCTTTCGCAGCACATATTTGTATTAATAAATGACGTTACATTTGTTAAGTCATTTTACCACCAACTCTCCTACTTTTTCTGTATTTTTTGTGACCTAAGAAGTCCTTTGCAAAAAAAATCTTGCTAAATATTTTCATTAGGTATGTTTTATAGCCATATCAAGCAATGATAGGATGGATGTTCTTTTAACACTATAAATGCAGAATGGTGTGCGCAGTGATACACCTAATTTAGTAATGGAATATTGAAGACTGCACACAAATGACACAATTACAGTTTAGGCAGTTAAAAAGTCATTTTCCTGTGCAAGTTCCTCACTTGCATGCACGGTGGCACAAGGGTAATACAATACATAGTTGTTTATGCTCTGGCTATAAAAAGTAGAGTTTAGATGATAATACTTGAGATCTGCATTTATTTAATATTTTTTTTTATTGCCACTTTTTGACTGACAGCTCTTCAGAAAAGTGTTTCTCTGGACTATGTTTGTTTGTATTTTTAGGGTAGAAGTGTATGCTTGTGTCTATTAAGATCTTGTGTTGTCTGTCACTTTCATTTTTTTTCAATCATGTACCTGTCATTTTTTACTAAAACATGACTCCCATTTTTAGGCGGGCTGGTTTTTCCCCCTCTTTCTTCCAACATCCCTTGAAAGCTAGTTTTTCTGAAAACATAGACTGCATCTTCAGAACCAACCCTTAAAACCTGCTCCAGCAATCAACTGCAGGTGCAATTTTGTGAGTACAACCAATTGCAGGAGGAAATTATAGAACTTAAAGATCAAGCATCTCCCTGATTTGTAAGCACAAATAGCAAGTATAAATGAAGTCGATGGGAACTGTGAGTGCTGAGAGCTTCTCGGTGTAAGGCTGTTGTTTGCACCCACAAATTAGATGATAAGAAATCAAATCCCAGTATTTGCAGGGTTGGTTGATTGCAGGATTGATGTGGGAGCCTGAGATGAAGTCCCTCTAAAAATGTGACCCTTGAAGCTTACTTGTGCTTTTCTGATAAACATAGGATTTGTCATGCACCATTGGCTAATCTATCTGTTTTGGCATCTTCAGCAGTGGATGGTATCACTTACTTCATATTAAAAAAATTAAATTAAAAAGTGGGACAACAAAATGTAAGGCTGTAGGGAATGCATGGAAGTTGCTTGCAGGAAGCTAAAGGGTGATTTTTATAGTGTTCAGTCTTGTATATGCTGTTGCCCTCCATCAGCTGTAAGAGTTAGCTCACAGGTCCTGAGACAGGAACTGGGCAAGAAATTCATCCTGTCCAGTTACCCATCCTTTCCTTACTGTGCTTGGGTCTCTGGAATCATACTCTTCAGGCAAAGGCAAATTACATCTCTGTACATTTATGGTCCCCATCTCTGTGCAGCCAGGTGGCCACAGAAATTGTAGTGGATAAATTGCTGTATAATCTCTGTGCTGCTTTGTGTGTTTCTTGAAAAAGAAGTGTGAAATGTTTTATGCAGTCCCACTGTTGGGTTATAGGTTAAACTCAAATCCAGTCATATTTCCTGTATCGTTTGAGCCTCTTGCACTTTAGACTAAAAGGTAATCATTTACTACTGGCTATCCAAAATTTTATATCTATATATATCTCGGGGGTTTCCTAATATACACTTACTAGTTTGAACTCGACCATAATTACACCCTTATTATCTTCATAAGCTTTACTTATCTCATTATCAACTCCTTCCTATGTTGGAGGTCAGTAGTGTATCCCTTTTATTAGCCATTTAATCCTTTTACCCAGTAGCTCCATTCTCATTGATTCACTTACTATATTTCTCTGCAGCTAATATTTCTGACATTTCAGACTAACCTCTCCCCTTGCCTTTTACTCTGTCCAAAGTAATCTCTACCCCTATAGATTCTGAGTTCATTACCGCCTGTTCTAGGAGTACTGGAGGTCGCCATTAAAATCTTTATGATTTTGCCTTTAGAGTCGTGCACTGTTATGTCCCTGCAGCTTGCTAGGGCTGCCTGTCCTTAGCACAGGCTCTGAGTGGGGGAGACTATCATAACAAGTATTATTTGCAAAGAGATAGATAAGACCGCTGTGGAGATGACATCCATTCCCATAACAGTAGCAAAACTACTCTGGAATTACCATTCTTATAACACAGTATTTTTGCTCATTTACTTTATATCAGATATCTCTGCTGCTGGATACTACATTTTTTAGAGATAACATTTATTGATTTCACTCTCCCTTTGAGATATAATTAACATTTTGGAGGCTTTGTTTTCTTATTCCCTTTCTATCATATTGTCGTTTACATATGATCCCTTTCAATGTGAATTTTTCTTTATATTTCTGACTGGGGTTGTCTCTACAGACAGGAAAATCTTGGGGGGGAAAGAGAGAGTTTAGTTTTGAAAAATCTTTCAACTACTTTCCCAAATAAACTAATTCCTATATGCTACCTTGAGGTGTCATTAAATTATAATATTTTTTTTAATGACTTTTTTTTTTTAACAAGGTGGCAGTTACTTAGGCATGCCAAGTGTACTTCAGCTCTTGGCAGTCTTAAGCATACAGCTGAAAGAATGCTAAGTCTAGCAAGGATAATTACACCAGCTGTGACCTTTTTGAACAAGTATTTGGACCAAAGCAGTTTTCAGTCACTTCCGATTGACTTAAAGCTTACTTGAATTTACTTTCTGTAACCTTCAAATGTTACCTTCTTGGTGCTGTGGTTAAACTCAGCAGTATGTCTGAGTATGTATGTGTGTCATGAGGGTTTTATAATTTGATATTTGTTTCTCTTTATGATGTCTGGTGGGTTTGTGAAGTTTTACAGCAGATTGGGCCACATGTTCATTGTCGCTTTGGGCTCAGGTGGCCTGATAGGCTGTGAATGGTGTTCCCAGAGGTGGACACTGGGACCCTACCCATGGACCAAGGAGAGATGGAGTCAACTTCAGCAGTTTAGAGATTCCTGTTCTAATGGCGTGTGCCATATGACTTAGCTCTTAGAAGAATAAAATGGAAGATAAAAATTAATAGAGATGAAAAATTACTTGGCCATTGGAAAGTTCTCTCTTTTTTTTTTCTTTCTTGCTTGTTTAAATTAGGACATTTGTTGTTGAGAGTCTCCTTGGATCCAGAGTGGAGTTTTGGGTTTACTAGCTAACCTTTTCTGGCTTCTGTGCTACAGGGCAGGCAGAGTTTGCAACATTAATTTACCAGAATTGGTAGCTTTCCACCAAATAATTTCACCGTTGACTAAACAATATGCTTGTTTATATCAGAAGGATACTCTTACTGTGAAGTCCAAGTAACTGTCATGGGGGAGGCATTCAGCAACTTTAGATTGCTGAAAAGATCCTGGGCTTCAAAGGGCTTTGTATCCTCTCAGTAAAGGCCTCTCAGAGAAAGCTACGTTTGAGCCCACCCCATGGTTTCCACCAGTGCTGCTCTTGTGCTGAACAGAGCTGGGATTTGTGGGGATGATGCTCTTCCAAAGAGGGTAAGCAGGGGTAATCCTGTTGTTGGGTAAACGATACCTGAGACAATAAAAGAAGTGACACATGTATCCTCGTTATGATCATTCACTTCTGGTTAAGACTAGGGAGGGGGGTAAATTACTCTGAAAGCACCAGTTTATGTCAAGTTGAACTGGGACCTGGCAAGTGAGCTGTCTCCCTTCAGAAGTCTATTTTGGGGACATTTGTGACTACCAAATGGACTCTTGTGACAGTAGTGTAGCTTGGTTGCATCAGGAAACAGTGCAGCCCAAATACACTTAGAGAGTAGAGCAGTTGCTACTGGTGACCTACCATCCGCACAGTACTAATTTCAAGGGATTTTGCTCCTAGATAACTCAAATCTGGCTTTGTTTAGTGCACGTCTCTTAGTGCTGGGAGTACACTGTGTGCCTCTGGAACGTGTTTTACAGGGTCGTTTCATTCTAACATTTGCATCCTCAGGGACCACTCTGTGATGTGAACCAAATCAGTGGGGATGATGGAGAGGTATAGTCCAACGCTGCACTGCTGATCTGCAATAAAACACTAACACAAAGCCACCCGCTGTATTTTGCAGAATGAACAAAGCTTAGAAAGTGCTTTTAAAACAACTTGAAGTCTACACACATCTGTTTCACCTAAAATCTTCTCTCTGTCTCTGATAAGTCACTGGCGTACAGATTCAACTCATCTAATACCAGGGCCACCTGTCTTCTGTTAAGCCTTGCTGATGTTTCTTTTGTCTTTGAGTTCCCTGGCTGTGAGCTTGGCCAGAGCTTGTTCTGCTGCTCAGTGGGTGTTTGAGGTGGAGTCTGCGATCCAATTACCCAGGTCTTGTCTCCAAACAGCCCTTAAGTGGTCGCTGAAGGATGGTTCATCTTAAATCATCCTTTCTCTCAGCTTTTTTGCTCTACACCAGACTCTGGTTTGTTTAAGCCAATACAGTCACATATAAAACACTGACAGCACACGTTCAACACACCAGTACTAAAGAGGGCATCCTTTCATCAGCTTGTCCTCTTCAGCAATCCCTTTTTTTTTGTGTGTGTGTGTGTTGCTGTTTCCACTGAGATCTTGCAGGTGTAGGGACTTTGCTTGCAGGGAGACATTAGGCTGAACATTCCTGTAGATCCCAATATGCATTTGGCATAAACATGTTGCTTTAAAAGATGGTAAAAAACAAATAAATGGGGTGTTATATCCCATTAGCTAATAATGCACACTCTTTGGGGCTGGATTCATTTTCCATGCAGGTTATATACAGTTCTATAGATATTATGGCCAAATTCTTCCCTGGCCTTACCATTTTTTAACTGGATCCTGTATGTGGAAGTGGGACATGAAGACATGTCAATACCCAGAAGATGTATGAACCTGCTGTAGGCAGTTTAACCCAGCAGTGCCACACGTGAAATAGTAGCATGGTAAAGGCTCCAAGCAAAACTGCTTTGCACATTGAGCAAAACAAAAGCCCAGCATGAAGCAAATAAATTCAAGACCATGGAGGCAGGCAGGTTTGCACCCAAGACTGCAGTACAAAGGCCAAGTGCTGCATTGATTTAGAGAACCTGGAAACAAAGGAGAGCGAGATGTTTTTGTTTGGGGTATTTTTTTCCCTTTTAGGAGCCATTTAAGCACCTGTACTGAGTAATAAGTGTGGCCAAATGCATGGCATGTTTCAGGGTCTTCCTCTCTGAGCCATCTCCCACTGGAATGATGTACAGAAGAAAGCCCAAAAACCTCATCACTGGCTTTTCCATATAACACTTTCCTAGACTTCAACAGTGTTTTAAAGTAAGCTGTACGTTTCCCCCCTACATAATCTGGCCTGCCCGGCCTCACCAAGGTTAGGACCAGGAGTTGGTATCTCCCTGCACCCGCACAGTATGTTGGGAGCTTGAGAGTTTCATAGATAATAGTGTGACAAGGCATAATATCCTGAAAATCTCTCTTGGGAATATATCTAGGAATATATTCCCAAGAGGTTTTTTTCCTTGGAAAGAATCCAGGTCTCATTTTTTTAAGCTATAAATTCTTCAGTGCAAGGATTTTTGTTTTCTTTTATGTCTCAAATGCACCTTGTGCCACTGTTAACTTAGACCAAGCCAAGTAATATATTACCATATGAAAACATCATTTACATTCAACCAAGGTTCCTTTCATTCTCCTTCAGAAAACTCAGACATCTGAAAAAAAGAGAGGGGTAAATCACACAAACTGACTATCTGAAGGCCGCCAGCTGTAGACTGGGCAAAACCCAGTGGTCTGCCCCATTACATCCCACCTACCTGCAGGTCATGATCCTTCAGCGGTACAAGGGTGCTACAGAATTGGCCCATATCAGAGTTAGAGTTTAGCTGGGGAATGTGGCACAATGTGACAAATCAAGGCAAAAACACACAGAACATCCAGCGAAGAATAATTGCAGTGAGGAAATTTCTAAGGTACAAGTCCTGATGATCTCCTGAATTCCTGTAGTTTGCATAGGATTAAGGATCATCAAAATGCAAACATTCTGCCATTACAGCCTGGAAAAGAATCTATACCACTTATATGATAATACTTTGAAGCTACATAGAGGTTCATGAAATATGTATGTTCTGATACACAACATACTCTAACTTAAATTTGTAATGCTAAGTAAAGTAACTACCTGCAAAACACACATTCATTCAAAAACATTCAAGTGGTGAAGGCTTAATTTGATTTACCATGGGATAATACTTTATTATTTTCCTGTTATTTTGCCATTTTGGTGTGCTTGTTATGCAGAAATTCTTGCATTGGGTCTCCAAAGATATATGTTGATAAATGGGAGGTCACTGAGGTTCAGCTCTGGGTTACTTTCTGCTTCTCCTTTTTCTTGACAGATAAATTTTGTGTTAGATTCCTGTCTAAATCTTGGATTCTCTACTTTAGAAACTGCAACTAAATTATACATGCATGTTCTATACTTGAACATGCACTACACATGCAGATTATGTAGGATTATTACTATTTGATAATTATATTTTTTACAGTTTAATGATTTTACATGCTCACTTCAACAACCACATATACAATACAGCATCCAAATGCACAGAAAGTAAATTCCCACTGCAAAGAGTTTACAAACTAAGGCTACACACATTTAGCTTTGCACACTGTAGACTTCATGTGAAGGTCAACGTGGGAATAAACCTCTATGGGTCTGCAGCCTAGAAACTAAATGCACTAAATGAAAGAAAGAGATGATCGTAATGAGAGAATAAAAAAATACATTCTGAACTCACAGAGGGTTAGGGCAAAGATTAAGAGACTCTGGATTTATCATTTTAATATGAGTTTATATGGCTGAATTATGGCTTCAGGTTGCAACTGTTGTGAATTGTCGACTAAGCATACAAATTCACTGAAACAACCCAGAGTAAATTTCACTTTATTAGAAAATGAACCGTAGGAGATTTAATAAAAATAATGGTGCCTTAGCTATAAAAGACTCATTGGTACTGTATAATTGCTTTAAAGTGTCATGTTTCTGGAAAGGAAAGAAATATTGATGGTTTGAATGGCCAGGAGGGAACCGGACAGATCCTGCTGTGTTGGTGGACCCGACCCAAGGCTCGGCCATCGCTGCCGCTGGCATCCCCAGCCTTTGGCTCCCTTCCCTCGGCGGCAGGAGCTGCAGCTCTGGGATGAATTCCCACCCAGCCCCTGCTTAGTCAAACAGGCCAACGTTGCAGTGGCTTAACCCAAAATGCCGCTTGTCCACCTGAGCACAGGGGCTCACACAGGCTGAAAGTTCAGTGTTGTGGGAAATCGGTGCGTTTTTAGGAATTAAACTCCAGTACTCTTTCAGGATATTTCCCCCAGCAGGGGCAGTCTGTAGCATGGCTTGCAGTCGTTAGGCTGCCCCATAGGTTTGTGGACACTTTAAAAAGTTACAGTGAAGCCTCTGGCTGTTCCAGTTGCCCGGGAGACTCGGTGCACGGGGTGTTAGGAATAGTTGGACCGCATGGGATGCTGAGCCTTGCTTTTGCTGATTCTTCTTTTCATTGCCAATAGGTGATGTATTAAAGCTTTCAAAAACTGTATCTCATTCTCAGTGGGGAGATTTTGTTGGGGGTGGGGGGTCTGTTGGAGGACTAAGCCCAAATATCCTGTTGTCCCACCAGGACCCTGGGGCCAAGCTTTGCCCTAGCAGAGGGTGGTGTGTAATTGCATAGACAAGAACCGACAAGGGCAAATCAAAGATAAACTCTCTTCCTGCAGTTTGATGCATTTACAAACACTTTTTTTTTTTCTTGCAGCATTTAGGACAAGTGTCTAACAGACTATTTTTCCTTGGGTTTATTTTTTGAAGTCTGTTTCTCCCCAGGAAGTTGAATGGATGAGCAAGAGTTTGATATTATCTGCCCCTTGCTGAGGAAAATGTCAAAGGCATGCCGTGACAAATGCCACTGCTCTCCTGTTTCATAGGCAGGAGCATCAGTTGCCAGTCACACACAAACTGGTGGTGTATATTACCAGGGAAGTAAAGCTGGCTTTTACCCAAATCCGCATTTGTGGAAGAAAAAAATGCCCGTGCATTCCTTTGTGGCAGAAATGAAAACCAAGATCAATGACTTACTCTTTTTAAGTCTTATGTGCAAGGTAAAACTACTCTTTCACTCTGTGATAATGTCAAGTGGAGAGAAATATACACCTAGTGAGGTCATGGTCAGTTCAGGAAAAATATGTTAAAGAATAAATTGCCTGCCTTTTCTCTCTGTGTGTGGTGATGGTGGGGTGGTCTGTTTTGTGAAGAAAAAGAAATTAAATGGATGATTACCATACCTGGATTTAAACATAAAATTTCACATAATTTTTCATTTTCATTATCTATTTATTTTTAATCAATGTGGGGTTTCTACTCTTTGTTACCTAGCAGTTCCAGCTCGTTGGTAAAGGCAAACTGCTTCTGGCTTGCTTGACACATTGATTTAAATGTTGTCAGCTGCATTTTGCAACACAGCCCCATAAGTTTCCTAGTATTTATGGCAACGCGAGGGTGAGAAATTCATGGAGCCACTATGGAAAAATTGGAAATGAGGGGACAGTGTACTCTGGTAGGGTTCCCTTGCTTGGATATCAGCCAGGAGATGAATGCAATTTCCCACAGGTTATGAATGATAGTTTCTCATCTGGGAAAACCAAGAAGCCATCCTGACGTTGCCAGTTGGGTGAGGACCAGATCCAGGTCTTCCAGACCTGTACCTACAGCAAAGACCTGATAGAGAACCATGAGGTGTAGCTTCTCAGCCAGAGCTGGAGATGAATCAGCTGCTGCCTTTGCCCTCTGTAACAGATATGACCATAGTATAGGGCATGGGGTTGCCTCAGACATGGTTTACCACCTAGGGTGACTCCATCAGAAATTGTGGTAGGTCATGAGGATGCTGCTGGACACCTCTGATCCTATCTGCACAAGCAGCATGTGCAGCTTGAGGTGGGAGCCACTCCAACAGCTTCCTAAAGGCCAATTTGCCCACCCTGGCTGTTATTTTAGTTTGTGAAGAATGGTGAAATATGAGAACAAATGAGTTGTTAATGTTTTGTGAACAGGTAGATAACAGTTACCAGTAATCCTGAAACTTCAGTCCCTGCCAAAGTAATGTAAGAAATACTGAGATAATAAAATCTATAAGTACCTTGAAACCTATATAAAGGGTAAAAGTTCTAAGCTCTCATTTAGGATAGTTTTTCCAAGTCTCGGATTCAGAGTCTGAATTTCTAATTTTTTCCACCTTTTGGCTTGACTACCTGGTAGGGCAACTGCAAAGTTACCCATGATACCAACTCCAGAAGTACTAGCTGACTTTATAATGTTTTGCAGTAAATTTTTGTGTGGAAAGTTATGCATTGAGCACCTTTTCATTCAAATTGGCCTGTTTCCAGAGTGAACTAAGAAAGTCGGAAACCTAATTGAGGGGGGGATCAAAACTTGGAACATCCACAGCGATGATTTGCTCAGGAACAGCTTTTCTCCTTTGACTTCATCAATCCATAATCTGAATTTACTGTTCCATGTAAACAGGAGCTGCTTCTTAGCAATAGCTTCTGTATTAGGTACTACTGTGAGATAAGTATTCCAAGTTCTTTTTTTTTTTAAGGATAAACCTTGATGTTGCCTTCAGTTTGCGTATCCCTGTACTTAACTTAGACTTTTAAGTAAGTTTTTAAAATTACCATTGGACAAGATCTCCCTTCTTGGTCTTAGGACATAGCACAATACTCCAGTTTGGGGATCCTAACTGCTGCTATGAAATATATAATAGGTAATAGGTGGCTGAAATGAACATTTTGCTTTCTGCATGTAGATCTGTTCTTCCAGCCTTGTGCACCCAAGGTTGAAATTTGGATCCCTCAGGGAGGAGGTTTGCCAAACCGCTGTTAGTTTGATTGCCTCTTTATAAAAATTACAAAACTGGTCATTAGAGGAAAGGCAGTATTTATAATCCATCTATGCTTTATAACAGGCCAACTCCAGAGCCTCACAAATTCCTACTTGGACAAGAAGTGCAAAGGAAGCTGGCTGTGAGCGTGATCGCACGGAGTCTGGACTGGCTGAAGGACACACAGTGCTGTATCAATTTGGAAAGAAGTAGTCATTAGGGGAACTTTGGGGATTGGTACTAAGCCTCGATTTATTTAATGAACTGAAATTTGGGGTAAACAGCAGATTAATGCAAGTTTTTTCTAAGTGGTGAAGGGTTGCATTGTTTTGTAAAAAAAAAGGAATAAATGGAGGGGCGGAAAGGAGGGGGAAGGAAAGGAGGAAAAAGCCTGGCCAACACAGTAAAATTCAGATGGTCACAATATGCAGTTAAAATAACTGCAAGAGAAATAATCTAAAATGCAGATAATCGATTGGAGGAGAAATAGGGATTTAGGAAGCGGTAATGACTTCATGTAATTGTGGAAAGCAAAATGAGTATACAGTTGCCATGCAGAGCAGGAGAGCAGAAAAGGCACCCCAGTGTAGTGCTCTATGTATGTGTGTCACAGGTAGATGCCTCTTTAATGACACAGAGGAGGATATTATTAAAATACTGAGGACATTTTGTCCTGAAAGCTAGAATTTTCATAAATGCTTTGTACTTGCCAAAACCTGCTTCCAGCGAGGATCCCGGGAGTTTTGCCATTGATTTCAATGGGAGAAGGTCTGGGCCCTTGCTGAGACCTTTCTAAAATTGACCCATAAAACACAAAAGACGCTGACAAGTTAATTTGCCCTCAAAGATAGCCAGCCAGGATGATTAGAGTGATTCATTTAAAAGACAATATTAAAATAATTGACTACATTTTGGCTGCATGGATGTTTGGCTAGATAATTGCTTAAGCATCAGTTGTCTGTGGATAGCACCAAAAACTGCGATGCTAAACATGGATCAGAAAGGTCTAACGGGAGGGATCATCTGAAGTGAAAACCAACTAAGCAAAATAAAGGTTGAAATTCAAAGTCCTTTCCCAGGATGAAGGTCAGCTGAGGACTATTATTCAAAAAGAAGTGCTAGGTCTTAAAATACAGTGAATGTAGCACATGGGATTATAATCTAGCAGTGTCTAAGTGGAATCTTTTTCTGGTCTCAATTATTCCATAGAAATTAATTGGATTTGTACTTGTGAATTAGAATGTATTTTCATGGACTGATAACAAATACTTCTCATCCCAGATGCAAAGGAATAATTTCCCTTTTTCTCGCATCTTTCTGTGTTTACAGTTCTCTAAATCCCTGCTGTTGTTCTGCCACAATAGGGGTGTAAGAAGACATTAGAAACTCAGTTTCTTTTATGAAGTAGTGACATTTGGGGACAGGTATATGCAAAGACACCCTCAAGTCTGCAAAGACCACTCAGTTAGTAGCCCTGTGTTATCATTCATGGGTGGAGAATATTGGACTGAATTCTCTCTGACAAATTTCCTCTAAAGAGATAATATCCCTCGTGGAAAATAACAAGGTATGATTTGTCAGTACAGCTGGAAACACTGTTTAGGAGAATCGGAATGCAGGTGTTTAATTTAGCTTTCATTTAGTGTCTGATAATGGACACATTGTTAAATACAGCATTTTACATTTCACTGCAAACCCCACCGCGCTGCTGAAAACTTTTCATGGCTGACTGTCATTAATGCCCACCGGTATGAAAGGGCTCTGCACAAAATGATGCTCTTCCTGACATGAGATGAATGGTGTAAAACTATGTCAGATGTTGCTTCAATCAAACCCATCGTGTAGAGGTCATTGGAGGACATCAGAGGGTAAATTCCTGGATTCCATTAAGAATTATACTAATTCCATACTAGGGTGGTATGACACTAAGACATTGAAAATTGTTAAATCCAAATATTCAGATGTCTTGCTCCTCAGATATCTACTTTTGGTTTATTATATATCCTTATTTGGTGTTACATATTTCATTTCCTCCCCCCAAACCAAATATAGTGAAATTTGCAATGCAAAAAAGGTCACTGTGTTACTACAAATGAAAAAATCGCTACTGCATTTGTTAGCCTTAATCTGTGATCTCGTCTGCAAAATATTTTATTCATAAATGCGTATCTGCAAAGCTAAAGGTAACATCTACATAAAATATAATAATAAACGGCTATAACAGCTATACAAAAATATTGTAGGATAAAGAGGTGAAATAAATCTTTTCACTGATATTCTGAATTTAAAAAAAAAAAAACCCAAACATTTTTCAAATGACTCTTATAAATAAATTTCTTGGCAGTGAGGTAAGCAACAGATTTAATGGGCTTGATGTGTTTCAGTGGAGATGCAGCTAGTTTGGGGGTGAGGAAGAGGGAATCTGACTAAAAGATTCAGTAATGCCATGTTCAAGCACTGAAATATTTTGGTTCCACTCCAAAACTAAATAACTAAATAAAAAAGAAAAATTATTTGCAATTTATCTCTCTTAACAATAGAATAAAATGAGGTAGACAATGTTATTTACCTAATGGGTAAGGTCTTGATGCTTCAGGGTTGCATTCAACATTACTATTTCTGTGATATTAAGCAAATGCTGATATTCTTTCCTAATTGTAATGTGTTTACAAATTTTTTTTAATATTGGGTACTGGAGAGGAAGAACGCTCAGATACTGTCAGATGCAGGCTATTGCCAGAAAGCTGACAAAATGGAAGACTGATAGGAAAACGTGAAAATTGCAACTAGGAAAAAATCATCTACATACCACAAAAGAGAGAGCAGGGGCAGACCACGGGCTGTGGAGATACTTGCCAGGGACCAGTTTGTTCTGTTTGGAAAGGGAGGGATTTATGTGCTTTGGGTGAAATCCCTACTGCATCTGGGCTGCAGAGGACTAGAGCTACAGTGCCACCACTGTGTCACCACCGTGCATTGGTCTAGAAGGTGAACGGCAAATGCAGAATGATTCTACAAACCTTTTGACATTGTACTAGAGCAATACAGGCTGCTTTGGGTAAGAATTGGCATCTAAATACCACAATAAAATTCCGTTTTTAGTCTTTGAGGAATGTTTAGCCCTGACTTGTATGTGCAAAAGTTACAATTTATTATAAGTCCTAAACATTTGAAAACTAGTGAAGCCTAATTGAGAGTAGATTTTAAAATTACAATTTCTAAAATTTATGTAATTCTAAACAGTTTTCTCTGAAGTATTAAAAGTCATGCATTTCTGTGCAGTCATAAAATCATAAACTGCCAAGGTTAAGCTATAGTCCTATGACTCCAAGAGCAAAGACGTCATAATAAAAGCTTCAACCACCACAAGGCTCGAAATTAAGTCTCAAAAGCTGAATTAAGATGATGGGCAGCACCCATTAGAGATTAGTCTTTTCAATTAAACTCACCCAAAGTGTGGGGTTTTTGGTTTTTTGGTTTTGGTTTGTTTTTTTTAAATGTGAACACAAATTTGGGAGCAGTGGCAAGATTCCTTTGTGTGCACAGGCTCCATTCTCCATGCTCTGAGCTGACAACAAGTTAGGAGACAGCACTAGGCTAGGGCCCAGTATCCATGTGGGGGCCAAATAGGGATTTATACTCATGCAATTGCATGAATCTTGTATAGGAGGTCTCTTATGTGCTATGTGGTCAAAGCAGGACTCTGCTATGTATTCCTGCTATATTCCATGTATGTACACATATGTATAAACACATAAATGATGGTGGAATCTAGATGAACAGTCATTGAAACATTTTAAAATCATAAAACAGTTTAGATATTGCTCAAAAATTATTTTTGAGTGATTCCATTGCAGATGTAGGAGGCAATATCCCCATCTCCTCCCATACCCCTTATCTGCCAGCAACTTTTATGATGCAATGCATTTATTCTAAAATCAAATTTACAGCTTGCTAAACTTTTTTTGTGTGTTCAGAATGCACTTGGAGAATGAATTTATCAGAAATAATTAATGTTTTTATAGCCGATGCTGATTGCTGTGGCATCCACATTTTCAGCACTCTATATAATTTCAAATAATTTCCTAGAAGTGTTGTGCAAAAGCAGGAGATGCCTTCTGGAGTAGTGTTGTGCTCATGGAATGTTAAGATTAATGCTTGTATAGGACAAGAATACATGTAACGACTCGCTATCTTTTTTTTTTCCACATTCTAACCTTGTTGATGTCATGAATACCAATTTACTTTTTTTTTTTTTTTTTTTTGAGATAATTTAACACTCCATTTAGTCATCCTTGGTAATGCAAATCATATCAAATTCTGCTGCCAGATTACAAGGTGATCTCTGTTGTATCCCTTGGAAATGAGAGATCCATTTTTCTTCATTTATTTTTATTAAAAGAAAAATCTTTCCTTTTAAGCATTTTGATAAGGAACTATTAAGAATTCCAGGAATTTCAATCAGGGAGTGAAGTTTTAACCGTCCAAAAGCATCACCTTTTTACTCTTCAGTTTTTCTGTCTGCCTCTTATCCCTCCATCCGTCTCAGCCTATTTGCATAACATGATTAAGAGAGCAGTAATAATTACATCAGCACTCGAGGAACATACAGAATATTGCAGATTCCTTGTAGGAAACAGTAGTGTTGTGCCCTTTCAAAAGGTGTGAAAGAACATCTGATGTCTTTGCTAATTCCCAGGTCTACCTGAAATGTCCTGAAATCTCCTTTTCGTGGTACTGTGGGTCACGTGTGGGAAGTCCTCTCCTACCCCCCATAGAGCTGACATTATCATCAAAACCAAGTTGATCTCCTCCAAGTCAATGGGGTCTCCTCAGTGTTTCATTTTTCTGAACCAAAGTTCAGGTTAATACAAAGCTTTAAGAAATTAAACACTATAAGGGGAACATTTATTCAAATAGAAAGCAATGGGTAAAAGTCAAGAAGTTATGTGGAGCATTTGTTCTTTTATTTTGGTTGGTTTTATAATTTTTTTTATCATATGATTTATCATACTTGTGATTGTTGCTGGTAACACAGCAGATATTTTGTGTGCATTCATTTCATGCCTCAGGCTTGCCCTACTATTAAAAGGCTTCCAAGGTACATAATATCTCGGAATGCAGAAATTCAATATGAAATTTCAATAATGTATTTTACCTCTGTTAATCAGGATCAGTTAATTAAATAATCATCATTGCTCAAAGCCGCTGGGGTCCTTACCAGCCTCACAGCATCTTCATGAAACGGGAGGTGTCAGGGCAGGACTCGCTAATCAAAGCACCAGAATAAACTCCTCCTGCCCTGCTGAGCTGCAGTGGGACAGCAGGACATGTTGATTAGTGCCTTCCTATCTTCCTGAATTGATATGAATATGTATATATATCCTGAATATCTATAATATGGCCTCCAAATATATTAAAGGTGAAAACATATTTTTTCCTGTTTATTTTTATTTTCAATGTATTCATTGTATTTGAATATTCATTCAAATCAAAAGATGAGAGCTGAATACATGCTGTAAATGAGAAAAGACCTTAAGGGCTTGTTCCTTTATGGCATACATATTGTAAAAATATATTCAGTGTCTCAGAGGCAGGAAGAAACCATATCTGTGAGAAAGTAGGATTTTTTGCCATTGTGCCATTGTCCAGGTGCCAAAAAGAACCACAAAACCATTCAACTGTGCCTCCATGCTGAATATAGATGATGGGTTTTTCCTCTTCTAGAAAAGACTATCTGTTTTGGTTGATCTGGAATGGGTTTGCAGCCAGATACAGGTTAAGGACTGGCACATGTGATAGCATATTGATATTTCTGCCTGATACACAAGGCAGGTCGCTGCAGACACTTATGAAAATAAATACATAAAATCCAGAAAGAGAGTAGAGCACATCGGAGCTGAGTAACAAACTGGGAACAGAAAACCTTCCCCTGCTTCTGCAGGAAGGCCTGGAGGAGATGGGTTCTTAGGCGCTATCCAAAAATTCTTCCATCTTGCAGCATCCAGTCATGTTGGTGATGGAAGCTTGGGTGGCCCAAGCTGCATGGACCTCCCAGGGGCCTTGAGCCATGTACCAGGGCTGCAGGAGGAGGAGAAGGAGGAGGAAAGCAAGTCCAAAGAGCTGTTGCATAAAGCATAATGGGTTCTTGGCTTCTTGGGGTGAATACTGGGGTGGGGTTTTTGTGCAAATAAGTCAATGATTTTTTTTTTCAATGTATTTTTCAGTAGGTCTTTTTTATTCTTTAGCGATTCACTAGTTGAGCGCTATTGCGTAAAGACAGGTCAGTTTAGTCTGCTGAATGAAATGCTTACAATGGGAAATTGGCTTTCCTGGAGAATGACTATCCTTTGATTCCTGTATGGGTATCTTACTGAGAAATTCATTGTGAAGAGCTGTACACCCAATTGTTTCCCTTTAAAGTGAATGAATTTTTATAAGGACTTAGACCTGGAGGCATGTTTTTACGTAAGAAATAGAGTGTGCAGAGGGCAGCTGCCATCTCCCCTTTCTGTGACTTAACATTGTCTGGCTGCAGAGCAAATGCAGAGGAATTGACAGGGCTTCACATGAAAACAATAAGGGGAAAAGCATCCATTTGTTAATGAAAAACAAAAAAAATGTAATTTTCAGCCCAGAAATTGCTTTTTTGGGTTATATTTGGGGTGGTTAATTTAGGGACATTTTTGACACCAATCTTTGGCAAAAAGCTATTGCTTTTAAAAGTAATGGCACTGGTGAAATTCTGATTTCACTCAGGAGGAAATGGCTGAGAAATTTTCACTCTAGAGGAAAAGATACCAAAAATATTCTTTTAAAATTCTTGTTTCCATGGCTTAAAAGCTGTAATTATTTTAAATACTTAATGGTAGCTCAGTATCTATCTTGGTGACTGTTCGCTTCTGTTTGCCCTGTAAATTTATCCTATTAGTACACATGTGTAAGTGTATGCGTTTATGTATGTTTAAAATACATATGGTATGAAAAAAAATATATATTTATCCATTAGACGTTGCTTGTTCTTCAGTCTTTTCAAATGCCTCACTGCCAGCTGCCTGAATCAAATGAATTGAACAGCTGAAACATTACAGCAGTCTAATTTTATGTCTGTTTATCAGGCACTGCTGCTTTGCTGTATATTTTCTAAAAGAGTTTATTGTCCACTAGGGCTCTTTTAAAGGGAGGCTTGGATCCTGGGAACCTTAAAAGTGATGAAACTTAAATGCAAATCCATTTACCTTTTTTCCCATGCAGTATATTCTACTACCTGCATTCTGAAATGCAGAAGGTAACTGTTATGGTACCCTATTTTTTCAATTCAATGTTGACTCTTTTTTTTTAATTTACCAAATAAGATGCAAATCATGGAATACAGAAATCACCTAAAGGCAGTTGTTTGTTCCAGGTAGAGTAGAATTTAACACCCTCGGTCAGTGCTGTGCTGGTTATTCTACATTGGTTTCATCTTTGCCAAAGGGCCTATTCCTGAATAATGGTGATGTTCCTGGATTTGAAAACATAGCTATGGGAGAGGAGGTGCTGCAGGGAAAAAGTGAAGATAGGTGGGAAAAATATTTCTTCTTCAGACAGCAGAGTAACAAATTGGTCTGTCTTTTGACTCTTCATGACTAATCTCTGCAATTAGAAATAAACACTGCATCCTCGAGAGAAAATTCAGTCCTTGATTCAGAAATGCCTTCGACAGCCTGTGCTTAGCTCTAAGCACATGTTTAGCTCCAAGCTTGCTCTCGCTGCTGCTGAGATCATGGAAAGCCACCTTCTTAGGTGTTTTGACTGGTGGCAGAAATAATCGTTCTGCGATGCTCAGTTTTGTTGGAAAAAACTTCTACCTGACTGGGGGATTATTTACATCATCAATTCCTAGGGCCATCTTTTCAGTTTTAACATTAATTAAGAACAAGTGTATCAATAGTAGAGCTTATCTGTGTTCAAGATGCTTGGTGGGGCTATTAGCATAGGAGGTGGTCTTCAGGCTCAGGTAAGATGAGCAGATGTTTTCTACCTGCTCAGCTCTTTTTAGGTGCATTTAGCAAATGGTTTTCCATCTCTTGCATCACCTCTGTGGTGCTATTAATAACGAGCCTCATCAAAGACAACCTTTTTGCATGGTCATGGGAATGTGCTGAGGCAAGCAAAACACTGTATATCTATCCAAAGTACCATTCTTTCCCTACCAGGTAGCTGCAAGTGTAGAGTTGATGCTTCATAAAATTCTGACATCCTGGAAAGGGAGTCCTAGATCTGTTTTATACGCTGTAGTAAAGGTGATCTTTGGAAATTGTTTGTTGAATAACTCCGCAGTCTGCTGTACATCATCTTTATTGATGATAAGGAAGATGTCATCAGTACAGCTCGCCTTGGAGAGGAAGGTGGCGAGACACTGAGTTGGCTGAAAACATATTCTGTGTTAAAAGAGTTTAGTGGCTACTGTGGAAAAAAAAAAAGTTCCTACTAGTACTCCTGGGTGTATCAGCTGCAAAGTATATCAACATCCCCCAGTGCTGTACAGGCCAGGGGCACATAACTCTGCAACTTCCAGGAGGGTCCTTTGCTCTTGTATTAGGGCTTCGTATTTTTCACTGCCGTTTGGTGGTAGTTTGCTGTGAATTACTAACTTCTGTTACTAGTCCAGCCACAGGGATGGACGTGTGCAGGTCTTTAACCTTCAAGCTCAGAATCACGCCCCTGCCTGCTAAATACGGTTAGGGTGTTTTTATGATAGCTGCAAATTGTAGACTATTAGGGGAGAATGATTGGTTTTATGAGCGAAGCAGGATCTCTCTCATCTAGTGTATGTGCTGGGTCGTAAAGGGGTCACCTATCTCGTGTGGGATTTAAGTGGGCAACTGCCCGCTACGCTACTGAGAGCAGAAAGCCATTACAGGGTATTATGAGAAAGTTTACAGATTAAATCGTAAAGCATACACTGGTACTAACCAAGAGTACTTTGCAAATTGTCTCTCTTCTAAATCAGTTTGTGTCCACTAAAATCACACAAAACAATTAAAACCAAATCATATCAAGGCATATGCTTTCTTTCCCCTTCAGATGGGTCATTAAACTTCTTTATACAGCTTTTTCTTCTGGAGTTTTCCACCTTCAGAGGAAAATTATTCTTTTAGACCTGGGCCTGAGGAATGTGCATACATACCAGATTTGTTGTGTTTCTATAGATCTCTGGGGTTAAAACCTTAGTACCAAGACTTGAACGCAACTGTTTTATCTTGCGGAAGGAACTGTAAGACTAGATCATATGCAATTAGGAAAATAAGGACTTAATGACTCCGCAGATCACCATTCTGTCCTATTATTTAGTACTTGGGCTCATAACTGAAATTTGTGTCTATCCCAGACAGACCTGTGTGTTCTGTACTGTTATATTCTAGAAGGTTTCTCCCTTTAGATATTATGTGATAGAGGCATCTCTGAGAATGGAGCTTTTTAGAAGTTCCTGTTTGAGGGCAGCTGCTGTAACCACACTTATACATCTCATCTGTTCCTTTGGGTAACTCTGGAAAGAGACATTGTACTTGAATTTCAAGAGCCCACAGCATTTGTCACACCTGCATTTTATTTAATACTCAATACATTCTTGAGACATTTGTTTTCAGAGTTATTTTCCTCCTATTTGTAGTTTTGATGGATCTTAAGCTTTTCTCATCCATTACTGAAAATGGGAATTAACCTTGAGTTTGAAGATTCACAGTCTGGTCATTACAATATCCACAGCTTAGAGATCAATCTGGTGTGAGTGGGTGAACGCAGCTTTTGCATCCCAACTCATGATGGTGTTTTCCTCTGTCTGTTGCCACTGGATGCCAAAATAGGTTGATTGACATGTGCCTATATGCCTTTTTCCTTCTACTGTAAGGACTGAATTGAGCATAACTTTCATGAGATTTGCAGTTTCTTAGTGTCATCTGTTTTGTGACACTGTCTGGTCTTCTGGTCATTCCTTGGATGTCAGTTATACTGTGGCCATGAGTATATAATGAAATATGGTTAGACCACACAGTGCCCCTCCAGATCTGTCCATAGAGCAAGCCACAGCAATGTACAAAAATATGCCCTCTAATCTTTCTCCTTAATGCCCTGATCAAAGTTGTCTGGTCTTTCTTTCACCTCACTTCCTGGCTGCTGATGTCGACCATGTCAGAAGATCAGAGACGATGATGGAAACTTCTGCTGTCAGTACCCAATATCAAGAGAAGCAGCAGTTACCACTTGAGTGGGACACCAGGGATTTCTTGAGATCCAGCATGTGAGCCCTGGCTAGACAGTAGTGTCCAAAAATGTGAGTTATTCCCTATGGTGGGAGGTGAGGATGTCCAATGTCAGCATAGCAGGAGCCTTCTCCAAGCTGTTGATGGACCTGCTGCGGTTGAGGAGACGCAGACCGGGCAGAGCTGCCACAGAGGGCTGCCCACTGCTGTCAGCAGTGATTAAGGAAATTAAAAAGGTGAAAACTTATGGCAGCACTTAGTAAGTCCCAGGTTATTTGCTCGGCGTATTAAGAGACCTGTGTGTCGGATTTTATATCGGTGCATGTACCAGAAGCATATTTAATGTGCTGCACACAAAGCAGTGATATTCTGTATTTAATAAATGTGTGTGCATGTGAGTATTGATGTACAGCACTCACTGGTGCGAGGAACAGCCTTTTTTTTGCAAATGAGGCCACCTGTTCCTCCTTCCCTGATTTGACAGGTTTTAGTCTCTTCAGTGCAAGTGGGCGGACAGTTGGATTTGATTTACTGGATACTCTCCTCTAGTGTGATTGCAGCATAATTATATCAATAATCAGCTCCGTTTGTGGTCAAAAAGTTCTCAGGCATATACACACACACATATCCCAGATAGTAACACATTTAGAAAATATGTCCTGCTTTTTGTTCAGAATGGTTAGGTTATGTGATAAATATAGATTGATTTTTAAGAGCTCATAGCTGTTGCTCAATCGACCAAGTGTGTGTGGTACATGATAAAATTTACAGTTACGCTTTGTAGGTATTTCATCAGGTAAGACTGGTCCTTGTTAGAGAAGTGTAAAAAATTGGATAATTGATTATTTTTTTTTCTTATTTTGATTTGCAGGCTCACCTGAAAAATGGGAAGGAGTCTAAAACTGTGGAGGGGGGTCATGTTACACAGGCAAAGATATTTTTTTCTGCCAAAAAGAGTGATCAAAAATCATTTCGGAGAACATGCAGTTTTTCACTCATCCAAAACTGAAAATTCTCTTGTTTACTTAGACTTTGGCTAGTTTTGTTATTTTTGAGCTTCAAAAATAAAGGTAGATAAATTTAGGAACTCCATTCCATTTTTATTAAGTATCATTGATAGGACTTTGTTTCAAGTTTTTTGTTGTGTTGGTTGTTTTTTTTTTGCATAGGGCTGATTTGGGGTTTTATTTTTTTTAAACAGTTGAAACATTTGATGCATGCTCATGGATTATCCACTGACCAAGGGAAAAAATTGTTCCAAGCACTAGTTCTAGCTTTTAAACACATATCAATATCCATGCAATTTTTTAAAATATACTTAAAGAAAGCACAAGTGCGTAATGCACTGGAGATTGGGAGAAGTCTGGAATGGGTGAGTGCTGGGTTGGTTATACCCTTGGTGTAAGCAGAAAATCAAAGACATGAATGTGTGCTGCCATCTGAAGCTGAGCAGCTGGTGAGGTGTGGAGTGTTTACCCCACCGCCTGTGGCATCCTGAACTAGCATTTAGCACTTCTTTCCTCACCACTTCAGAAGCTCCAAGAAAGTAGCTTGTGGATGAAGGTGGGGATGAGTGGTGGCTCCTGTAGCAGCCTCCAGGCAGGGTTAACCTGGCCTGGTTCCCATCCCCTGCCATCCTGCAGGCATGGTGGGACCTGCCAGTGGTGGAGGCACCACATTTTCTATCTTCTCTGTGTGCTAAGCTTTGGGGTCATACCTCTGAACTTCTAGCAAAGCTCAACAGAACTGCTGAAGTATCTTTTTTTTTTTTTTTTTTTTTGGACAGCAAAAGACATTCTTGTGTGAATGTTTGAATACTCAAAGCAGGTCACCCCCACTGTGCACACTGGATCTGTCTGGATAAACAGGCAATGTCCAGGCTGTATGTATGGTACCTTCCCACAGGCATGAAGTAGACCCTCTCCAACTTGAACAGAGATTGTAACTTTGTCAGGACTAACAGTTTCTCAGTGATAATATTTCTGTTTCTATCTAGCTGCTACAAGAGCTCATTAATGCAAAGTATCCCTTATCTTTACTATATTCTAAGATAACCAATCTATTCTGAGCCAAGCATGCAGATGCCAGAGGTTACTTCACTGTTTGGTGCCATGCATGCCATTCTGCAAGACGAGGACATACCAGTGGTCATTTCATCTTTGACAGAACCAAAAGAAGGGAAAATCTCTCAACCTTAATCATTATAGCAAAGGCTCCCTCTGCCTTCAGCTCTGCAGTTCTCTCTGCAAGAAAAGGCCAGGCATCAGAGGGGAGGATGTCTTTCTCACCAGGAAAGTCTTCATGAGCCTCCTTGGCTCTCTCCCACAGCCTGGCAGATCAGGAGCCAAGGAAAGTTACAATTGCCTTGAGTTTTTCCACGCTGAAACGAATGGCCTGGTGTAAAAATGAGCAGAAGGAAGTAAGGAACAACGATGCTGGTCTTAACAGCTGGCCAAAAACAGGGTAGCAGAAGATGCTCCAGAGAAAGCGGTGTCTTTGTCCTGTCCTGCATTGAGCAAGGTGTGGAAAATCAGTCCTGGGCAAATTCTTTGCATTTTGCCTCAAGTTTGAAAATATTTAGCACAGAAAATAAATCCTAGTTAGATGGAGTTTATATTCTTTCTATTATCTTCTCCCAGTCTTCATCTTTCCTGTTTCATGGGTGATATCCTAAAATACCTCTCCCAGTGAGGTGATGGCATCAATGTCTGTGATACTTCCAAGGCTTGTGACATCACCACCAAGAACATTTCCAGTAAATGAGGCAGGACTAGGATGGTTTGCCAAGGTGGAAAATTTAATTTTATTGTTGACTACACTGAAACCTGGATGTTTTAGAGTTCGAGTTTTGCCTTTGTGTTCTTCCTCTTGAAAGTAATTTTATGTTGTGCATCACAGTCCACCAGCAAACACCACTGATAAAAAAAAATCTGATACCTGTAACTTATATCCTTACAGGTGCTGTGCTGTATATGATCATATATTGGGTAGGACAGAGGAATGATTCATCAGAGCAATAGAAAAGTTAGTTTCTTTATTTACATGCTGAAGGGAAAGGGGCAAAAGGAAACTTGGGAGGGAGGAATACCTAGAGTCTTGCTCAGAAGTGAACTTAAAGATGACATATGCCATTAATAAAATAAAAAACCATTTCTTATTGATTTTATGGCAGTTGTGTATTCTCAAATAGACCAACCAAAAATTATAATATTTGTTTTGTGAAGAGAAAGGTTAAAAAAATTCATTTTAGCTCAAAATAACCCCACAAAGCATCTTTAAATAAAATGCATTGTGAAAGACAGTAGTTCAAATAAGCTCATCTTTTTTTACATATAAAAAGCTAGAAAATATTTGCAGAGACAGATTTGTCTGACTTGATGTCACGTTTTCAGTGGTGAGGGGACCAAAATTCATCAGATTGTAGTTATAAGTCAAGTCTTCAATTAGCCTTTTGTTATCATAAAAATAATGGAAAACTCTAGGGCTGGAGAGTATTTAGTGTGTGCATGCATGTGTGTGTATTTATGTGGGTATTTAATAGGGGCAGGTCGTTATCTTTAAAATTTCTATTTGAGTAGAGATTTAACTAGACCTTTGGCTTCTTTGTGCTGTGAAAAGGAGTGTGCTAGCATTTTATTGGTGAAACGTGTGCATTTAAAGAAGAGCATGGCATTTAAAGTCCCTTAGGAACCTCGTTTGATCATTTTCTTCCTGATAATGTTTGTTTTGCTTTTGTGTGGCTCTCTTGTTGTTGTTCCCTTAATTTGACTATGATTTTATCTACTCACCAAACAAATTGTTTTATCTATCTTTATGAACCTAAGCCAGAGAATTTATTAAGATAATTGGTCCTGAGAAAGGAAGAGCAGGAGATTTCCCCTCTAGACAACTGAGCCTTTAGTTAAATGAAATCATGGAAAGGAACAGGTTTCTTTCTGTTTCTTCTTCTGTGTGAGCTAGAGATGGGCATCAATTCCTGTCCCCTCTAGCCTTGCTTCTGCACGTGTCACCCTTCCTCATGCAACCCAACTGATGCACTCCAGGGTGCACCTCTGGAAAGAAGTTAGTATCTGCAATGAGTGGAACTGGACGGACACGAGGGATGGTTAAACTACAAGGGCAGACGACATCCATGGTCCTTGTTGTCTCATTTGACTGTAGCAGCTGTAAATCAGTGACTAAAACTGATTTATTTCTCATAAGGAAGGACAATTGTAGCCCATCCACCCCCACCTGCAGAGATTCATCCATTATTGATGTCTTCTGCTGAATATGACTGATTGTACCCAAGATTCAAGTTGTGTGGCATTGGAGAGCTGCATTTTTTAAAATAAGGGCATATTATTCAAGTTTTTCCTATATCATTCTTAGAAGCCACTTCTAGCTTCAATGCTTAACTTCTATCTATAACATACAGCCAGAAGTACCTTTCATTGCAATCTTCCCTCTTGTCTTCCTGGTAGCTCTTGTAGCTGTTCTGATCTTCTCTAAGAAGAGCCTGTCTAACGTGAGGTACCACATGAAGTTTAATAACTAAACACAATAGCATCAGTTAAGAAAAGAGCTGCAGAACTGTTTTCCTGTCACTTGTTTTAGAGTGTTATGTTGTTACTGTTGTGTTATGTGTAAAGCGAATCGGGAGAACAAACCGTGGGAAACTTTTTCTTGGTAGTATTCTTCCAGCTGTAACACAGGGAAAAAATTGCCAAAAGCAGAATCCATGCTCTGAACTTAATATTAAAGAAGAAGTTATTTTTAGAGGTTTTAGCCAGAAAGTGCAAACTCTAGCAGCAGAGGGGTGCACCAGTGAATTGAGTGTGTACTTTGGAAAGCCCTTTTCACGGTATTGAAAAGCCTTTGCAGCTGGAGTCAGGCAGCAAGGAGCAGCTCCATTCTGCTTACAAATCATGTATGATGTTAAAGAAACCGTGGGCTTTCTGAAGTAAACAATATGGAGATGTTATCCTGTCTGGTCATCATGCTAATTTGCCCATTTTCATTGTTTTTTGACTCAGTGCTCAACAGCATTCCCCAAGCAGCAGTGCCAGGCACTGGCACAGGGCTGCCCTGGGGGCTGTGACATGATGCTCCTCTCAGCACAGCCCAGATGGAGAAATTTGAATTTTTCCCAAGGCGTGGACAGCCCAACAAGCCACAGCAGCAGTGCAGGGGGAACCTCTATGTGTGCTTAGCTCAAGTTTTATTCAGAAGTCCATATGTAACTTATGGTATAAAACACTGTAACTTATGGTATAAAGCACTGTTTTGGGTTGTGCAGCTGGGATGCAGCTAGGGAAGGCAAGTTGGGATTTCAGTGAAAGCAATTGGAAGAAGGAGGTAACAAAGCTAGGAGCATGGTTCATGGTTTTCCTTAGTGCCCAGTAACACAACAGCCAGAAAACTGACAAGTAGCTTGGGAGAAAAACAAGAAACGTCGAAGAGCGTGTGTCCATACAGGATCCATTTCTTCCCACGGTAACAGCTGGTCTAATAGAAGCTGATGCTGCTGTTTCCACCTTTGTCTCTCTAGCAAGAAAATGTGGGCGTTAGCTGTGCTGAGATGCTGTGTCCTCATCTCGCTCCGGTGGCAGCCGCTGTTGTGTGACGTTAGCTTGTGCAGGTGAAAACCAGTCCGTCATTTAGCAGATGTTGAGGCCCAAAACTCTAAGAGGAGCTGCTGACAGCTTCAGAAATTTAAGTTTGGCTTCACAGCAACACTGACGAAGCCAGCACCGACCTAGCAATCTTTCTGAGCAGGAAATAGATTGTACAAAAAAAAAAAATGTATTTTGAACACATTGCAGCACGGTTTTAGCAGAGTTAGGGCTGGTCCATGGCTGTGCTCCTGCCGGTGGGTTTTAGGGTGGCAATTTTGCCTCTCTGCCTGCCTGGGGATTGCCTGTAGGATTGTGAAATGCATCTGTATCAAAAATTGGTCTCGGGACAGGTCCTCCGGCCTGTAATACCTTCCCTCTAACCCAGCAGCGTTGCCACCTGGAGCTGTGGGTTACACAGGCTGTGCTCTCCCATTTGCTAATTGGAACCAGTTCAGTGTTAAATCCTTAATCCTGACTGTCCATCAGGTTTCTCTCCTTTGTTTTCATGAGAGTTTCACACTTTGTTTTCAGCAAGATATTAGCATGTATTTGAATCCAACCATGTGACTATTTCAACTGAAATATTATAATAATAATAGCATTTTTAAAACTACTTTCAGGCTTAAAAGTGAAGCTTATGCGTTACTGCCCTGGCTGATTCTGACCTGGGTGCTGGTGTCCGAGGCATATAGCAAAAGGCTTCAGTGGAGCCATAAACTTCATCTTTACAGTTTAGCACTCTTAATGAGTCAGATCTTGAGATTCTTGTTTAGTCTTGAGTCAGGCAAAGCTCTCCCTGAGCTCTGCTGGAACTTTGTCAAAAGTTGAGGGTCTTGCTCATAAGGGTTTTCCTTTTCCCTGCCTCTCATCTGCTTGCTGTAATGTGCCATCCTGGCATCCTCACCATCTACCCTATCTTCTCAGTCCCTTCTCAGCTCACACTGCTTGCAGGAAGCTCACCAGCTCTAACCCACCCTTTCAGATTGAGGAGGGAAAAAAGAGAGAAAAAGGAAAGGAAACAAGACAGTTATATATCCCATCATCTTTGGGAGCCCTGGGGTGTTTTGCCTCTAGTTTGTGATGTTTGCCTCCTTGTGCTATAGGTGCTTTGGGCAGGGTCTCGGTTTCCCTCCCTGGTCCATCCCACCAGGCAGGCTCACAGTAAGGAGCAATACAAATTCCAGATGGCATCCTGTCTCCGGAGGGACTTCAAGACTTTTTAGTTTGCTAATAAACAAGCTGCAGCCTTAACCCCTAGCAAAGGGGCTTGTTCCAGGCAGGCACCAGGAGAAGACTCGGAGCAATCCAACTTTAAATGGCAATGCTGCGACAGCAGCTGCTCCGTGCATCAACTCAAGAAATGTGGACTTTAAAAATGCATCAAATAGGTGTGCTGGGTCTGGTGGGGAAAGGGTTAATTGTTCCCAGGACCTAGCAGGGACATAGGTATTCCATCCC